>VWZU01011871.1:1336795-1370831 GCA_013397095.1 Sterrhoptilus dennistouni
GGGGCAGGAAAGAAGGGCTCAGCAATCACAGCAATAGTAAAGCATAAAACACTTTACAAAAGCAAATTCTGGTTCTGTAAGACCACCTCAATTCAAGCAAGCATCAAGGGAAGGGAGGAAACAATTAGGAGAAAAGAAATACTAGTCTTATCCTAGGAACATGAACAGCTTTGGGGCAAGGCACATAACTCACCTTCAGATTATAGAAATACATCTCTATTCACAGTAGGCACTCAACCAACAAACCCCCTAAACCCCTTGTTATTTTTCAAGGTTATCTAACAAAGGAGACAAAAATATATTCCGCCTGCTTTCATTGTACCTGATTTCCTCCCCTTCAATCCCATCCCTCTTGCCCCTTGCCTTTCCTGGTTTTATACAGATCCAAAAGTCATGTTTCAAACCAGCACATTTATGTTAGCATAAGAGGCATGGAAAGTGCTACCACAAAGTCTTAAACTGAATTATAGTCATGTGTTTCAAATAACAAAGAACAAGAGCAAAATACATGGTTAGGCCTTGAGCCGCTTTCCATAAACATCAGCAGAGCCAAAAGATGGCATATATGCTTTTTTAGGGCCCTACACAAACATCTGGAAGGAGAGGAACAGACAAGGCTGTCCAGCAAGGGTGTGTGGACCTGGCACAAGTGGGAACCCCCCGGCACACCCACTTTGTCACTCTGATACAACTTAAGGGCCAGGCTAAGGGCTCCTTTATCAACCTCAGATTCATGGAAAACCAACATGATTATTTGTCTTCTCAGCAAAAGAGATATATGAAGGATTTGTAGCAGATGGCAAAGACATTTCTGCAGACCATTGGAAAGCCAGCTGCACCAGGAGCACCTTGAATCTACAGAAAGTTGAAGCAAAGTTGGCTGATGTGGAATAGTTAAAGACTTTTTCAAGAAATACAAAAAGGATCCCAGAAAAGTAATTCCATGAATCTTGCAAAATCCATATGCTTCCTTAAGAAGGGTGGCTTCAAATGCATCAGCAAGAAAGGTGAGCCTGTCCAAAGCTAAGCCTTGAAGGCATTATGACTTGCTCAATAAATTATTCTCTTCAAATTTCTGTCAAATTGATGTCAGCCTGTGATTCTCAAAACACTTAATCATGGCATCAAGTCAGCCAGCACACGAAGTTAGACCTGAGCTGTGCCACCTTGCCGAAATGCTACCACACCAGCACATCACTAACTGGGATGAGTGAGCATCCAGCTTGTGTACAGCAGCTCTCTCCTTCTCCTTGTAAGTATCTGCTGTTAGAGAAACAATAGGAAGAAACACAAAATATTGCCCAATTTCTTACATACACTGCAACAGATGCTAAACTCAGACAAGAGCTCATTCTCCCTCTCTGTCTCATACTTGTTTAAGTGAGCAACACAAGTTACTGTGGATGAGTTAGTGCTTTTGTTTTGTCCTCTAGTCTCTAGAAAGATGTTAGAGCACTACAGAATAGCAGAGCTGCTGTTTGAAAAATGTAATTTCAGGAGTGGTTCATCTGTAATAGATTATAAATTCCAACTACGCATAAGGTTTTTCAGAGGACAATTTTTTTTTAATCAGTTCTTCTTAAGCAGTAGCAGATTCAACATAAGCAGGATTTCTCAATACACTATTCTTTATAGTGAAAAGAGAGGTGCAAACACTCATCAGCCTCCTTGATATGCAACCATGCAGAGGGAAAATAACACACCAGCAATTGCTGAATTCTCTTCCTAAATTCCCTTTCTCCTCTCTGCTTTCACAGTATTTCTCATAATACGTATTAGCTATATGGCAGGTTAATCACATTACCCCATTTTATTCCTTTCCTTGCCAGTGAGGGAGAACAATATTGGCAGAGTTATGATGTGTCAAATCTTGGCACATACTATTTCATTTTCCAGAACTGTTTGAAATTGTAAAACACCCCTATTGTTCCTATTGTTTTATCTTAGTTAGGATTTGCATCTTTCTTTCTGCATGACAAGTAGACACTGCAATTTCTAAAAGTCTAGTTAGATGAGCATACTGAAAACTGCTCCTGTTCCCACACGGAATTACTGCAGGCAGGAAGATGCCATGATCAGCTAACAAAGTGGGTATTCTAAGTTTCTGGCACCACAGAAATAAAGGGAGGAAAGACTTCCAAGCTTTGACTAAGTCACTGCATGTGAACAAACTGACTTTTTATTATTAGAACATAAACCCTTTCCTCTTTTCAAAAATGAACTTACAAAATGTGAGAAGCCAAGTGGATAAAACTGCACTTGAAGCCCATTGAAGGTTCAAGACAATCACTGCAGGATCATTACTGACTAGTCTCTGCCTCTAACTACCCCTGGAATTTTGCCTAACATAGCGGACCTTCTGATAAATAGGAGGCAGCAAAATGTGGGTACAACAAGAATAGTGGATAAAGCCACACAGCTGAGAACAGAAGATATTTTTCCCCCAGAATATGAAGTTTCAAGGCTTTCCACATAATTTCTACCAGCTAACAACACACTCAAAAGAAAACACAAATTGGTCAAGGCAATTTCTCTTTCAACTAAGGTAGGAGAACTAAAAGGACACCTGAAGCAGCAACTTCTAATTATCTTCCCAGAAATTGTCCTGTAAACCAAATGAATGGTTTAGTGTGAATGCCTGTTCCTGGCATTCACACTAAAATAAATAAATAAATAAATAAAATTAAGTCTGAAAACAACGAGCAAACAAAAGACTCCACCACAATACTTTGTACAAGTGAGCCTAAGCACCACATTTCAGAAGTCCTTTAAGCAACCGTTTGCTATCTGTAAACAGACCAAG
Source organism: Sterrhoptilus dennistouni (assembly GCA_013397095.1). NCBI lineage: Eukaryota > Metazoa > Chordata > Aves > Passeriformes > Zosteropidae > Sterrhoptilus > Sterrhoptilus dennistouni. The sequence continues at coordinate 1,339,599 of VWZU01011871.1, forward strand.
AAAAGAAATGGCCACTTAAATGTTCCATGTGCTATCTTACTAAAAGGTTACACGGCCCATTCAAAGGTTTGACAAGCACTTCCCCAACTTTTTGTTTATCCTGCAGATAGTATAATTACACACACACACACACACACACAGAGCAATCGACAGATTGCCAGCTTGCAGAATATTTTAAACTGCATTTTGGAGAAGACTTTTTAAGTGCTCATAGAATCATAGAACATCCTCTATGGATGGATGAAAGGGACCCCAGGAATATCGAAACACAGTTCCTGTTACAACAAACACCTTGCATTAATTACAATTAACATAACTGGGAAGAGAGATGGTATACATCTAACAGTGTCTCAAAGAGACAAAAATCTTTACCCAGACTGTCACATTCTCTTCCAGGATATTCAAGATAGCACAACCTCTGCTTATTCATGCAAATGTTCACATATATATTTTGAAGATCTTTGAAAGGGATTAAAGAACAATGCAATTATCAAGCATTGTCAACATGGCTTCACAAATGGCTAGTCTCTTCCAACTGAAATATTCTATTATATTCAAATATTCTTAATTTACTGAGCATTTTATGACCTCCAAAAGAGGCTGAATCCAAATGCAAACCAGCACAAAAGTATTATTAACATTTTAATGACAGAAAAGCCCAGACTACAGCAAACTAGATCAAAGTTGGGTTATATTCAAAGAACAGCCACCCATCACACAGAGAGAGGTTCCTCATTCACAGTCTGGTTATGGCTCCAGCTCTCAATGTGACCGAGTGAAGTCAGGCACATGTATAAACAGGAATTGGGCAAGAGATACTCTCTGAAACAACACTGTGATCCTTGAATTGAAAAAAGTGTTAGAGCTTTGAACCAGCTCCAAGGTGAAGAAACTTGACCAACATTCACTGTTCAATGCAAAATCTCAGCAACAATTCTCACCTGGGAAATATCACGTGCCAGAGGATGCCATTCACAATGCAGCTTCCTACAAGTCAAGAGAGCCTTCAGCTTGTGAACTTCTCTTTATAGAAATCCATGGTGCATTGCAGGAACCTACCCTTGGCATCATAGCTAACCTCTATGGAGCCTACTACACTACAAGGACACCCTACTGATTAGGCTGGCTGGACATTGAAGGTCCGTTAACAACATGAACAGAAGTTGTGTGACAAAAATGCTCATTACCCACTTAAAATTTACCTTTAAAAATGTTAAAGGTATGGATACAGAGAAGGCTATATGAGATGTGTAATTTTCAAGGCTAAAGGAAAGTACAGACAAGCCATGTATTTACTAAAATGTAACAGACATATAACCATGGGCCTCTGTCAGGGTCTGACTTCATCCAACACTAAGAATAATGGGGAGATGGATTTTTCCTCAGTTTGTTTGAAAAGGTTTTTCATGTGTCAGACTGAGATTTTAAATATTATGTTTCACCCTGGCAAGCACTGTATTACTGTGGATACAGTAATAGAATACCCTCTGAAGCAGAAGTCTACTATGGAAGTGCCTTACACGTGCCGTACTACCAAGGACGATTAATCCCTGAGAAAGTCTGCTTGGAATCACTCCAGTCACCATTTTGCAAGAACATGCACACACGATGCTGACCCAAAAGCCAAATGTGCTTTGTAAAGGGCTCCAATCTATGCAAAGCAGGAATAAATGAAACGAAATATCCACAAGCTACTTACAGACAACCTGAAACTCACACACCATGGCTGTCATGGCAGACAAGTAGGGCAAAGACACTTTCTTTTTTGTCAACACAAGCAATACTGCATGGGTTACTGGAACAAGTCAGCAGCGACAAAACCCCATGTTTGTGCACAAGGCTTGACCAACATTCCTACCACTAATGTTTTTTGCACATTATTATACAAAAACTTCCCAGGTTTGGGCTGGGTTTTTATTGTTGCTATTGTTGGATTTTTTAAGCAAAAGTGATAAGGGGAAGATAAAAAGATGCATGTGAAAATACTATGAAGGTTATGCATACAGAACCAGAGATGTGGTGATGCTTGTCGTACATGAAAAAATGACTGCAACATGCAGTCCTGTGTTCTACTAGCTAATGGAATCATGAAGAGATGTTTTCTTTTCCATAAAGCATCCATGTAACTTCAGAACCTCTGTATAAAACCCCTTGCAAGACTAGAAACTCTGAAGACACAGGCTTGATCATGCATTTATGAAAGGGAAAACATGAATTAACTAGGATGCAGAAACAGATCTAAAATTACTTATTTCAATACCTTTCCCATACTTTGAACACAAACTACATCCTATGCTTCATCACTGACCTTGTGTCTCCACTGAAACCTTCTCTCACAAGCTTACACTAAAATAAAAACACACAAACAGCATCTGCATTTTTCTAAGAAGAATTTATTACATGGAAACTTTGGTTAGTGATATGTCCAAGATCTTAATTAAAGAGAGACCAATCCGCTCAAAAGTGTGACCATTCCCACAGGAATGAGAAGAAATTCTTATTGAAATAAGAGCAGAAAAATAAAATGGAATTCATTCTTGTTTCTGGCAAGAAAGGCATTTTCAAATCCCATTTGGTGTTGTAATTCTAACAGCTTCTTCTTTCAACACTACACTGAAGTACATGTTTAATCTTTCCAAGACTCTGGCTTTTTCCTTGTTTTTAACAGATTTATACACATATTAAACATGAGTACATCCATCCATACACATATCCCTTCCTTTTCTGGTACATCCTACATAAGTTTCTCAAATAAAGGAACTGATCTAGGAACTCAGATTTCTTAAACTGTGAATTCAAACCTGCTCCTACTCAATCAAGTAATGCTCATGACCTAACATTTCAATCCCCACCCTTATCTGACTGATACTAATTTTACACTGGCATCCAAAAAGGTCATTATTTCAGCTGGAAATCACCGGAGGAGATTTTAATTTTTTCTGGGAACTAAAGACATTTAACTCCTTTCTGACTAAGACATAGAACTTGAAACATTCCTACCTTTAGCATCACCTTGACTTCAGCTCCACAGTCAACTTAAATGACCATTACTGGTCAGCACTCAAAGATCATTCAGCACAAATAATGATTTTCATTGTTCCCGAAGTTTGCGGCAAATGGGAAAATCTTTGCAAAGTGAAGCTCAACAAAGAATTGGGAATTAAAAGCAGCAAGTAATATTCCAGGGCTAACACCTACAAACTGTTGCAACCACTTTTTTTTTTCTTTTTAATTACCAATTAATCACGTAATGGAAATAAAGTGGATGCGTGATTTAATTTTCTTCCATTTTTCCCTCCAAATGTACTATGGTGTTATGATACTTATCAATGAAATAAGACTACTAAGAAAACAGAGAGAACGTTTTTATCTAAAGCTGACTTCAACTGGTTACAATATGAGCTTACAGAACAATTTCCAGCCCATGTGTTTTTGTCATGTCAACGGTTTCCAAAGATAATAAATGCTCTTCAGTATCATGCCTGGCATAACTAAGCCTGTGAGCAGGCTGCTAAAATTATATAGAGAATGTACAAGCAAACTCTTCAAGCAGTTCTCTAATGACTTCAGCCCGAGAGCAGCGCTCCAGCAAAACGGAGGGATTTGGGCAGGAATGCAGGCTATACAATAGGCAGCCATAAACAGAAACAAACCTTCATCACCAGCAGCACTGGCAGCGTCTCCACGTTACGCCACACCGCGCCGGCTCTACCTCACCCAGCTCCGTCTCCAGCAAGTGCTCGCTGGGGTCGGCACAGCTCTGCTACACTTCCTTGTATCTACAGCCCACTGCAAGAGCTCTCAGGGGGAGATATAGATACATATATATATATAGGCTCTTTAATATTTTTTCCTACATTTTACTGGCAAATTTCAAGCCTTGGTACATGGACCATTTGACAAGAGTGCACCAACAAGAGATAAGAAAAGCAAGGCTTCTGACACGCTTTAGGTCATCGTGCAGATTCCTGCTCTGGGCTCCAGAGCACCCACAGAGAGTGATCCCTGTGCACACGGTTGTGGCATGTCCAACTCCCCATTAGGAATGATGTAATGTGCTTTGCAGGCAATCCTGCTAAGATTAGACTATACACATATATATACACACACTAACTATGAAATAAAATAAACGTATGAGTTTGGCATAAGATAACATAGAGGTATGAAAAAAAAATATGTTGGGAACCCATGTTCACTGAAAATAAAAAAAAATGGAATCAAAAATAGATGAGATTTTCCATACAAACAACTGCAGCCTTTAGGGAAGGCTGCAATGTAGCAAAAACTTCCATCACAACATTAAACCCATTTGAACAGTACTTCACTTTTGAGAGAATATTATTTCCTTGAAGTTCCAGTTCCTGCAATCAAGAAACTGCATATGAATTTTAGCATTATAAATTAAATTAGATGAAATAAAATATATAAATAAATAAAATCACCTCAATCCCTGAAGCTCAGAGACTGAAGATGTGTTATCTACTTCTAATTACATGCAAAATACCAATCATCCAGCTCCTGTGAAAAATGCCTGAGCAGGCTTTTGTACCTTTTATACACAATTTACTGTGAAGTCTTAAACTGGGCATCCAAGGGGCACTCCAGACCCACATGAGATCTCATCTCAGGGCTGAATTTGACCCACTGCTGACAAAGGGTTCAGAAAAGGCTTTCTCCCCTGACAGCATGGTCTCCTTGACGATTTCTTAAAGTACTCAGAAATGCAACTTCTTGAATTTCAAAGCTTTCTCAGGTTTAGTTTTTCTGAAAGCTGATTTTCAAGGGTCTGATCCAATGCTCAGGGAAGCAAGTGGAAAGACTCCAACTAACTCCAGTAGCCTGTGGATTGGACTCTGCAGCCAGAAGAGCTATTCTTCATTATGTTTTTCATTAAATACAATACATGCCATAAGAAGCATGTATAATCTTCCTGATCAAAATGACACAATCTAAGAAAATCTTAAGATAAAATTCCTACTCAGTTATATTCTTTGACTTGTAAAACATTCAAAAATATAAAATATATTCTTTTTTCCTTTACTCCTTTCCTTTTCTTCCTTGGCAAACATCTCCTCTTACAACTACTTCTTAAAAAAATACAACCCACCCCTCCAGAAAAAAATATTAATTTAAATGAGTGTTATGCAGAAGTCAATAGTGTACTTTCCAAAACTCATATTAATTGAAGGCAAGGTTAGGTCTTAAAACATAGAGAGGGCAATATTTGAAACCACTGACAAAGTTAAATTTCTTCCACCTTTTCTGAAGAATTACAAACTGTGCTCTTAAGCATCAAATGGTCAAAAGCAACCTGTCAGAAATATATTTGTACAAGACAGCACTATTGCCAAAACCTCATTTTAATCACTACAGCCTACAGAAATACTCCTCTTAAGGACTTTTCCACCTGCAGCTAAGAAAAATACTCTTTAAAAAAGTATGGGCTAAACCAGTCTTTGCCTCCATCCAAAGAAATCAAGAGGTGTAACACTTAGACTTTATCCCACCACACACAGCTGTAAATACGACACCATTGATCCCCTTCCTTCATGAAAAAAAATTTAGACAAAAATAATCAAGCAGACCACCAGCAGGAATTTTAGTCCCAAGAAACATCTTCTTACTACATCTTTTATCAGAGAGTTATGAGTACTTGTTCCTCTTTATTCATTTTTGTTCACTGCTAACACCAAAGCAATGAAAAAGGAAGACTTACGAAATTATGTCATTGTTGTTTTTCTGCCTCCATTTCAAAATAACTGAAGAATTAATGGGCTTGTCTCTACAACATCCACAGGTAGGCTCACGAAAGAGCAGTAATCCACTTGCAAACAGAAGTTGTTATAAAACCCACCATTAATAAACCATATGAACTTCAAGGAAGCATTTATACTATTCTAATTTCAACCAATTTTATGTTCCTGTGTTTCCAGTGATGGTGTAACTTTAGCCAGGGAAATGCAGCCTGCCTGCTGATCCAAGTGCAGTATTTCTCAGGTTGCTGCCTTTTGTCTGTGGTGCAGTTAGGTGACTGCTCATGGGGCTTGGGCTTGAACAAAGCCAGCAGCACAAAGCCCTGACTACTCTTGCTGCTTTCCCACAGCCCCCTGTGCCAGGGGTGGCAAAGGCCTTTCAGGGGGTGTCCTGGGACTCCCACTGCCATTTGACATGCAAATAGCATCAAAGATCCTTCAATCCCACCTCAAGGAGGAAAGATAAAGGCAGCAGTTCCCAGAGGAGCTTTGCTCCCAGAGCAGCATCCCTGCATCTCTTCCGGATGCTGGCACTGCTGCACACAAAGAAATCATCCTTGAGGTAATGTGAAGGACATAAAGAAAACAACTGAGAGAAAGGTACTTCAGGCTACAACTATTATCCTTAAGAGTAACAAAAGAGTATCTTAAAAACTTCACTTTTATCTTATGTACAAGCACACATTTGATAATTCCAACGTTTCCCTTTTATTTAGAGACCCAAAACAAATAATAAAATTCTGAATTACAGGCTCCAATTGCTTCTTGCATTAGTCCCCCTTCATGTGCTACTATTTTCCAGCCAGTTTCAGTGGAAATCAATTGCTGTAAAGCTATGCAACTTCACAGACCCTTAAGTCATGCCACAAGTAGCTTACAAGGTTTTTAGAGTTTCTACTCTTATCTTCAACACAAACAATTATTATATCACTTTTATTATAAACACACCCCAAATCAAAACATTTTTCCCCTCCAGTCTAATATGATCATCTAAACCCAACTCTTTCAAACTAGAGGCTGAAAATTTAACCATTTTATAAAGTTGAGTAAAATTAAATAAAAGTTGAGTAATTTTCAGACAGTCTCAAAATACAGAAATGTCTTCCCATTACTTTAACCACTAGCTGATCCTTGTTCGTAAATTAAAGGTCTTCTCATTAGGTTGCTAAATAATGATATCAATATGTTAAATAATTATTAAATATTATGATTACTGGTGCCTTCAAAAATACAGGAATATGTAGGAAAGAATCTAAGTTAACTCTGAAAGTTGGAAAAACTTGTGGAAAATATGAGTATGAAAGAGAAAAATGGTGGGAGCAGAAATAGCATGCATGAACAGATCCTACCAACCATAGTATCTAATGGAAAAAGAGCTTTCAACTATTCTCATTTTCCACACTTTAAAGTAAATCTGGTGGGGGTTTTTTATGTGCCTTATTTTTAAATTAATTTATTACTTTCATATCCTCTTTATTGTTTTTCGACCACTGAACAGAACATAACATGCTACTAAGTAACATTAATGTCAAAATCAGATGGCAATACGTGACCAATTTCTTGGGATCAAACACTAAAGAGCTTTCAAAGAACACATTTCTTCCTTGCTTCCTGTACATCTTGAGAGACAAATTGCTATCTTCATCTCAGTGGTATTGGTAAGAATAAAGATATGTAGATAGCTAAGGAGAATCTGAACACGTTAGAGACATATACAGAACTAGATATGAAGTGATTGATAAAACTTTGTCACAGAATTGATCCAATGGCCTCCAGTCTCCTCATAAAAAATACATTAGTTAAACAAATAAATATGATATTTTTACTTTACAACACTCATGAAAAGGGCTAACAAGTAGCTTGTCTAGATTCTCCTTACCAGCTAATCTTGCCTCCTTACACACCACACCCCATGTCTGCCTTTCTAAATACTTATTGCAAAATCACAAAAGGATCTGTACTGATTTGGTGAACAGCTTGATATCTTCCAAAAAGTAATTATTGCAATCCAGGTGATAGTTATGGATAGTAACTGAAGGCATTGTTCTAAGAAGAATGCACAAAGGATTCTTGTCTTAAATTCATAAGTCAGTCATGAAGTTAGATGGATTGTTTTTCCCTGAATTTTGGTATGGTCATGGACTATATATAAGTTTCCTTGGCCAAGGCTTTGAAAAGACCAGTATGGAACTTCTATCATTTATTCAGCTTGAATGAAGAAAATGTAGGTTGGCTAAGGGTTTCCTGTTTATCTTTTTTTTCCCATCACATTTCAGCTTCCAGCTTTCCAAAAGCTTCTAGATTGCTGGACTTGGTAATCATATTGGCACTGTCAAGGCAATACTTAAAAATAGTATTTTAAGGTTTGAAGTAAACTTACTAAAAATGAGAAATTCAAAGACTCTGACATTCTGCCTAGGCATCACAGTTTGTGTATATTCCTGAAAGGAATACTCAATGGGAATCTGAATTCACTCTATATTTTTAGTCACCCAAAAAGCCCAAACACAATCCAGAAAAAAACCAAACATCAAGCCACCCACTCCATCCCAGTAAAATTGAAATGGAAGCGTGCAAGAACAAAGCAGGTCCAGAATTTAGGAGCATAGTCCTTTTAATTACAACATTAACTCATTTCAATACAATTTACAGTTGCAGATTTATAGATAGTACAAACCACACAACCTAAAAATTAAGACACTGAAGAGATGCAATAGTGGTATTTTTCAGAATAAAAGACACGATAGTTGTGAAATAGCTGGTACATGCTTTTCCCATACGACAGACTCAAACTCCACATTATACATACTCACTTGAAATTACAGAAGTGCTTAACTCAATAAAGCCCCAAACCTCTGTTTGTATTATTGTAAAGAGAAATTCCATGGAGTCAAGTACAAACCCTTCATACTCTCAAGTTTCTCAAGACAAAGAGCCACAGCATAATTAAGAGTTGAATGGGTAGTACAGTGAGCATTCTCGTGCACAAACTGGAAATATTTAATAAACACACACAAATTACTAGCAAAAGAAGGAAGAAAACTGAGAAGTATAAAGACTGCATTCGTCTTTATGAAGAAGTATGCTACACAACATTCAAGTTTAGGCATTTTTCAATACTATCACACAACAGTTATCCCTTGCAAGGTCCAAAATTATTGCAGTTCGGTGGCACGTCAACTCCACTGAGATCCTCATCCGAAGAACAGCAATTGCAGCACAAGAGTGCCCTGAGCACAACTGCTGAAATCTGTTCATATGCTTAGGGTTATTTATAAACACCAGCACCTTGGGGATTAGACTCACAACACAGACCACTTGCAATCTCTCTTGGTAATTATATAGCGAAATGATGACAACTAGTTCACTTGGAACACAGAAACTTTTGGGCATGTTCACTATAATTAACCAACATCCACTTCTGTCTTCTGACGTTAAACTGAAAACAAGTATCTTGCATCTTGCTCCAATTTTTTAATGCTTTAATAATGAAGTTGATGTGAAAATAGAAAGATATAAAATAAATTTAGTGTGCCATTTTGAGAGTTTTTGCTGCAACTCTCAGGTTAATAACAGAAAAATATACATAGTTATATATACTCTATTGAATACAGAATTTTTTTTTTTTAAAAAGGGGTTGAAAATCAGCCTGTAGAGGTGACTGCTTATACACACCCAGGTTGCTGTTACACAGTGCATTTCACATTCAGGAAACACCAGTTCTGAAATAACACTCCAGTTCTTGTACTTGCATTTCCAGTCATGCTCCCTAACCAGCAAACAGAACCCACTGCCACAATCACTAGAAATAACAGCCTGCCATGGAAAGGTGCAGAATCTCCCTTTGGCCCAGAGCCTGACAACAGCCATAGCCAGAAATGTAAATGAGCAAGACTTCTCTATTTCACTGAGCCAATGGTACCACCTTGAACACGGCGATAGAACATTTTCTGGCTGGTGGTAAATCATTACCATACCCCCAGAAGGAAAGACATCAATGGCAGTACTTTGTTGAACAGCATTTCTTTTTAATTTGTTGTACAAGCAACACTGCTAGATGTGACAGGCTAGATGGAAAACTACAGCAAAGCATTTCCATCAGTTGGATTTCTGGAACCTCTCTTGACAGCTAAATTTGCCTTCGATAGCAGCTGGAGTTGTTTTGAAAGAAAAAATTCCCAGCTTGCTCCCACTAATCATTCGTTGCTTTGGCTTACAGAGCAGTTTTGGTGTATGCTAACATATTCCTTCTTTTGGAGATAAATTAAACCAGAAGTCATGATCCAAACACAAAATAAATATGTTCTAACTCCTAAGGACAAAGTGGAAGTCCATATCAATGGCTGGTCTTTTATACAGCTGTGAGTGACACATACACTAGGGTGAGAGAGTCCAGGGGCCAACTGAATGCAATTTGAAGACTCTGAGTTGTATATATAGTATAGAATTAGAGGCCTACAACACAAATTATATCAGTGCCCACATTTGATCACACCTCACCAAATTACTCACTGATTTGCAGGTATCTAGAATCTTGATTCTAGAGATCCATCTATGATCAAGTAAGACTCAGGACTAAAAAATCCAGCTTTTTAAAAGAACATCTTAAAGTATGTCACATACATACTGTAAATAAAATCTCCTCCTTAGATACTCTCCCGTAATTGATAGATCTCAAAATACAGTAGGCCAAACTTTGCCTCAAAGTTTACAAAATCATGAACTTACATTTTAAATAAATCTAACAAACTACTAGTACCATCAGAATCAATTAAAGAATCTACTCTCACACCAATTACATGACAAATCAAAACTAATTCTACTGCGGTATGCAGAAAAAAAAATAAAAATCCACTGTCCAAATTCTGCTATCATTTTATAAATATGACAGTTTCCTACATAGTAAAATTAGCAACTGATGAAACAGTCATTACAAACAATGATCAGGGATAGTATTAGTATATAAATATAAATGTTTCAATAATGTGCACAACCTCAATAATCTCTAAACAACAGAGGATTACAAAGTTGCCCTACAGAAAGCCTTTTTTGCCCAAACCTCTCTAGGACTCAGAAGTAAAGCAGCATAGACAATGTGTTTCCCCATACCACAGAATGCTGTGCCTGTTCCCATTTTCCCATTTTCAGCAGTGCAATCAGAGGAGACCCAATCCAAGAGAGATCAGTCACTGCAGAGAGAACACATCTCAGCAAGGCCAATTTTGTACTATATACTACTGAGAGCTCTAATGCCAATGCCACCCTCTTACAAAACTCTACCATTGAGTAATAGCTTAAAATTTAAGCTACATTTTATTACTTCCTTACCAATGTAAAGGCAAAAATCAAAATATGTATTATGGAATAAGCAATGTAACTAAGTGCAATGCTGACACTACAGGAAATGAGTATTCTCAACACTTCAATGCAGAATTAACAGCTGAAGGATACAGCCCAACATATTGACTGAAAGAAAGACAACTATATGAAAAAAATCTCCTCTTGTTGAGGGCCACCTATAATACCCCTCCTGTGCTCAGCCAGAAGACACTGGTAGACAAAAGCTCGTCAGCCCACCAGGAGTGGGACCTTTCCCTGTCACTACCCCACTGTGCATCAGAAAACAAGAATCATCCCTGTTTCCTACTTGAAAAAAGCCTTTCAGACCTTCTGAACTCACTTCACCCCCATAGACAGACTTCAGCCTGCAAACTCCTGCACATGGCCTGACCCACAGGACAGAGGGAGATTTAGGGATGCAGGCTGTCCCCACAACTCCCAATAGCCAATACACAGTCTTGTACAACGCACTCAATACACAGTGTTTTCATCCATCACTCGCAATACTTGAAAGTCTCTTAGCCCAAAGGATGACGTGACATTCAAAACTGAAATTTGGGTAGAGCTCTGCTCCTGAAAACGAAGCACTGGGACACCAAAGGGCTGACTTCAGCTCAGGAAGGCAAGGACAGATGTTGATGCTGGGTTTTTAATCCTGTTCTATCTTTACTTAATTCTTTTAGATACAACTGCTAAGTACAAGCTCCCTTATCAGATATTCCACATCCTTTTGAGCTTTGAGAGCAGTCGTACCTGGCAGGTTTCAGGGACTGTTAATACCAAGGAAGAAAACAATTCCCTTTTGTATTCCCTGACCACCTGTACAATCTGTTAACCCTCATGGCAGCTGTTCTATGTATAGGCCTGTGAGTGGTCACAAAGAACAAGCTTATCAGAAAAGATATAAGACAACATCACTGCTGCATCCAACTTTACTGTAATTGAACTTCCCTCCATCTTAACCTGGTTCTATTTACACAAAGATCAGATTTCCTTTGACAGACACATCAGCCCACTGGTACATCTAATTGCTTCAGCAAGGAACAAAATCTGATTACTTACATTTGCTATCCAAACTCTAAGAATGTAAAATGATTTCAAAGGAAAAAATATACTAATTTAAATATTTATTTCTGCTCACTCTGATCCAGGATGTATTTCATTAATCTGAAAAGCTAGTAAGGGAAGAAACAATTTAGCTGTAACAGGACTCTGTTGAACTTCAGTAATGTAATTAGCAGATAATTAGGGTGCCTGATGTGTGGATCAACAAAAAGAAGTATTTCCACAAAACTTTAGAGAAATTACCTGTTGAATATTTACAGAACTGTTGCATTGCTGTGGCAAACCAGTATATAGCCACTGCAAATTCAGAAACTCATTGATTTTGAATGAGCAACAAGCTCTTTGGTCTCTATAAAAAAGAACAACTATTTCAGAAAGTGAAGATAAATCTTCACCTGGTATCAGGGTCTAGTGATCTATCATAAAGCTAGGGAAAGTTATGAAACATAAATTAACAGATTTTATAAAATATCATGTACAAGATAATCAGAGTAGCAACAGAAATTTTAGAACATAGAAGTTACTTATTCCTTAGTTTTAGCAATCAGGTTCTCTTATAAGTTAAAAAATAGGGGTTTTAAATTTATACGCATTAAGCTTTTAAACATAAACAACCTAAACAAACAGAGCAATAAAATCTGACAGTAATGTTGCTGCCTTTCTCTTTCTTCTAGAACCTCTCAAGGAGCCGAACCTTCTCATCTCAAGAGAAAAATCTCAAATGTCCCTTGCTTTTAGAGAATGACAAAAAAAAAGGAGGCAAGGACCATTTTCTCCTTCAAATAGTGAGATTTAATTGACGTCCTCACTTACTAACTTCTTTCATTGCTGTTCCCTTCTGCAAACAGGAGCACCGTGTATATACACAGTTCATAATGCTGAACATGGATGTACACATGACTGTGTATGTACACACACCTACCGGTCTCTTTTTAACAGGTGATCTCTTTTTAAATATCGCAATCCTTCCTGGAGGTGGACAAACAAAAACACTACCTCAATGACTTTGTATTTTCTATCTGATCCCTAAAACATGATCCACCACCATTGTATCCTACAGCCAAAGGAACTGAATTTATAATACTGTGGTCAAAGTGTGTTTAGCATAGCAGCTTCACTATGCAGTTGCCACAGAAGAACGTGAAGTTGAGTAAGAAGCTTTTATGAATAGAGCTTGGGGATCCCCACCCTGTGGGGCTTGATTCTTTATTTGTTTTTCTTTAAGCTGTTAAGACAAAAATAACAGGGGCACGGAAACAGAGCTGCTTGGAGACAAGAGCAGAAACTTGCATGCCAGCTACTTGTGCTGTTGAGGTGGTCCAAGAGGACACTGAGTACACGTTGGTGTAACACACTCTTGCCTCTGGGATAGCGACTCCAAGGAGGAGGAGCAAGTGGCAGCTCAGCACACAGCAGGACACACACAAAAGCAACCTCCTAAAGGTTGCTACTCTGGTCACAGGAATGTTTCAAAGCTCCAGTCCAGCTCTTTAAAAATCTTTACTCACCCTAGCCCCTGGAGGATAACTGCTCTACCAGAGCATTTTCCATAGAAATGCAGCCCATGGCAGAGGCAAGGAGCCAGCCAAAAGGGGGCTGCAGAATACAGAATTGGCAGGAGAGCCATAAAAAGTTTGCCTTAACAGTGAAAATCAAGCTTTGGAGGAGTAAACAGTCCTTGCAATGCCTGTAACTATCAGTTTACAATGCACTATTTTGCATTTCTCTCAGCCTCTTATTGAAGACTTCCACAGAAACCAGTTCTTTGAAAGGCTCTATAAGGCATTCAATTAAAATAGAATACACATGGCTGTGTACCTCTCCTGAAAGGGGTAATCATGAAGAGATACAATGAGATACAATGATTCAGTGATTTGCTAATCTCTGAATACATAAAATCCTCATGTGACAAAAAAAAATTAGTGATACAACTAGATAAAATTTATATTGCAAAATCCTTAGCTATATTATCCATTTACATTTAATTCTAGGATAACATACACAATTTCACTAATTTTTATTTCAAGTAATAATAAAGCATCTCACCTTCCAAATGTTGTTAGCCATGTCTAGAAAAGCTCATGAAGAAACACACAAATTATATTTTAAATATACTATATCTCCACTCCCGGCTGATTTGCTATACCAAATATCATTTATTTATTTATTAATTTCTTTTGATTGAACTGTAGAGTATTTTGACTGCCAATTTTTTGTGTTTCAATACAAAAAAGAAACAGATTTCTGTACTTGTATAGATTGTGAATCTAACAGGAAGAAAGTGATGGAGAATGGAGAAGATAAATAAAATAAATGAGGTTAATCTCAATTGAACCTGTGAGATAACATAACCTATGCAATGGCCACCTAGAGCTGCAAACAGAACAAGAAAGCTCACAATCGAGTGCTTGGCAACTCAGGGACTTATGTTTTGATGTGGCACTTTTCCTGGAATAAACTGCCTGCTGGAGGTACTGGCAGTCATACACGGGTTATCTCCACCAGAATACCTACTTGGCAATAACCTCTTTTTGGAAAGATATTCCGCTAGATATGGTCTTGCACATCGACTCAGAAAAACCTCAAATGTGTACGCTCGTGCTAAAGCTTTTCTTGCACAGTCTTTATACTCAGTGGGATAATTTACAGCTTTTGGTAACTACCATCCTAAAAACAAAGGACAGGAGTGGAAGGGTAAAACAGTGCACTGTGCCATCCATCTTCACAGTTACAAAAATGTAAGAAAGCTAAAATTATACTTGTTAAGTTGTTATTTTATGACAATTTTCTCCCTAGCCCTATATGGTGATGGAAGAAGCAGCTGTTTTATCACTAATCCTTAGCATTCTCTGAGTGACACTTCTGTCACAGAAGATCATCATCAGGTTAGCTACAAGTCAGTCTGGTAAGCTTTGCCTCTTGTTAATATCACCTAATGCTTGTTTTTGTAAGACCCTACTCTTCATTCGCTGTTAATTTTTTTTTTAGCCAAACTGGCTTTAGCCATCTGGTCTGCTGTCTGTCCCCTATTCTGGGGGTCACTGGGAGGCAAAGAGGCAGTCAGGGAAAGATGAGAAAGGAAAAAATGGTTCAGTCATGGAAGAAAGAAACTTCACTTTGTTCCTTTTCTCCTCTAGAGGCAGCCAGAGAAGTTAGCTACCAAAACAAAAAAACTTGGTGGTTTCTAACACATGTTCCCTGTAGCACTTGAAGTTAAATCTGAGTTTGTCAATGTCAACATACTTTTAATGCCTGAAAATAACTGAGAAAACCACTGGCAAAATCTGAGTTCCCACAGACAACCACAACATTCCCACACCATCCATTAGGGGAGTTCCAGATGTGCCAAGAAGTCCATGACACAGATTCACTTAAGTCTCCCCAGAACCCTTACACTCAGCCCTGGATGCCACACTGCAGAATTTGACAAGAGCCTTTCTGCAAGCTGAACACAACTCTAAGACTTGTATGCCATGGTTAATTAAGGAACATATCACATCTGGGAAATGCACTGCCCATCATCACTTCTAGGCTGTGATTACATCTGTCAGTACCTCACTCTGCCCTTTAATTGCCTGTAGGATGGTGAGAAGTGTGCCACAACCTATGGTATTTGGTGCATAGGTCCTTCTAACCCAGCATCTAATGCACACAGTTGTCTGACCTAGCAGGAGCTAAACTCCATAAGCAATTATCCCCATTCAGCCTTTTCTTCTTCTACGGTATGCATGGCCAAGAAAAAATTACAGATAAAAAGATCTGAAATATACCATAATAAAAGCTTTGAAGTCTACTGTAATTCCACAAAAGTTCCTAACTTTTAAAAGTTTAGCTCTTAACTGTTTTAAGTATTTTCTGGATGGGCAATTAGGCATTTAAACTACATATACCTTTCTACATTTCTGTAGTCAAAAAATGAATGCTTTGAAGCAGAGATTATCCTTTTCAAGTATTTGGAAAGTACCTTGCATGTAAACATATAAAAGAAATCATAATAGAAATAATGCTTTGTTTCCACTTTTATACTCCTTCCTTTTGGTGTTACAGCCAAAGACCTCCAGGAAGGTTGCTGTTGATTCTAGCTCTAATCATGTACATAGTGTCATGCAATACATTTGTCTCCTGCCCTAATTACCTTCTTCTGTTTCAATCTCTTTCCCATGCAGTTGTCTGTCTGTTGCAGCAGTATTTTACCTCTGCTCAACTGACCTGTCCTTTAGGAGTGAGCCAGTACTGAATTAACTCAGCTTCATTTCAACCCAGGTATCTGTTCACAGAAGCACTGAAACCTTCCCCAGTAATGCCATATTTTTTTTTTCCTAAAGCAATGAGGAAATTCAAGTGTTCCATTTGGATATGAAGGTGACCAAGACCACTGTAACATATATATATATACACCATTTAGACGATCCTCATCCTCAGAAGCCGGCAATCCCTCAGGAAGGGAGAGAAGGACAAGTTGGTTGGGTTTTTTCCCCTTGAGTTAGCTTAGTAGCCTCAACAGTATTTCTAGATCCTCAAATTTCCTTTTTGGTGCCAAATAACATACTGTAATCTCAGGGAAAGTCTTCAGTCAATTTAAACGCCTTCACAGCTGCTCCTTTGGAAATCTGCAGGATATGCAACACAGCAGCATCCAGCACCAATCCATGTCATAATTTGCTCAAGATAAATTGTTTGGATTCAGAAATTCATGTCTCATAAACAAACCTGTAGTCCCTTCCTTCCCACCACTCTAGACATTTGTCCAGTGCTTCTAAGTTGTCAATATCCATTGACACATGCCACATACAACACTCTGTCGATTAAAATCAATGCAATGAAAATATACTCAGCATAAAACTAATTCTACAGAATCCCTAAAGGAGGACTGCTGCTGAACAGAAGAAATGTTCAATCTGAAATTTGAGCATGAGACCTTAATTAATCTTTGACTACTGATCTCTACCCCAACTGTGTTTATCTTAATTTTATTCCACTCTCAGATTCCACCTTGAAAGCTCCTTGCCACTTTGAACCCAAAATCTACAGAGCAACAACAAAGATCAGCATAAGTATTTCACATCTATACATGACAGAAATGACATACAGGCTATACCAGCTTCTCAGCTGACTCGCAAAACAATTAGTTTGCACAGGCTGAAGATCTGATTCAGCACACTCAGCTGTTCCCAAACTTTGGATGCCAAGACAGATCAGCAGTAATTAAATCTTGGGCTGCAGGCCTAGCAGAAATTCAATTTTATCCCAGATTTAGAGAGTGAACTTAGAAATTTGTAGATGTAACTAAAAACAAAAAGAGTGGTCGTTGCAATATCCATATATATTAAGTAGGAATTTTATAGAGGAGATAATGAAATATGGGATAGCAGAGGACTGCTCTCAAAGGATGCCCTTGCCAGTCTTAAACCCTTTCATACAGACTAGCAGAAAATAAATACTTGCCTAAAGTGATTTTTACTAGATGTGATGTAGTAAACCAACTTTAATACAGAACAGTGCAAAATAGCACTGATTTCCCAGAGCACATTTTTTAAAGCACACAGTTTTGAAAGCATGCACAAATTTTCAAATTAACATCCATAAACACCCATGTGCATAAAAACTAAAGCTGCAGAGGATTCTTCTTTTCCTTGTGGAAAGCAATGCTTATACCTCATGAGTCGCTTTATATTTCTGATATATGTAGCAGATTTGCAGAGATATATTTCGAGTTTCCATGGTAAACTGACCTCCTCTGTACACAGCGTGTATCGGCTGCCCTCCCTGCTCAGCAGTAAGTGCCCTCAGAACCCTCATACTTTGCCACTGTGGGTCAGATTTACACATGCAAACAGACTGTGAAGCCCTAGGATTTTCAACCCATATCAAAGGGGAATTCACAGTGACTGAGCAGCCAAGTAATAAAACAGAATTCATCAGAATATTTCCTGCTGGCGAAGAAGTATCAGTGACTGAAGTGCACAACTCTAAGACACTGGAAAGCAGAAATGGGGGGAAAAAAAACAAAAACATGTCTTCAAAATATGAGTATTTGACAAATAACGGGACTGATTTCAAGAGAAACTAAGCTTCCAGAACTTCAGCAGAAATTAATGCAACTGTTCCTGGCTTGAAATTGGAAAAATCTGTTCAGAGAGTGAAAATAACAGAAGGACAAGGAGATCAGAAGACTTAAAATGTATTAGATATAAAGCAGGACAAGAAACAAGTTTCCTCAACAGAACATTTTTACTGGTTTGGATAATGCATTGCCAGTTACAGTTAGCACCTACCGAAAAACAGTTACCTGTGCAAAGTTTCAGAGGATAAAGAAAAAGCATTCTTTTTATTTTTTTAAACAGGATACTCATTTTTTTTTGGTTAAAATTGTGGAATGTATAAAACCTCTTTTAGCATTGTGCCTGGAGTTCATCTGCCTCCTGTGCCAGGGGACAGACTATGATTATTCCCAGTAATCCCACTAAATTCTGGTGGATCCAGCAAGGAGCACAGTCTAGCAGAACCACCCACGGAACTGAGAGGATGTTAAAATGTGGTGGAGAGGTAGGAGGCAGCAAAGCCCCCCTTGGGAACCACAACCTGAATTTAGCTAATTCTCAATTAGGGGTCCTACAGCTCTCTCAAATCACCAAACTGACCAGAAGGTAGAGAACTATTACTGTATTTTATTTTGCTTCCCATGTGTGCACAAGGCATGACATGGGACAAGACACAAGTGTCATGTAGTTGGGACACTCTACTGACATTTCTTAAACCCTAAATATTTAAAATCATCGATAAGCTCAATGAATTGCTGGGCCTTTACAAACAGGAAAACTGCCTCAGCAAATGTCCACAGAAAATTCTTGCATTCAAGCCTTATGAAAGTACCATCATGAAGGAGAAGAGAAAAACAGCCACACAAGCACTGTATCTTTGGCAGTTCAACAAGTAGAGGGGAAACTGCAGTGGCGGAGAAGTGGTGTTATTTCTGATAAGGTAATGAGCTCATAAAGCAAAGACCTGTTTTCTGTCAAATTATAGACATAATTGTTACTAAATAACATTAATTTAAATTTACCGGTGATATTCAAGTAATTTTACTCAAATGATCTCAAATTTCAGCCAAACACAGCAAACCTTTTTCTTGAGTCTGTTATGGATTCATGAAAAATCAGTGATGAGCAAGCAAAAAGAGGTATTAGTTACATTTTGATTAGAATGAAGAACAGATGTGTGGTGATTAATCACATTCAAGTTAAGACAAGCCCATCCTGGAACAATGAACACAAAGGTTAGTTCTGGCTCCTTCAATACACCTAAATATGCATCAGGGTACACCATAATTTTCACATCAGAAGACATGTATTAGGGCAAGCTCAGATCTTCATTAACTCCTCAGAAAGTCCAGAGCTAAAATTATATCCAAGTTATACTTAGAAATTATTAATACAAGGTCTAATTAACTGATATACAGGCCCTGTGCTGATCACCACAATCAGAAAGAATGTGAACAAAAATGTTACATGGAAAGTGAGAAACATTTGAGCAGAATGAACAAAGGAGGTAAGTGTTTCAGCTGTGAAGAAATGACAAAGGAATGCCCAATACTTACTGGGTAATAGAAGAGACAAATAGAGATAAAATTCAATGCAGAGCAGTGTTACATATTTGGTGTGGGGTTTTTTGGGTTGTTTCATTGGGGGTTTTGTGAGTATTTTGGTGGGGTTTTAAAATTCTACAAACCCTCCATATAGTGATGGTCTTGAATTTTGTCACTCAGAAGCTGATCAGGTGATACAGCTCTGTAGCAACGTTGCTTTTTAGCTGCTCCAGAGAAAAATGACCCTTGGAATTATTTTAAAAAGAGCACAAAGAAGAAAGATGCATTAAAGTACTGGTTAAAGAAATAGTGTACTCGCATTTTCAGTAGCAATTACAAGTAAGACACTGAGTCTTGAACAACATATATAATGCTCTAGCTTTTTCTGTTTTGCCATAAGTCAACTTTGTCACAGCAGGTAACTGTTGAAGTATTTTAAGGAAGCATAAACACAGCAAAGACAGTCCAGTTTGCACTGGAGCCTATTGCATAGGACACTCAGGCCATTCCTAAATACTTTACAGGCATTTCCCATCTTTTATGGGGATTTCCACTCCTTAAAGAGATGATCTGGTGAGAGTGTGGCAGAGTAGCTGAGAGGGATAACTACTGAGCTTTCAGCTGAACAGTGAGCTCCTTTTCCAATACAGCTACAGGGAATAAAATTAAAATTGCAAGTATAAAATAAAAAGATAAAAAAACAAGTCAAACCAAACCAAAAAGTAAGCAAACCAACAAACTACAACCAACTAAAAAAAAAATAAATAACCACCAAACAAACCCAAAACAACTAACACCTACCTCTCCTTCACCCAGATGCAGTTGAATTGTTTGAACTCATGCTTGGCTTGTGATATTTTCTATACACTAGAAGTTTGAAGGGTGTCTCAAATGTAGCTGAGCAAGTTTCCAGACGGAAAATCTACAGAGGATGACTAACTTTGCCTTGGCAAAGACACCAACCTTGCAGACACCACCTTTGAGTCCCTGAAGCACAAAACATCCAGAGGATGGAGAGAGAGTGCTATGGTGAAACACTGTCACTGTTCTTCATATTCTTCACTTCCACAATTCAAACCATCAGTTGTAAAGAGAAGCAGAAGGACTGGGGGACTGGCCTAAAAGGACCTTCGATCTGATCCAGCAACGGCCATTTTCTTACACAGCCCATTTGTGAATCCCTTCATGCTTGCTCACCCTTTTTAAGCAGGAAGATGAAAATCAAACAGAAATTATCCATTGGGAATAACCTAATTAATGTATGTAAAATAATTGCTCATTATTTACAAAATAAAACAATCACCTTCATAGTTTCTTTTGATCATTCAGTATAACGTAAGTCAGTTCTACACTTACCTGCACTTTACTTGTACACTGTATGTGCTTGCAAGCCTATTCTATTTCAGCAAAGCACAACAGCAATACCATGTATTCACAACTTTCCTACAAATGACTGCTTCCTGAGGATGCTAGAGTTATTTACCACTTAGAGTTATTACCTTCTTAGTTTTCCAAATATGCAAACCCATGTTGCAAGGGGTGGATATAGTACTACTCTTTCTTCTTGGTTCCTAGCAACCACAAAATGGTTTCCCTTAAGAAAACAGAATAAGGTTTTCTGCTTTTACCTCACTTGCTAGCAAGGAACGCTCCCACAGATCCTGCCTGTCAGCTACCTGTTTTCTACCTGCACAGTTGTCCCCAGGCAAGAGAAAATAAAATTTTTCCTACTGCCCATGTGATTCAGCTGCAAAAAGGGAACAGTATTCAGGTTTCAGGAGATGATCAGAGAGAAAGTACACTTAAAGAAAGATAACATCTAACAAAAACAATAAAATTTTTTTTAAATAATCTAGGATGAAATTTTACAGAGCTCAAAGCAGAGAACCAAGTGTATCTAACCAGCATTTGTTTTGCAGCTGTCCAGAGGTGCCTATTCATTTTCTGTGAACATAAGCAGCACAGTATGGCCTTCCTTCCTTCCTACTCATGCAGTTCAGAGCAGCCAAAGTACCAGGCAGCTACAAAAATCAAGAGAACATGGAACAATAAACCTAAGATTGAGAAAACTGGGCTATTTGCTAATACATCTTTAATGAAAGTCTTACGAATCAAAATGGAAAAGAAATATCCATTCTCAGGAAAACCCATTTGTCCAAGAAATTTAATCTCCTTATATTTGACCAAGACTGTTAAAGAAGTGAACCTGAGAAACATAATCCTAATTACCTCATAAGGGAAAAACTAATCCAGTCACTTGGGGCACATGTAAGAAATCCACAGAACATGAACATCACCTTGTTCCCCAGCATGTGTTGTTCAGTTTGATTAAAACCCCTGAAAGCCACAAGGAAGCTGCCTGCTTTGTCAGGCATGAGGCAGCACTTCAGGAGCCTCAGGTTCAGAGGAAGATGTCAAGTTCTTAGTTGCACACACACTTCCTGCTGCCCCATGAAGACCATGGGATTACTGAAAAAGCACTAGACCAACAGAAAGAGATGGACCTGACTGCTCAGGCAACTGCTTTAGACAGACAAAGGTAGGGGTGAATGCTGAAGGTGGGGATCCACCCTAATTTACACTGGCCAAGAAACTTCCTTGTAACACTAAAACACTCAACTTCCAATTCAGATATGATGCTCAAAATTACAAACACACATCTGCGAGCAAATGCTCCATCCATAACAGCTACTTTTATTCTGAAATGAGAAGTTGATGAAAGTAAATATAAGAGGTTCCCTGCATAATTCTGATGTTACTTAACCCCAAAGTATTCATGCAAAGAAATGGTGGGCAGATAGGAATTTGGGTTCTTCGTCCAAACTCTGCTACTGTTTTTCTTCCTGAAGAAAACAAGCTGACCCTGATAAGAAGTACTGAGGTTGTAATACATTTCATGCACTATCAATGAAGTAAGAAAAAAAGAAAAATTAAAAGCAACCTCGCCTTGCATATACAAGCACATAAACAGCATCAGTACAGACAGACCTGAAGAGGTCACTGGGACATAGTTGGGTCACTGCTGGCTGTCATATCGAAAAGGCAAAACTGACAGTTTCACTGTCTACCAACAAGACAGGGTAAAAGGGGTGAATGCTGACATGTGCCACAGCCACCTCTGATAAGGTATCTTATTTAGATGCCCAGAACATTCAGCTGCCCTGAAAACAGATCCCTTGTTTTTTCAGTGGGAAGAAGGCAGGTACAGCTACAGCCCACAAAGTGACTCTCTCCTCCTTTTCCTTATCATTCTTTGGAAACACAGGAAAGATCTTTCCAGCTGGGTGCTGAATGCCAAAGTAGAGCTGAGTCCACCCCCAAAGGCAAGACAGGCAGTAGGCCGTGTGTGAAGTGCTGGGGCTGCCTGTCCAACCCATCTGTCAGCAGGAGGCACAGGCAGGCACCAGCTGCCTCCAGAAACCGCCAGCTGCAGGGCATCAGGCTCAGAAAGGAGCAGCCAATGCCAGAGAGTAACTCTTTGGCAGCAATAGGAAGGACAGACACAAAATGAAAATAAATCCCCTTTTTAAGCATTTGCAGCTTGGCGTTTAACATGGCAGGCTCTCAGGGAGGTCATGTCAGAAAGACCAGAGTAAAACTAACTTTCCTCTTCTCCTGGGAAGGCATGTACCTGCACATCCGATCCCTGGGAAACTGCCTGGTACAAGTTATCAAAAAGCACCATCTCATTTGAGTGCAGGACTGGTTCTTCATAAGGGTAAAATGAACCAGCTCTTACACCAAACCACCTTTTGGGGCAAGGGTTTGCCCAGAAAATCTTGCATTCCAGTGTTGGTAATTTCTGTCTCAGTCTTTGCAAAGCTTTCAGTCCATGTGCAGAG
The DNA here is from genome assembly GCA_013397095.1 of Sterrhoptilus dennistouni. Taxonomy (NCBI): domain Eukaryota; kingdom Metazoa; phylum Chordata; class Aves; order Passeriformes; family Zosteropidae; genus Sterrhoptilus; species Sterrhoptilus dennistouni. The sequence continues at coordinate 1,363,184 of VWZU01011871.1, forward strand.
GAGACTCCATTGATTCCATATGACAGACCTTAGACCCAATGGAAGTAACTCACAGCCTGAATTCCTGAATCTTACTCTTAACAAACTTCTTTCCAGCAAAACTTGAGAGGAGTTATTCCAGCAAATTTACATACACAAATTATGTATTAGATCCTGACAGGAACTAAGAAAAAGAAATCAGCGCAACTATACTCACAACTTGGCAAGGAGCCAAACTTCAATAAAAAGCTACTGTCATTCAAGAATGACTATCAGGACTCTGAAGACAGAAACCAGAAATGGGCAACAGAGTGTATGCACACCTCTCAACCAGGCAATTCCTCTCCTAAATCTGTTCCCTGTATGGTCAGTGGAGCAATTCAGGGCAGGACCATAACCGAGATGCTTGGATGTGCCCTCTGGGCTGGCTCTGCTCCCCATGGCACAGGAGGCCAGTGGCTGATTCCTGGCCTCACTGGGAGGCTGACAACGAGAGAAACCCTGGCAGTGATACAGCAGTAAACCTTCACCTAGAAACAGGTTTTTCATACATAGCTGAAAGCAATTTAAGCAATATGAGAAAGAATAATTCTGCCTGACTTGAAGCAACCTGGCAGCTGAAAAAAGGCTTGCAAGGGTCATACTGCTTTCCTGCCTCCAAGAAATGAGGGAAGAACTAAATCCATGCTGTTTCCTTTTGTATTTGGAGGGTTTTTTGCATTGGAGCATTCTCTTGAGGTCTGGGTGATCTCTTTTCTTTGTGGGTTTTTGTTCTGTTTTTTTTTTTTTTTTTAAGAGTAAGATTAAAGGTTCTCAGTCTTCACAAAACAGATACAATTGCAAAATTGCTTTTTCTGCATAGCACCTGCAGTTTTCCTGTTTAGCTTTTTGTTCTGTCTTTTCCTACTGAGAAATTTAGAAACTGGGAATTTCTGTGTTTGAATTACTCCCACTTCCTGCTTTCCCGACAAGCATCCCCAGGGGCCAGCTAGAAACAGTACCCAGCACCCCAAGGTAACAGGCAGCTAGACAAACAGGTACTGCTAACTCACAGATGGTCCTTTAGGTCCTGCTAGTTGGTACCAAATCATATGCATTTTAGTGGCTTTAAAACAAAAAGATTCAATCTCACAGCTGTTGGGTTAGAAAAACACCTCCCAAAGTCCTAGTAAAGATTAGCAAATGACAATGTCAGCCTGAAACATGCACTGTACAGAAGGGAAGACCACACACAACAGCTGCAGTACACAATATAAAACAGGAAGACCATGGTGACAGCAATGTGCAGACCACTAGCCTCAGGGTGCAAATCCAGGATACTCAGTCATTGCTACCAGAGTGTGTTGTCTAGGGTAGCTATAGGTGCTTGGTATTTATCGCGTGTACTCACCTTGTGTCAAAAGCACAGCATGTGCACACACCCAGGGCTTTAGGAGCTGTTCAGAGTATCCTTGTAGTGCCCTTTTCCTCGAGAATACTGCAGTAGTAGCTGACTATTCCAGCAAATATGTAGGGGCAGATTTTATTTGTTCACCCACTCTTTTTGGTTCCAAAGGATTTTTAAAATACTGTGAATTTAAACATATTGGTATTGATAAAAATTAGTAAGTCGTAATATACTGCTGTTGAAGAGAATAAAATACGGCAGAACTCCCTTGTAAGGAATTTGATAAAGGTTTTCTGGTTGGTTACTTAGGGTGCTAGACCTTTCAGGCAAACACACCCACGTTTTCTACAGCAGGTTTTCCCTAAGCACAACACAAAGCATTTCAGCATAACAGCACGGGGGAAAAAAAAGGTAAGGAAGCCTCCTGACTTATTTCTGATGAAGATACAAGGAACCATACATGCGTATTCTGAGCAGCAAGAAGCAGAAAGGCAGTCACAGCTGGCTGCTGTCCTGCCAGCATCATCACCATCCTCCCCAGCCAGAACGGCCCACGCAGCCCTCACACATTGCAGAATAAGCTCTACTGTCTAAAGGACTGAGGAAAGCCCCAGCCCCTGGGCACAGGTGAGATCAGTCCCAAACCTCCTCTCCTGTGCCCAACCTGACAACAATCTTTCCACATTCTCAGCTTTCTCTATTTCACACAAAGTCAAGGAGAAAGAAAATGTCTCCACAGGCATTTGATTCTGAATAGGCTTTTAAGTGTCTGTTGAACCTGAATTTAGGATTATGGGAAGAAGTAATGAAGACATCCAACACTTATATTTCACTCCCCAGTACAGAAACAATTTTACTGGGTATGCCAGTTTTTAGACATCCTGACTCTTAAAGCTAATGTATAAACCTTGTAGACAGCCACAGGGAGAAATAAACCTGCAGAAACAGGGCCTTTTTTAAGCAAAGAGTTTACCAACATACTCCTATTCATGTTTAAATAGAAAGACCAGAGCTAAATATTTAGTGTCTGAAAGGTTAAAAGAAACCTGATATATAACTTCATACATACCAGACTTATCTCAAACTGCTAAATACAAATTGACATAGCTTATGACATCCTACATCTTACAATAGCATGCTGCTCAGCCACAGTAACTGGTGAGGTTCTAAATAAAGAGGTTGTAACTTTACCCCTTCTTAGCCTATTTTTTTATGGCCCTTGTTGAGTCATAAGCAGGAAAAGAAAGCCTTAATGTAGCTGTTATCATTATTAAAATACAGACGCTGCACATAAAATCACAAGAAAACCAATCAAACAACCAAAAAAATAACACCAAAACCAAACAAACTCTCCCCTCCCCTCCAAACAAAACGCCCATGCCCAGAGAAGGAAAGCTCGTACTTAAAAATACTTGAAGACATGAAAAGTTGTGAAATAAAGCATATTTTCTGCATTACATAATATTCCCAATTAAACATTGCCATTTCTCTCTTTCCCTTTTCTAGATAGAGATACCATGATTTCCCCAATTTCACCAAGCTCATACAAGTACAAAACCACAGTGAAAATCAGTGGTGCTTCTTCCAGCACTCACGACCACATCTGACCCATGGCATGTTCTGAGCCCAAGATGAAAATTTCATCTAAATGCTACCAGAGGTACTGTCACAATATTTTTTCATGATAGTAAGCACTTTATTCTTGAAACTGTGTCAATTTGGTGTATCTCACTTGACAGTCTTAGAGAAAACAACATATATTACATCAGGGTGCTCTGCCATCTATTTATTTAAAGCTCCTCAGTCTCTGAAGTATTTCTTTCATGAAAGAAATAAATTAAGAAGCACACAATTTCCAAATTAAATCATCTTAATTTCTACAGAAATAAAAGCAGCTGCACATGAAAAAGATGAAAAGAATATAAATGAAAGAGGAATAGAATAGCTGAAGGCAAGGAAAGAATAGTATGCACTATTTGAATGCCATAATGAAAATCAACAACAGAGAGCAACTCTTTCTTGACTGCTGAATTATGAGATAGTACATTTATCATTACATATCATAGTAGGGAAAAAAGTTATTAAACCATATGAAAAATCAGTTGAACAGCATTATGAAACCAGATGTATTTTATATCACCTTCCACAGTGAGATCTTCAAATGGTAACAAAATTTAACTTTCCTTTCAGTAAGTATAAGGTCTGAAAGAACATAGCCCTGGCTGAAATATGATACTCATATACCTGACTTGAATCAAGTTCACAAAACTGGCAAGTGCTGCTTGTTTGCAGCATCATCGACTGTAAGTTTGCACGTTTTGCTTACACCATTTTTAAAGCTAATCAGTCTGACAGTGCTCCAACATGCATCTCTTGACCTTCCATTTCAATGACACGGATATAATTTTCTTTTTTAACCAAATATTAAATAAACCATTATAAGGCATAAAAAGCTTACATATAATGCTTGATTTTGAAGAGGAGCTTCCTTTCCATGCTAGCATGATTCCCTTTTTTATGAACTAACATCTCTTCTTCCCTTGTATTACACTTCACGTACAGGTCATGCATCTCAGAACACCTCAGGGAGAATGAAACTATATTTAGTGTAATTCCACTTCAGCAAAATCAGCAACCCTGTACCTTCCTTACAAACAAAGCTAAATCAGAAGTTGCGGTGAAAATAACATCACATGGAAATACCAACATTTGCTATTCCAAACCCACAGCTTTTAAGTAATAGCTTCTAATTTCTCTTCTCATAGTTCATGTCCTTAATTTCATTTTACTGTTCTGCAGGAAGGGAAAGCTTAAAACATGAGAGCATGCTGGACTGTTTCAAGAGAACTAATCTGAATCCAAATCACTTGTTTGGTTTCAATCTTATGTATAAAGCAGGTTTACATGGAGGCAAGAAACAAATAATTCTGTTCTTTTCCAAGTGTAATGCTAATTTATTTGAAGATATTTAATATGAACTTTTTCCGCTCTAATTATGGGCTTGAACATGCTGTACTTCAGTCTACAGCAAAATGAGTTTAACAGTCTGAATACTGACCATTAGAGGAAGAACTGCTTTGTCTGTCAATACAAATATCTATAATGTATGAGGGAAGTGCAAATAAGCAAAAAGGGAAACTTTATGAAAACTATCAACAACTATCGATGTGCTATCAATAGCACTGACCTCATTGGCATAGATACAACTGTTCTTACCAGTTATTTTCAAAGGAGTCAATTAGAAGCATTTATAAACTTTTAGGGTATTGTACAGAATTTTTTTTCGTCTTCAAGAAGACATGTTACAATTGCAGGGGAAAAAAAAAACAACTTACAAAAATTGCGCAAATCAATATCATAATACTTTATAATTACTTTAGAAAAAAAACTGAAACAAGTCTAAACGGACTTCTGTTGGGCAGTGGGAAGCAAAGTATTATACTAATTTCCCTTCCTGACTTTATGAGGAGATGGTTTCCTTTATTGAGGAAATTCTATTGTAATTTTTATTTTGTTTACAAATAAGACTTGTTTAAAATCTTGCTATTCAGAGTCAAAAGTAGATTCCATCCTCCTTGTCGATTGTTACATATGGAAAAAAAAAAGAGGAAATTGTCAGGCAAAAAAAGTCAGAAAGAGGATATCCGAATTCAAATACATTTCACTCAATTTCTGCAGCACTTCCCAGTGAGTTGAGTTAGTTAAGCCTTCACATTTCAAAACAATGCTTCCCAAGACAAGAAAAGCATCCCACGAGCATGCCCCACAGATGGTCCTTTCAAATCTGGAGTAAGCCCATTAATGCAAGCAACTACCACTTTAATATGAAAATGCCACTGCTAATGGAGGCATTAGCTGCTCTACAGCCTCTTGGTTCTTGCTACAAAGTCTATTTTAAGTATCATAATTTAAATCAAATTTGCAGGGCAAATCTTGGAAATCTACCCTTGCCTCAAACAGCTTCTGAGATCCTACAGGACTGGCCCAGAGCTTTCTCAGTGAGATAACAGAAGGATAACAAGTTACAGGGAAGTACATGGCTCATGCCCACAAAGGTGGCTGACTAAACACGTGCACGAAAAGTATAACAGAAATCTAACATTTCAATTTAAAGAGGTGTACATTTTTAAAGCAAAACCACAAGTTATTTATATGGATAGATTCTTCACAAAGTAATCTGATCTGGGAACCAGGGGATTTTACTTAGAGCATCTGTGTTCCACATTCTCAGGAAAGAAAATTTAAATAATCCTAAAAGCTGAAAAAGGTATTTTTATCACAGCCTTTGCAGCTATTTCACATTTCACTCAAAAAGAGCTGAACCAGATATGTCCAATCACATCTGGATGCAGGCCCCAGTAAGTATTGTGTGCACTGCCTTAACTAGAACTCAAATTATTCTATTAAAAAAAGCCTAACCCTTAAAAACTCCCCTCGAGTTCTGGCATTCTTTCTCAGGTTTTTTCAATTTGTGTGATGTCAGTTTACATCTAATAAGCATGTTGTTTATTATCTTCATTTAAGTCAGGATTTTTACCAAGTTACAGCAAGAGTCATAGGAAGCATATCATGATTACAAATCCATAATGCATGCAAGATCCCTGTGTAGCACGTTAAATCCATTAATCAAGTCTTTTTGGTCCCAATTATGCTAAGAAGATATTCGATAAAGCAATTTCAACTCACCTCTCTCTCTCTCTCTCTCCTGTTACCATCAGTGCAAAGAAGGCAAAACCACAGCGCTTCCGACAAATTCTCAAGGCACCTCTTTTGTTCCCTTTAAATTAAATCCGAATTGGTTGCACGTTTTACTGAACTGCTAATGCTCTCCACATGTTCCCTCTCTCAAACTGAAAATGTTTTCTATTAGGAATGCCTAGCACTGAACATAAAACTGTAAAATGTCCTTCAAACAACCCAAAGTTCCTCTCTTTCTTTGGAATGTATCACTACTTGCCCAAATGAAGAGCTCAGTCCCAGAATTAAGATTCCTCTAGAAAATCTTTTTAATGAGACTCCTTTTCTTAGTGTGTTCAGAAATTCCTTTATCAAAAGAAAGCTGTTTATTTTAAAATCTGTAGGTTATTTCCTTCAAAAAAAAAACAAAGCAACAAGGTTTTAAAGCATGAGCTAGAGGTACTTCACATTGCCCATGGCTGTGAAAAGCCTCCTCCAGCACTCAGCACATGCACAAATTCCAAAAAGATGAAATGGGGTAATGATATTTGCAGGCAGAAGCATCTCATGCAAGACAGTACTAGGAACATGGGTTGTAGGCACACACTTAACTTTTCTCTGAGAGAATAAAATGCAACATGGTTTCACATTTCCTTAACCATAACAGCACAGACTTGTCAACACTTCAATGCTATACTCTTAAGAGGAAAAACCACTTATCTTCCCCCTTGCAGTCCATGTATCTCAACTTCTCTGCGACAAAGGCCCAGGTACAGTTACAGACACAAGACAAGATTTTGTCTGTGTGAAAGCACTGTGGTTCCACTGGGGAGGAACTTGTCCCTCCACATGCTTCAGGTGCAAGTCCTACCAGAAGGTTCAATAGATACAGTTGCAGAATCTAATCATATCTGCTCTAACACACGCAACAAGTCCACATAATGCATAACAGGAGGGAAAACTGTACATGGAATAAAGGACTAGCTGCATAGTTCAGCTATTACAGGACAAATAAAAACAGCTGGCTTCTACTAGTCCCCTTGGTTACAACCAGCTTACAGCTTCCCCTCAGGTACCCCAGAACAATACAGGCTCAAGAAAGTATTTATGGCTACATTTCATAAATTATATTAGGAGCAAGAGGATATCAAAAGAGATAATCCCAAGAGCTCTGTGGAAAGGCTGGGTTATTGGTGCTAACACAGCTGGTTAACACAGATGCCCTGACAGTAGGGGCTAGAAAGATCAGCTGTGCAGCACGGCAGCACTAGTGTCCCAGAGTTCGGAATAATCCACTGTGGAGGTAACTCTGTGTCCTGGGTTGCAGTGTAGGATGTACACAAAGTATTTATTCTATCACCATCTTCATGAACTCTTGAAACCAGGTGGGCTAGTGTTTTCCCGAGCCCCCTGCCTCTTCTGCTAATGACCTTTGGGGTGTCTTCTGCTAATGGCCCATCAACGCCTGGGCCCATGAGTCACAGGTAACTCCCTCCAGGGGTTATCTCTGTTTAATGGGCCATCAAGGACCCACTTCACACTCCTCATCCTATTGTGAGATGCTCTGCCCAGGGGGAGGAACCAAGCATTCTCACCTGGATATAA
>VWZU01011871.1:1370854-1431595 GCA_013397095.1 Sterrhoptilus dennistouni
TATTTTATTTTATTTTTACCTTTTTACCTTTCTTCTTATTAAATTATATCTCTGACTTGGAGCCTCTCATTCGTTTTGCTTTCAAACCACAACACTCTGCATCTCCTCACATGCAAGAGCCAACAGAACAGGATTATAAAATGGTTACAACTACAAATACCAAAGCTATATTATATATTTTGCAAGACTCTTGCAATGATATACTTGCACTCTGTTTAGAGCCCACACTGGATCAACCTATGATATGCAATATATAAAAACATCTATGCAAATTATTTTTAATCTATGGGCAGATAAAATGGCACAAATATAGTAGAGGGATACAATCATACAAAAAATTAATTTTATTGTGCAAAAGCAATATAAAATACTTACTGGGGGTCCTGGGCATGTGTTTTGGTTGGTTTTGTTATTTCATTTGGTTTGGGGCTTTTTTTTAATAATAAACTGACACAAAAAGGTAGTAAAATTTAAAATACTCCTTGCAACATTTGCTGACCTTCCAAGCCACAGTACTCTAAGTAATCCCAGGTCAATACATGCACTCAGAATCACATCAACTTTTGTTATTTGCATTCTTCTTGTATTACATTGTATTAACAATTGAAGCTTATATCAAACTTCTTTTGGCAGATTCATTCTAAGTCATTGTCGTGGATCCCTGTCCAAACATCATTCTCAGCATTGATTGCAACACTCCTGATTTAACACCACAGGCATAAGCATTTTAGAAGAGGACATGGGACTCTCTTGGGCTAAATACAGTATCCAGATATGTAAGAGCAAATGGTGCATTTTCTCTCAGAGATCACACCAGATTTCGAGAAAAAAAACCAAACAACTATGAAGCAACGAACAAACAAAGCAGGAGCTGCAAACAGAGCTGGCCAACCAAAGACTTAATGGTTAAACCAAGTCCGTCTGCAGGAAAAGTGGATCTGGTAAAGATCTTTAAAACGTCACTGTCATAATGTTGCTCTGACTAAAATGTTCCATTTAGTTTTCAAGGGTCAAACCTTTTGACCTTGTTGGTGTTCACTCTCTGTAGTTACATTCTCATTTACATTAGATTTCATCAAGGGTTCAGCTGAGCCCTGTAATTGTTAAATATATACAAACTAAAATAATGTTAAGACACTACTAAATACAAAGTCATATGGTTGCCAAAAATACTCAAAAGACTTTTCCCACAAGGGTAGTAACTTATAATAAATGTGATTTGAATAAAAGGTCAGATTAGAAAGCTTGTGGGAAAAAAAAACCCTACAGTTGACACTATCTGATTTAAGGAGCACTCAGAGCCCAGAAGGCCAACCATGTTCTGAGCTGCATCAAAAGAGTGGCCAGAAGGGTGAGTGAGGGGATTCTGCCCCTCTACTCTGCCCTGGTGAGACCCCACCTGGAGCACTGCATCCAGCTCTGGGGTCCCCAGCACAGGGACATGGACCTGGTAGAACAGGTCTGGCAGGCACAAAGATACTCCAGCCTTCTGGTCACTTCTCCTGTGAAGACTGAGAGAACTGGGACTCTTCAGCCTGGAGAAGACAAGGCTTCAAGGAGACCTTACAGCAGCCTTGCAGTAATCAAAGCAGTCTTTTAAAAAGGAAGAACAGCAGCTAGTGATAGGACAAGAGGCAATGGTTCTTAACTGAGAAAGTGCAGATTTAAATCAGAAGTTAGGAAGAAATTCTTTACTCTGAGGGTGGTGGGGGACTGGAACAGGATGCCCAGAGAAGCTATAGATGCCTGATCACTAAAAGGGTTGAAGGCCAGCTTGGATGAGGTCCTGAGCAACCAGTTCTAGTGGGTGGCATCCCTGCCCACAGCAGCGGGTTAGAACTAGAGGACTTTTAAGGTTCCTTCTAACTCTCTTGATTGTCTGATTCATCCACTAAGGTCTTTGGACATGAACAATACAAAAATACATCTACAATTTTCAATTTGTTATGTTCTCTGAACAGAACTGGTTTCAGCAACGCTCTTTTGATATAAAGAAATATTCTAAATACTGAAGTTTGTATTCAAACCACTTAAAAGTATTAGCTAATAATTAATCCTGATAATTTAATCAGGATAAAGCCAAAGTGAGAGAACAGAGTAATATTTAAAAGAAAATTTGTTCCTTCATGCTGAAAGTCCTTAGTATGTACATAGGAAAAGAACTCAATTTGAGGGAAAAAAAAAAAAGAGAAAGTATTATTGCATTAAATTAAGGTATCTAAGAGGGACTCATATTTAACAGGGTAGAACACACCACAACTTCTGCACCCAAGTTATTTCTTCCCTGCTCTGCTTAAAACCAAAAAACCCTACCCCACTTGACATGGGACTTGTTAAGTCTTCCCAGGTCTCAAAAATATTGGCTTGTAGTCAATACATCCTCTGACACTGAAGCCCAATGAATTCTCCAGAGATTTGAAGTCACTAATGATGGAAAACTCTATTTGGACATCTGAACATAAACACTTCTGTTATTTCCCACAATTTAAAAGTACAATGAGTTAGAAAGAATTAAAAAAATACTGATCCAACTTCGAAATGGGAGAGTTTATGGCAGGAGAGCTATTTCTTTGTACCTATCAGCGCTTAAGAACAAAGTAAAACGCTGAATACAAATATGACAGGAGGCTCTGCAGGAAGGTCACTACATAACAAACCACACCTTCTCAGAAAGAAGCCCTAGCTACCTGTTGGGCACTTTGCAGAGTCAGTAACATTGCTAACCACAATGCTTTCCATGGAGACTGTGAAGACCGAAAGAAAACATCCAAAGCACAACAGTTTTACTCCATATAACACCATCTCGGATTCCTCTAGCTCCTGGCTTCTACTCCAAATATGTAACGTATCTTTTACCATCTAAAACATAATGCTTGCATTTCAAAAGAGAACTTAACAGGCAGCTGATGTACACACACACAAGCAGCACCCACTGTACCAGTGAAATAACCCTCTTACTCTGTGTCAGGTTTGACTGCCAGGCATAGCTCTGCAAAGAGCACCATTAGTAAGAAACACAGAATGTTCCCTGACTCTTTCAAACTATCCAATACCAAAAAATCCAACAAGCTTGATACGCAAAATGAGAAAGAAAATAAGAGAAAATAAACTGCATTACATCAAGCTAGGGGCTGAAACAAAAACTTGCCCCAAAAATCTAAACTTCAGCAGGGGGGATGGAAATTAGAACCAGAACTTGCATTTGGCTTTTTTGACTATAATGAACCAAGCCAAAAGCCCATATCCAAACACACCTCTTTCTCTAGGAGTTTGAAATCTGGACTCAAGTTTTGCAGCCTGGCTTCCTCTGTACTCACTGCTGAATACATCACTGCTGCCAGAGAGCAACAGCACCTGACAAGGGACTACACTTTCATACAGGAACAATTAAGACACATGCACAGTAATATGGCTAATTGCCCACAGTAAGCTTGAATGAGAACAGATAACAATGCAACTACACATCAAAGCTCAGAACCTTATGTGCTCCAATTCCTCGATGGCTGCACTCTGGAGAAAAAAAACATTACATGAAAATTCTTTTTATAAAACCTCAGTCCGGGAAACTTATCAAATCTTGTCTTGCTGCACTGGTCTGTTTTGCCAAATATACTTCCAGACCTAACAAGAACAATCTTCTCCAAGCTGTTCTTAATTTCACTCACATTTATAAAATCAGTTTAGACTTTGCATCATCTCTGTTCCTTCTCTAACACTTAGAATGTATGCTTGCTCTACTGCTCTTCCTCAAGTCAAGGGTAGTAGAGGAGAAACTGTTCTTGCACAAGGCAGCCCAGAGATTGTTCTCAATGAGAGGTATTTGTGGAATTCTGTAGGTTGCTTATCCTCAAATTCAAATTCTCAGAAATGCCACTTCATAACATATCCTGGGGGGAGGGGAAAAAGTTTAGCTGTATTTAAAGCCTGAATCCTCCGAAAGTCACTGTAAAAATGACACAAAACTTTGACTTTCTCCTCCTTCTTTTAAGGACAATATCTTTTCTCAAGACTTAAGCTATGCTCTCTTGAAGCAAGACCAACAACATGTTAAACATATTAGACTGTTGAATCTACTGTGGAGAAGCTGAAAACAACAGTGGAACAGACACACAGGATTTTTAATTTATTTTTTTTAAACCAGCCTCCCATAGAATGTGTCGTACTGCCACCAGGACATGAGCATTAGCTTTGCCACTGACACTCAGTGAAACATTCTGCTCTGTAGAATGGAGAACATAATGCCATCCCAGACCATCAACCTCCATTCACACAACCTTAAAGATCTTTTGACACGCACATTATGACCTGCATTTCATAGACTTTTCCTTGTGATAGCACTAACCAGGGTTTTTAAGGCACTGACACAGTGATGATGACAAATATGCAGCCAAGACCTGCAAGATGTAGAAGATTACTTCTGCAAGAAGTAATATACTTCATATGGTATTAAAATATAGCAGTTAGCTATCAGCCAACAATTCTTCAGATCCCATTCCTAATCCAGAACACAGTCTTTTACAGGTGCACACAAAGGCCATGACAAAACAGATAATTGAAGAGTCTTCAATTCAAAGCACCACTCAACCATGTGACTTGACTGTCAAACGCTGTGCTTCCCTGTGATGTTTAACATGCTTTAAGGGTAGTGCAGCTAATGCAACCTAATTTCAGCATGCAACAAACAAAATAATAAAATCAATGTATTGGTCATTATTGTCAATTTGGAACACAGTCAAGTCTGATTGATACTCTCCAGATCTCCTTCTTGGAAATTGATTCTGTTTATTTGTTCTCTTTCAGACATGTGGAACTTACCAATGCAGGCATGGACTCTCACTGACAGCTGGGTCCTCAGAATTATGCTGTGCTTCTTGCCCCTCCTAAAAAGAGAAGAAAAGTATGTAACGGTATAGTGAGGAAGAGGAACTGGAAATAAACAAGTCAAGTTGAGCCTAGGGAAAAAAGAGTAGAAGGAATGATAGCAACAGTTAAGTGAGCTCTCCATCTTAATCTCAAACAACAAATTTTTTACCTTATTTCCCCTCCCTTCTGCTGGGACAGGGAGCAGGAGTGCAGCTGGAAGTATCAAGTGATGACTGCACATTTTAGTTTTCACAGAAGTACTTTAATACTTTAAGGTATAATTAAGCATTAAAACAAAATCCAAGGTTAAACAAGAGGTTGTTGACACTTTCACAGATCTGCCTGCTTATGTAAGGTCCTTTTCACTCTCTCAGTTCCATATTGGGCATAAATGGAATTACTATTTTAATTAGCAGCTAAATACCTCATTTGTTTTTCAGTCAAATTACCATTAGTTACATTTCTTCAATCTGAACAAGAGCACAGTTCTTCATTTCTAGGTACTACACCTGCAAACTGGCATGAGGGCACTGACACCATCTTGTCTCTGCACCCAAACCTGCTCACCTGATGGAAGGTGGGAGGGTAAAGAAAAGCCAAGTGTCCTTTAGGCTTGTACAGAGCGTATTTTCCCTCTTTTCTCTGAAACTAAAAATGCAATTCCTGGACCAGTGGCTTTAGGTGGCCCAGATGACCTCCAGGGATCCCTTCCTACCTCAGCCATTCTGTGATTCAGTGAATTTCTTGTAGGAAAACACTCCTGAAGGCACACTGTTTTTAGAACACAATCAGATGCAGCTTAGTTTGTGTCGTGTGAACTGTAGACCCACTTCTACATACAAGTTAGAGCACAAACCAGCACAACCTTTCTCAGTTCCACACTTTGCAACTCTGCCAAACCCTTTACACAGACACCCAGCAGAATCTTCTACTGGCTGTAACTTAAACCAGTTTTCTAGTAAAAAAACTTCTTCTCCTTATTGTCTTCCTGCCCACAGTTATTTTGCAGAACAAAAATATTTTAAATTATTTTAATGAAAAAAAAGAAAAAGTTGTATATTACTTCTCTGAAAGATCTGCAGGGGAAGAAAGTAAAGGGAAGTAGTGACAGGTATTTTCAGAAAAATATTGCCCCTAGGAAAATATAAGGGAGAACAAAGAAAAGGACCTGAAAAAAGTGGTTAATGTTCACCTGTGTACCTGCTAATAGAGGACTTAGTTCCAATTTCGGAATGGCAGTTTCTCTATAGATTAAAAAAAGAAGTTAAACAGTTTTTTTAAAAAAAGCAAAACCAAAAAACTTTAATCAAAAATACTCTTTAATGGGTCTGCTTGGACATCATTAGGACGAAGTGAGCAAAGTGTGACCCTTCTCTTAAAAACCTGAAGTGCCAAGCAGCGAACGCTATTGCCCCCACAAAAGCAGGCTGTAGTCTGGATTGTGAAATTCCCTGGAGCAGCTCCAGGTTTAGGATTGACTCTCTGTCCACCTAAACTCCTCCTGTTGTTCTGGTTGGACACAGTCTTTGCCTGCATTCATGTCCTGCAGATTTTTAACAGCTGCCCCTCCTCACAGGAGTGACAGGACTCCTCTGGAATATTTAATTTGCCAAGTTAGTGAAGAATTTTTGACCAAACCTCTTGCCCTTCACAACATCTAATTCTGTACAGAACTGCTTTTCTTGATCTCCCTTCCTTGATGGACTTATTGATACACCTGACATACACAAATCTTCCAAAATAAAATCAGAAAATGGAAGAATTGAGTAAAGATTGTTTATTTCATATTTGTAAAAGGATAGCCCAAAGTTAGCAAAGCAAAAGGAAGTCTATGTAATCAAGCATATTCTTCCCATCCCAAAAAAATGAATTAACTAAAAGAAAGTGCTAATTTAACAAATAGTGGACGTTACTATTAGGGCACTCTCTAGTGTTTTAGCAGTCTGTAGGGTACAATGACTTCACCAGCTCTCTGCTGAAATCTACAGGTCTGTGGTGATTTGCTAAAAGAACAGATGGCAGGTAGTGCCCAGAGTGAATAAACACAAGGAACTGAGAAATCAGCACCATTTTAAGGCCTGTAGAGCTTCAGGCCCATTACACTTTAATAGAGTTTTTTCCCCTTTTCTAAAAGTCTAATGCACAACGTTTCTCAATATAAACAAGGCCTTTTTTCTTGGTAGTTCTCCAAGCTTCATCAGTGGTGCTACTTTCCTCCTCTACCTCACCTCCTTACAAAGACCCCTGAAAACTTAGAGCAAGCTTTCTTCTACAGGCTCTGTTCTACACTGACATTGCAACTGTAATACCTCCCAGGACAGAAAATTCTCACACACACAAACATTAATTTTTATCTCCCACTGGTTGTATTAGCAATTTTTTCAGCCTACCAAAATCAATATGAATCAAGACCCAGAAATTACAAAGATGAAGACTCATTTATGATGGCACATTCCCCCCTTCCCCACTGGCCACACTATGATCATCACTACAGAGGCATTTTGTGGGGTTTAGCAATAGTAGATTTACCCTACAGCAACTAATTCTAATAAAACCAGTCATATGTAAAATATTTGAAATTACACAATTTCCTGATGAATACTTGTGACTATCAGGCAATATGAATAACACTTTTGCAAAATGAAGGTCACCTCTGAAAATTACTACATCCATGATTCTACACATACCAATTTCCTGAAAAGCATGTTACAATAAGAAATAATAAATGCAAAAAAAAGGGTAACTTGAAATCCATTCATGATTTCACAGACTCAAGAACTACTGGCCAAATAGTATTAAAAAGCATGTCTGTAGGCAAGCCTGTCGCGATATCAGGGCAGGAAAGGGGGGGTATAATGGGATAGACAGGCTATTTGCATTAAAAACAAAGTAGCAGAAAATACTATTTCCAACAAAAAAGATTCATTTATTAAAAACAAAACCTAGACGTGTAACAAAGTTTGTAACCTACTCTTAACAAAGGCTTATATTTTTATTGATATGACTTTTTGAAAAGAATGTTTCAATGAGTGCAACTGGCTGCTGTGTACTAAAAAGAAAAAAAATCCAGGAGTATTTAACAGAGTTAATTTAGTAGCTCCAATTTAGCAGTGGAAAAGTAGGAAAATTTCATGTATTGTGCTGATATAGCATTCTGTTGATCTGTGTTGGGATCAGACTCTTTATTGCTCTAAGATTAACTTATAGAATTTGGAGTTACCAAGACACAAAACTTTTTATATATTCAATTTCTCTAATAAATTAAAGTAAATAAGCACATGTCAACAGTTCACTGAGTGCCTGTCTTATGGACTATAAATGCTTTATTTTGTCATTGTTTATGTACCACATTACAAATAGTTTCATTCAATTATACATTTGCAAGTCTTGATTTAAATGACATTTTGGACATAGTACCTCAATTGACTGTCTTAAGCAGTTACTTGTTTTGAAGTAAAGCCTTTGTCTGAGCCAAGCAATTCCTTGACCAGAAGGAAAATACCAAGAATGTTGTTAAGGGTACAGAAGGGAAAAAGCATTCACAAACAAAATAATAATCATTTAACCCCAAAACCACACATTAAAAGAACTTAACACACAATCTTCCTCTTAATGTTTCAAGGAAACTTCGAAAGGAAATTTTTAGAGAGTCTATTTCATTAAGACATGGCATCTTTCTTCTCAGACCTATATTAAAGACCTGTTTGTACCAAAAATGGAATTTTTATGTACATATCCAATTAAGATTCATTGGCGTGATTAGCAAGACAGACCAGAATCATTTCCTTGACAAAGGTCATTTTTGTAAAATAGGAGAATGCATCAATTAATATACATTTTCTATTTCAATGGTTTTTTCTTTCAGGAAGCAACTATTCAGATTTCCTAATATTCTTCCGAAGGACTAGAGAGTTCAATTCAATAAATTTAGCCTCTTTTAAAACAATCACCTGATTCTGAAAACACATTATTTTATCCTTTAAAACCAAAGTAGAAAATCACTTTTCAAACCTTCCTAGTGATTGCTTAATAACTCAATAAAGAAAATTCATTAGATTAAAGGTATTAATTCTACAAAAGGCCATGCTATATCCTTCTGGGCTCCTCGTGTTCTGCTTTCTACACAATAATTGACAACCATGGAAAAAGCTACAGTTTTATAGCACAGCAGCAGACAAATTGCAGTGGTTTTAATAACACTCTATGGCTGCACAGACAAGCAAACTTACTATTCTTAATTGTATTTGCTCAAATAATAAAATATCTGATGCAGACATCAGAATCATCAAAAGGCCATCATAAGCAGAAGCTGAGTCCAATGCTGTCAGAAGCCATGATTTTAGCTCACAAACAATTTGGATCTTTTTAGTTAATGTAGGTAAGAGAGTGTCTTAGCTAGGTTCTGTACACGCTTCTATTTCTAAAATATTTGAACTACATAAAAAAACATTACTCCATAAAGGCAAACTTTGATCCGAACCTTTCATGCAGTGCTACACACATTCATGTGGCAACACAGCAACTAAGAGTGATCTTGTTGGGGTGACTGTTTTCTGTTGTGGTTTTTTGGGTTTTTTTTAAATAACTAGATTATAATAGGCAATCATATCCTACCCTCAGAGCAGTTTTCAAGTAGCATATTCCCATGACTCTCATTTTACTCTGTTCCAAGTAGGGATTTCATCTATTAAAATTAGTATTATCAGTCCATTGTAGACAGAGATAATTCTTGAGAATAACTTGGGAGACAAAAATCATTTGCTGTGCTAGAAAGTATGATTATGCAAAACCTTTTAAAACTACAAAGTAGTTTGTTTGCGCACAAAGAAGTTCGGGTATTTAAACTAACGAGTATCCTTTCCCTCAGATCCCAGCCAAGATTCTGGAAAGATAGCCTAGATGTGAAAATGAATACTAGAAGTTTCAATTCAAACTGGCAATAGCAGTAAAGGGATTGTAAGAATGTCAGTTCAGAGGATGGACCTTAACTTTAACTTAACCTTAACTTGCCCCCTGCACAGCTGATGCCCTTTCTCATTCGACTTTAGAGGAGTGCTGTAAAGAGCAAGTGGTCCCCAGCTGCAGCTTGCTTTAACTTGCGAAACTATACAAAAACCTACAGGTTACATAAGGTTTGCTATCTAAAGTTTCATGAAATTAAGGAAATAAAAGGAAAATAAAATCATATACTGGCAAACAGTAAAGGTACCTTGTATTTTCATTATTTAGTTATTAGATGGGAAGGCTTGCTGCTCCCCCAGTCTCAAGCTTGCCCCATATTCAGTTTTTCACACTGCTATGAAGTGCAGTATCAATCACTCACAGAAAGGCCAACAGAGGGAATCAGATGTGCCAGGCATACATTTACCTAACACCAAGCCTCTCTTGAAATAATTAGATGCTTTTTCATAATCCTTCAGAACCACTAAAAGAAATGGAAAACAAAGCAAACACAATGGGTTACTGAACCCATTTAAACTAACACCATGAGCTGTTGCCTGTTTATCCCAAAAAGGGCAGAGGTTGGATGAAAACTAACCTCAACCTGATACCACTGAAACTATTTCCAGACTTGGACAGCATTTAACATCAGTCTAACCTGACAACTTACCCTATAACAATTCTGCCGCTAATCCTGCCTGATATAACAATCTAACCATTATGAAAACCTATCTACCACAGATGCTGCTTTCAAAATACACATGCACAACACATGCTTCACATTTTTTTACAGCTTCTCATAGCACTCAGGTTTCTTTGTGGACCATTAACCATCTCCAATAATCACATCCATATTTTCCAACAGAAGTAGCTTAATGAGAACAGCATCCATCAACTCCCGAGCTCAAGAAAGAATCACTGACTCCCACAAAAAAAACCCCTAGACTACAGTATGCCACCAGAAGCAAACACATGGCAACAGACTTGTTGTAGAGTTCATTACTTTTGCAAATGGCTTTTGCTTTTATGTTTCAGAACCCATCCATTTCCATCTCCACTTGCACACACCTTTCTAGGGAGTGGAAAATGCTTCTGCAATAGGGTATCGCCTCACAGTTGCTTCATAGTTTAAGGTACTCCACAGCAGCAATGGAAAACAAACTGCTCCTTGTTGAATGCATAAGGATGAATTTTTTGCCAGAGTTCAAGCACTTGAGTCTATCAGGCTTTCCCTGAAAAAGATCTGCAAGCCAGCACAGACACAAAAAGGAAAGTGTTTTTTAACCTGCTATTAATCAGACAGCATAAATCCGACGCTTTGATTTCAAAGTTGTTGAGATATGGTTTGACTGCCGTTTCACTATGATATGCTCCTCCATTCAACTGCAGATTCAAGAGATTGAAAAAGAAATTCTGACACTTCCAAAAAAAGTTGTATAAAAGCCAAGTCTTTTGAAAGTGAGAGAGTGCACATGTGCATGGAGAGTGGAATTAGGAATCTCCTTGAAACTCCACTGAAAATCTTATCCAAACAAGTGACCGTTTTGAAGTTCTTAGGTGATTATTCTCTAAAGATCCGACTGTCATGTTCAAGCTCATGTTATTACCATTGAATAATGGAAGCAGAAGAGCTCAGGAAATAATATCAATAATTAAAAAGAAGTCTTTTACATGCTAATACTCTTCAAATGGATGACAGCACTGGCAGCCTATTCTGGTACATGACAGGCTGTACAAGGCAAACACACACACTCATCCTCATAGAAAGTCAGTGGGCTTTTCTTTCTTACCTTGTTTTTTCCATCTAAAAAAGTTAGTGTGAAGTCAGAATGTATCTGCATCCTGTTCATGTAGTACACTTACAAGTCATCTAATTATTTTGCAGAGTGGTTTTATTCAGAGCATTCCTAGATCATGATGCATTTACTAAAGTAACAATCATTTGACAAGCGTGGACAAAAATAAGTAAACCGATAAAAACTATTCACATCTGTTCACTCTGCACTAAAAAAACAAAATATGAAAATAATTAAAGTTTCACTAATCCAAGTAGAAATAATCTCAGCATATTCCCTCCGCAAAAACTGGGCAGGCAAAATCTTGCCAATTATTAGAGCAACCATCACAATGCAAAAGAAAAAAAGTATGCATAGATTCGTACTTTTTTTTTCCCTGCAGATTATTCCAATATTGTGCTCTATGTTTGTCAACATGATTTTAACAAAAAACTGCCTCATTCCCACTAAAAATCTATAAGCTACCCAGAAAAATCACATCTCAATGCCAGTGAGTGGAAAAACATCCTGGCTGACACACCTGTCTGTACAACTGTGCAAATAGGGACTACCTACAGATTTTCATTACAAGATGCTGGGGTTTTACATCCCCCCCAACTCTTCACAAGTACACTTCCTAAGCAGGGTTGTAGTTTTTCTTCCCCCTCCCCCTTCTCTTTTTAAATGGAAACAAAATGAGATAGAAGGAGATGGGGGAAAAAAATAGAAACTCAAAAATGTCAAGTGAAACAATTAAGGGATTCACCAAGTACGCATTATAAGCCACATGAATAGCACCCAATTATTTATTACTAATGTATTCTGAGTATATGTCGGTAAAAGGCGGAGCCTTCTGCACACCTCACCACAAGGCAACGATTTTTGCCAGAAGATAATGAATCACTTTCACACTCTCTAAAATGCAATGAGTTCAAAATGGGGGAAACATTTGTTCCATTTGTCTTTTTTAGTAGTTTATGTGCAAGCAAACTTCAGAAGATGGAAAGTGAGAATCCCCTCCCCATTTCCTCCCCGTACTTTCTGAATCATCATGCTGGCTCTTTCCCAGTTGTTAATGGCTCAATTTCCACACATGAAAACAAAAACCTTCCAAAAGCCCCTCAAATAGTTGAGGGTTGACTGCTGCCTTCACAGTCAGAAAAGGATGAATTTTCAAGAGCTGTCATCCATGAAAAAAACTATGTCCCTCCCCAACCCAAAAGCTCAACCCATATATAATTGTTTTCAGTGGGATGTTTATCCTCTCATGTGGTGAAAGATTGATAGCATGATCAATTAAATCTCCATCTTATATTTTTGTATTAAGAAAACACGAACTTTATGAGTTGGAAAATGGTGAAGAGAATTGCATTAGAAGAGCTATTTTAACAATAACATTGTTTCTGGGTAAAACAAACACATTGTTTTCACACTTCTTGTCAGCCTCGCATCAAGTTCTTCTTCAGAGATGACATATGACTTGACCAATATTTTCCAGTTCTTAGGTTATATATTTCCCACTGCTGTCAGTAACTGTCAAGCTCTGGCTGCACATTCCTCCCAGGAATCTTTAGACTGGACAATTTCTGGTCATACAGTTTTCCTATCACCTATACTTTGAAGTTAATGTTACATAAGGGGTTTTAATTTAAAACCTCTTCACACTTGCAGAAACCGATGCCTTGAAATATCTGGATTTTTGTGGAAAAAAATGTTAGAACTGGAAACCTACAGGACAAGGAGGAAAATAAAATAAATTATTCTCCAACAGCTGAGTCACTTGATGTTTCCACATCTTCAGGCAAAGGGTCCCTCCAGCACTCCCAGCCACATTCTGGGACCTCTAGTTTTGGTTCTTAATGGACCCAGAACCATAGCAGGTGATCTTGGTGCATTAGGAAGAGCATTGCCACCAGCAGGTTGAGGGAGATGATCCTGCCCCTCTGCTCAGGCCTGGTGAGGCACATCTGGAGTGCTGTGTCCAGTTCTGGGCTACTCAAGACAAGAGACACAGAGCTCCTGCAGCACATAGAACAGAGGGCTATAAAGATCATTAAGGGACCAGAACCTCTCTCTTATGGGGAAAGGCTGAGGGTGCTGGGCCTCTTCAGCCTCTTCTCCTCTCAGAGGAGAAAACAGAGAGGATCTCATCAGTGTCTGAGGGGAAGGTGTCAAGAGAGTGGATCCAGGCTCTTCTCAGTGGTGCCCAGCAATAGAACAAGAGGCAATGGGCAGAAACTGATGCAAAGGAAGCTCCACCTGGACATAAGAAAACTTCTTTCTTATGTGACCAAGTACTGGAACGGATTCCCCAGAGAGATTATGGAGTCTCCTTCCTCCAAGATATTCAAGAACCATGTGGACACAATCCTGTGCAAAGGGCTCTGGGATGACTCTGCTTGAGCAAGGAGTTTGGACAAGATGACCCACTGTGGTCCCTTCCAGCCTGACACATTTGATGATTTTTTGACCAACTTCATTAGAAGTTCCACAGCTCCGAAGCAGAAATGAACAGCACCTGAATAATATTCTTTCTCACAAAGGCCCCTGATACCTGACCTTAATCTGACTTACAGATCCAAAGGAGGCATTTAATTTTTCTATAATTAAAAAAGAAAAAAAATTGACTCAGTTTGTAAAAAATAATTTTAAGAACTTTTTATAAACATTTTCCTTTTATTAGAAATCATTCTCTACTACCTTAAGAGAAAAAATCCTAGTCTCTTATGGTTGTCCAATTTCATTGATGATACCAAAAAGATAACAAGTGAAGAAGATATTATCCAAAGCAGCATAACACATTTCAGAGCAATGCCCTACTCACTTAATTGGTTATCTATGCTTTATCAGAATGTGACCATTTTAACCAGACTCAGCAAGAACTATTTTAAAGCTGTCCTACCTTGCAGTAGAATATGCATATGTTTCTGTAAGTACATTAAAAATAAAGTCTACTTTGCACTGATCAACATACTACTTTGTATCTCTTTCTGCTTTTGGAAGTTTCCCATTAGCATCGTATTTGGCAAGGGCTTCTTCCTAACTTGACATAGAAATTCTTAAGTATAAAACACTGTTCTCAGGCCACTTATTTCTCCACATTAATTCCACTTCAGAAATGGGCTTTATATTTATTGCTGGGCCATCAATGCTTTTATTACTAAGCACAATTACTGAGCAGTAAATGTGAAAAACTACTGTTTTGCTGTACTGCTGTGGTCTTAACCCTGACAGCATTCACTAATTTTCATCGCTTCATTACCGGAGATCCTGGGTTAGTCACAGATTTGCAGCAGTTTAAGCTGTTAGCTCACAACTGGAGGTTAAATTGGAGACACTTATTTTTATCAGAAGCAGATTACCACCTTAGTTTAGTCAGGGGTAAACCAAACAAACACACCACACACCAAACACATAGACAAATGGATTCCCATGGGATAAAACTGAGTGTGAGCTTGCTTACACAAACTTCAGTATTTACCAATGGGTAGGAGCACACACAGGAACAGTTGCCATGGAATAGGAAGTGCAGCTAATTCACAGCTATAATTAATTACCCAGCACAAACTCCCTTGGCTGCTCACACACTCTGGGCAATACTACACTGGTTTGCCCTGGGAGACAGTGAGTGCCCATGGTGCTGGTAGTGTTCCAGGCTTGGATTCCCAAATATGTGGTTCTCCTCACAACAGGGGCTGCAGCAGCCCTGCAGCACTTTCTGGCAGTCCTACCTGAAGCCCTGCAGATGATCTGTTTATGGAGAGAGGAAGGGATTTCCTCCTCACAAATTGAAGGGAAACATTTCCAAGCCTCGAGAGCCGCTCACTTACAGCCTCGTCATCTTGGACGAGGGCAGAGTGCAAACACAGCTATTAAGCAGCTTCAATGTTAATAAAGTTAAATGGTTTTAAATAGAACATCTGGCATCAGCTGTTTCCATAAGCTGTTTTTATTTAAGTTTCCACCATAAAATACTGGACTTCACAGCTATTTTCACATGTAAACCTGAATGCCAAATTTGGCTATCTTTAAAAAAAAACGTTGTCCTAGGAAAAACTGTAAGAATTATTCACACACTTTTTGGTTTGGCACTTTATTTGGTATATAACAGGCTGTGAGAGAGCTAAGCACAACAGTATTTTTGCAATACATTTTGCAGTGGAAATTAATTTTTAATTAAAGCACTCTTATTGTAGTCATTTGCCAGCAGTAATCACTAAATTCAAAAATAGCAAATCTTCAAATGTTTCCACAGTTACCTTGTTACAGACGTAGATTTTTCTCTTCACAATTGAGTAAACTCTGAGGCAAAGTGGGAGAGAAAGAGACACAGCTGCTGCAGTATCAACAAACAAAAGCTGTAAAACCATGGGTCAAGCTCTTAAAAACCCAAAATTTAAACACCCTCACCAAAAACACCCACCAAAAAACCTCAAAAAACATAGGGCAGAACCAGACCGCAGAACACTTCAGAATGGTATTTGCAGAGCCATCTTACACCCCAAAAGCCACCATGAGATTTTGACACTACTCTCAGGCACACGGATTAAGAGCACTGTGCCTCTTCAAATTCCTAAGTGTCAACTCCAAGAGGCAGCTCTGACCTGCCCCAGTCATGTCTGCCAAGCCCAGGCCCCTGCCCACTCCAAATCAAAATCACACAGAGGGTAAAGAGCTCATGAAGCCTCTTTGTCCAAGCCAGGGGAGCTACTGCTATGGATGTTGGCTCTTTCTCAACTGGAAGGAGTGTTGGTATGGTTTCCAAGACAGGGGCACACGGAGAAGAGCAAAACTCTCCTTCCCTTTGAAGGACATTTTCAGGACATCCGTGAAAGTTAACACTATCCAGTATTCCAACTTTTTTTTGTAGGCTACTTGCCTGAAGGATCTCCATCTAGACTGGAATGAAGCTGTAAGGTGCACAGACTGCAACCCCCACTTCTACTACACACAGTAAATTGTGATTGCTCTAATTTCTGCTTACTGTCACACTCCAGACCCCTCCCAGACAGCACATACCAAAACAGGGCACCACAGGTGCTTTTCAAAAGCTCTCATACGCCTTGCATTTTGTGTCTTTTGGTGCAAGCAAAGTAGCTTGCAGTCTCTGACCTCAACGTATGCTGAAGAGATTTACTTCTACATCATCAAGCCAGCTTAAAAGCTGAAACTCTGTAAAAAAAGCCTTAGCCTGCAGTAAAATTTGCTAAGTTTGCTATTATTTTGAAGATTTATTTTCTAAATAGATTTTATATTCACAAATCAGTATTCATTTAACTACAAAAGTAGTAGCATTTTACTATTAGTAGGAACCTTAATTTGCCAAACATTTCTTTATAAGATACAGTGTCAAGGAAATCCACTGACAAGAAATCCTTATCTCATAACTGGTGAATAATTTTCATGGTGGAACTTTCAACTGTTAATTGCCTCCATCCTGCCTTCAGAACATATCACTCAAAGTCACATGTCTCATTTGTCAAGCCTACAAAATATATGCACATTTGTGTAATTATTTTGATTACACACTCTGGAAGCAGGAATGCGCAGAGATGTGTTGCCAATTGTTCTGTGCAGGGAGCCCATATGGGACCAGTAATTTTATTTCATTTTGCTGTCAATGGTTATTGCAAGACAACTATGAAAATTAATTACTACAGTTCCACCTAAAGATTGATTTCAATATTTTACCTAATTATTTCTTTATATAAACAACAAAACTATATCAGGATTAAAAAGCTGCAAAAAATTTTGAAAATATAGGTAACAATTGTTATTGCCCTCAATCTTTGTGAGGTAATTAATAACAGCATCAACTTACCCATAAAAAACCAATGTATTCCTTAAGGAATATGAAATCTTAATCTGTATCACCATTTATTCTGCAACAGTAAAGTTTTAACTAAATATCCACTTCAAAACTTCATTCAACATTTCAATCTGATACATTTTAGATTGGAATACTGCTACCCTTAGAAATTCTTACACCTTCCAAAAATTACTATAACCTGTCAGCCCAGTTTTTTTAGTTTGCTGCTTCTAGGAGCTACTTTTCTTGTGGTTTTTGTACAGTTTTTTTCTTGTTTGATTGCACTTTTTTTATTGTGATCATCAATTGCATTTTTCAGAATCAGCATTTCATCAGACCTAAAAGATAAATATCACAGAAATCAAAATATTTGGGTGGACTAATATATTCTTCCCAACATGAGTAAATAATGTCAATAAGCAGTCACAGTCTCCTGTTTGTAGCAACACAATGACAATCTTCCCCTGGTACCTCCCTTATTTTTCTTGTTGTTGGCACTGAGAAACATGGAAATGCCACCAATATAAAACATGAAGAGAAAGCTATTAGAAGTGGAGAGCATTTTCCACTCATGAACAAACACAAATAAATTTATAGCATTTATATTAGTTTAAACTAAATTAATTTATACAAATTCATATTAGTTTAAACTAAAATCAACATAGAATCTGCTACATTTCAGTAGTGGTTCAAGAAATAAACCATACCATTTTTGTAAGACAAAACCTAAATTAACTTTCAAATGCATCCCCAACTTCCTTACATAAACAAGTGACAAAAATTTTTCATTCTCACAATTGTGCTATTTGAAAAGTTTGAGTGGGAAACAGTACATAAGCAGGAAAAGAATGTTTAAGATCCTTGCCAGACTCCATTGCCTCCAACAGATTCTGAATCAAGCCCAGAATGAACAGCACCATCAAGAGGGAAAAGGTCTGTCAGGGGGGCTCACCCAGCCAAAACAGCTTAAGATAGGGTGTCAAGAAGGAATGCAAAAAAATTAGTGCTGAAGCCATTTATCAGAAGTACTTAAAAAGAATCCCTGCTGAACAGAAGTCTTGAAAACATATTCCCTGAAGAAATTTTCACTGCTCGTAGTGTACTGCCCAAAAAACCTCATGTTCTGCATTTTAGGACTGTGTTACCTTGTGGGCTACCATGAGGGCCTGTTAAGACATATCCACAAAGAGAGTTTGGGCAATTATATGGTAATTTAAACACATCAGCTTCTTGATGATTCTTGTTTTCTCTGTAAAACCTCAAGGAAGCCGAGGAAAGGAGCTTGACCTGTCACTAACATGTTATAGCAACAAGTCCGCCTAAGACAACGTCCACTGTCTACTATCCCACACAATTCAGCATCCACAAAGTAACTTGTGTTGGAAGCAAGAGAAAAAAGCCAAAGAGCTAAGCAATTCAACAAGCAAGTGAGCCATGAGCACAATCCTGACTTGAAAAGAAAGGTTGTTTCCCTACATTCTCCTACTGACCCTTTTGCTAGTTGCAACATCTTCTGCAGGGCCAGCCTCATTATTTAGCCAGATGCTCATCCTGGCTCTTCCAAAACCAGCCCCCATATAAAAACAACCTGATTCTCCTGAATCTCACAGCTGTTCTCAAGGGTGCAAATGGCAGCAGGTAAGTTGTAGAGATCATAAAGCAGTCCAATCCCCACCCATGTTTTAGTTAGCGCTCTGGGCTGCGAGAGCACGTGTGTTAGCTTTTCTCCTTTACTAGATAGAAGTTTTGATTCTGCTGGAGTGGACAGCAACTACCAAAAGCCTCTTTTCACTATATTCAGTAACAGAACACCATTCATTTGAAATTGCACAAGTGCATATGTTTCTTATACAGGTCATTTACACATACACATTATAAACTTCCAGCAACTGCACTATTCTCTCCTTTCCTTTTGAAGAAAAATTCTTCATGTTTTCCGCTGTGCTCGTCCAACCCCTCCTAGAGAAAACAAATACCTACAGCCTCTCAAACCAATCGAAATTTTTAAGACTTTGCTTTCTGCCTATTTTGTTTTATTTACAAGTCTCCTTTCAACGGTGTTTAAAAAGAAAACCTTCATTATTTTTCCTGGATAAACAAGAACTTTTGGCAAGAATGCTGAAAACAGCCAGATTACAGGACATTCTAGCCACATTGAGTAGGAGTTTCCACAGCTAAGGTTCTAAAATTTTAAAAACACCATGAATATCCAGCTACTAAAACCTTCAGAGTTCAGCAAGCTTCAGTGACCCTGATGAGCACAGCAGCTTTGGCATGGCAGAAAGGCAGGTCCTAAGGTAGCTTAATCTCAGAAAATTAAAAGCTTTGAAGATTAAGAGCAGGACCTTGAAATGACCCAGACAGAAAAAGAGAGAGACTAAATGGTTTCTGCAGCCAGTCCCTCCCAGACAGCAGACTGCTGTTAAACTCCCAAAGTCTGCTGCCAGAAGCTCCAGCTCAGGAGTACTCCAGCTCAGTGTTTTGGTCTCAGAACTGCAAGGCCCAAAAACGGAGTTTGATTTGCTAAAAATACAGGACAGAGGAAGACATTACTGACTGTACTTGCCACCCCATTCCTAGAATATTCCATTTTTCTGAATAACATGACATAAGCTGCATTTACTGTCAAGTAAAAACATTAAGTACAACAGAGAAGCTTATCCCACATGCTTCCAAAGCTCTGGTGGTTCTTATCTTTTCTTCTCTCACAAAACATGGACAAAAATGAAATGCAGAAATCCATCTGAATCCTCACCACTACAAAATTTCAAGCAGCAGTTCCATGTTTTTTGTTTTGTTGGTTTGTTTGTTTTTTTTCCTAGGATAGCCACCACAGAGAAAATTATAATTGTGTTTCAGGAACAATTCATATCATTGATTTTATATGCCCTAAAGTAGCATAAAAATAAAACAAGGTGGACAGTAGCTTGCCATTTCAAGAATAAAGTCTGGCAGGAAAAGCACCAAATGGTCTCACTTGCCAGATTGCTTGGCAATGTCAATTTGCTACAGTGGAGTGCTAAAAATAGTGAAGTTAAAATTACCAGAATTATCACAGAGACATCAATGGAAGAGAAAAACTGTGACAAATTCAAAATGTATTGCTACAAAAAAAAATAAAAATCCTTTATATTACTTGCTTTCAACTCATTATAAAGTTAGCTGGAAATATGAACTAGTTTGTTGCAGTGATTTTTATCACCTATGCAAAAAACTGAAGACTATATCAACTTCTACACTCAATACTCCTATTGCATAGGAAAGGAGGCTCAGTTTGGCTTGTATTGGCTACTCTATCATCACACTCTCTTCTAGCTGGTTTCTAACAGAACAGTTTTTATCTTGCAATGATTATAAAACATGCGCCAAACTGGTATGTGTGAATAAGACATACACAAATGCACACACGTGAACATCTGGAAAATATTATTTAAAATTCTTCTCCACATAAAATAATCTTCAGAGGCACAGTTCAAATTTATAAGGCATATTCATTGAAGGCAAGACAGCTATCAGAAGTAGTAGAGGAGGAGTATAAGCAAAAGGGCTGCATCTCCTACTATTAACAAACCATGACCAACCCAAAATTAAGTTAAACACACCTATAAAATAATCACAACTATACAGTCCAATACAGTAGCCAGAAAGACAAAAATAGATCTAGACTTTCTGTTAATTTTACATCTTAAGACAGACAATCACCTGGAAGATCCAGGAAAGGAAAATTCTTCAAAAAAGCAAATCTCCTTTGTGCATTTACGCAAACACACACTGAAGCTAACTTTTGCTTTCATTTTCAGTTCTCAAAGAGATGATTATGTAAAGCTCTGTCATAGCAATCCATGTGTGCCAGCAATAACTAAATAAGAAAAAAAGCAAGAGAGGAGACTACTCAAAAAACAACCTGCACCCCCATCCCTTGGACTGGGATTCAATTCCAGAAAAAAAAAATAAACCAATACAGGTCTTTTCTTCAAAAATATAAATGGAGGACTTCACTATCAAGGCAAAATAAATTTAGTTTATAACTTCAGGAACACCACCCCAATATAATCCTCCACATGACTAATATAATAAGAAAGATCTCAGAATTCTCCAAACAAACCATCCTCATTTATCAAGTTTCAAAGAACGATAAAATCTTATTAGACTAATCAAGATATTCATAGTCACATATTTCTTTACAATATGTCATCTTTTAGAGAAACTGTAAGTGTGAATGTAGAGAGGAGTCATAAAATTCTTAATCACACAAAGAGACAGACATACAAGCATACAAGGGAAAGATTTTTATCTTTTCTTTTCCTATACTGACCTGAATATATGAAGTTAACTATACACTTATTTATAAAAATTCAGTAAACCTTTACTTACCCAGCATCTTCCTGGAAGCCTTCTAATTCATCTCTTTGCTCTGCCAAGGTGGATTCTAGATCCAGATAGGTACCATTATGAGACAGTTGCAGGGTGCAGTCATCAAGCTGCAGAACAAAATTCAGACCGTTAGATTAGAGCAGTCTTTCTCTGTAACATGCCTCTAACATTGCCTTCCCATTTTCCAGGTCCCCAGACAAGACGTCCTAAAACAAACAACACACGGGAAGCAGGTAAGAAAAAATTTTTGGCAATTTACGCAATCCCGAACCCAAGTTACCTAGACCATGCTTGCCCACAACAATATCAACACAACTAACAGACACAGTGAAATTTATTAGAACATGGAGAAGATGATTAGAGGGCTTTAGCAAAGTGTCTTTAAAATGCAATACAGAAAGACAAGTTAATTTCAGTGTCTATATAGGATATAAATTACTGCTCTCTGTTCTTACAGTACAGTTTAAGTAGAGTTTCTGAACCTCTGGATAAAGACAGAAGGAAGAAAGAGCTGTTTTGTGAGCTACCAAATAGTCCCCATAAGGACAGATATAGCCAAGGGATAGTGCAAAACGCAGCAGCAGGAGTTGGTATCCTGCAGTGAGGGTGAGTACAGTCAACCAAGTAACAGATTTTTCTGGCGTTCTGCTTTTAGGGCCAGACACTAACCAGCCTCAGAGGGTGCAGGTACAACATTCCTAGGCACTGGGTGGGGGCAGAATTGGAAACCTTTGCCACCTTCCTACAAAGGTACTGAGGTAATCAAGGACCAGACCTGAAAGCAGAAATCTGCCCACAGTTGTGCTTAAGAGGGAGAGAGGGAGAAATAAACTGTCTTTATTTCTTTTCTGTCTTCCCTCATCTTCCCCATCATTAATTGTTGTAGCTAAAAATTGTTGCAGTTAAAAAGAGAGATTTGACCCAAGTTAGAAACTAAATTTTCTGGGGTTTTATTTGCAGGGTGCTCATCACAACAGAAGATCTAGGATGAATCATCCCAAAACTCTGGCTAACTCACTGACCAGGAATACAAAATAATAACTGATCAAGAGGAAAATCTAAAGACGCTAGAAGAAGAGCTAGAAAGGAACATAAGCTCCTCTCTCACCATGACATAACTCAGTGTCAAATAACAAATAGTGAGGGGAAAAAAAGCCTTCCCAGGGCAGGAGAACAAGACAACATTTACCAAGGGGCAAGTGGATTACAGGGTTGTCCTGGTTCACCTCTAGGGAAATAAGTAACCATCTGCTCAGAGAATCCAGCCCAGAAGCATAAAAATGGACATCAGTGAGCCCAGTTGAACACACTGCTGGGACCTTCATGTGCAGCACTGCACTGGGGGTCCTTTTGTAACTGCTTCCAAGCTCACAAATACAGTAACATCTACTACATTTGTAGGTATCTACACTAATATCTACTCTAGACCTGTAGTGCTACTAGATACAAAATCCAGCCTGACGGCCAAACAGAACAGAGAACGATTAAGGCTGGAGAAGGCCTCTATGATCATCAAGTCTTACTGTCAACCCAGCCCCACCATGCTAACCACCAAAGCATGCTCCTCCATGCCACATCCATACGTCTTTTGAACACTGCAGGGATGGCAATTCCACCACTTCCCTGGAGAGCCTGTTCCAAAACCTGGCCACTTGTTCAATGAAGAAATTTTTTTCTAGTATCCAATCTAAACCTCTGCAGGTGCAACTTGGAAGGAACCTTAAACACCACCTACTTTCAGCCCCCTAATTCATTGTTTTCCTGCTGCACAATGGGTTCCTGTTTGTTGCCCATGCTGCGTACATATGTGTAGATGCACTTCACTTGGGTGATCAATCCAGCTGCCTTTTTCAGGGGAAGAAGCTCCAATTCCTGCTTGAGCAGTCCCAGGTGCTTCTGCAGTCTCTAGCACATCAATAATCCCTGTTGCTGCATGGATCTCTACCCACTACCACTAATAAGACAGCAGACCAAAGGACTTCATTAGCACACTCTCTCAAACAGTGGCACGCTGCCTCCAGGCCTGCCTTCAGTGACCATGATTTTATTCCCTCACCCCTCTAAATCTTGTTCTCACTGAATGAGACCTGCTAACTCCTGTGCAAAGACCCTTTCCCCCTTTGAGACACGTACCCCGTTTCCCACCAGCAGGCCCAGCATCATGATCAAAGGACCTAAAATGAAGATGATTCCTCTGGATTTAGCAAAAACAAATTGACAGATTCTTTGCAGACCTCCATCTACCAAAAGGCAATCACAGCAATGGTGGTGTAACCATACATCCCTGCTGCAAAGGACACTTTGAGAAGAGTCACATATTTAACACCATACTTTATGCCAATCTTCTGCCACAGGTGGCAGCCAATGACTCTCTGACAGGGTAAGGAGGGGTCTGAAACAGGCTCAAGAAAAGGAAATTACCACCCTTTTTCACTTCCGTGGATTTTTCTTTCTGCTCATTTTAATACTTAGAAAGAAAATCAATTAAAATCTATAATTGATGAATTACCTCTTAATTTCTCACCCAAGTTTTGATTCTCAGTACCATTCAGAAGAAGCATAATAAGCAGCCACTCATCTTATCTGGCAGTCAATACCTAAACTTAGTCACTGATTTATATACAAGAAAGGAAGACCAATAGTGTATTCTGGATTAGCTGCATTGGAAATACTGTAGAAAAGCTCAATAACCATTAGTGATAGAGTGCAGCTTTTGCAATTTGAATAAAAAGTTCAACCTCTCGAGAAAGGGGTCAAGTTGTATTTCAAACTTGTTCCATTTTTTTGCTTTTCTTTTTTAGGTTTTTCCCTGGTGAAGGAGTAAGCCATTAAATAATGTGACATAAGATTTTACTCTGATTCCTACGGATTAAAGAAAGTAAAGAACCTGCAAGTGCAAGATATTAAAAATACAACAGTGTTGCTACTCTGTCTCTTTCTAGTTACAAAGGATATTATTAACCTGTGCTAATTCAAAATACATTCTTTAGAAAAGAAAGACTAAATACTACTCTGGGAAACTTTTTTCAAGTAGTTCAGGGTATGTAATGAAATGCTAATTTATTCAAAGTAATGCCAAAAGGCAAACTACTAATTAGATAAATGTTGTGCTGTCTCTATGGAGATTAGGAGATTTGCCCACAATTTCCATTTATACTGCATAATTAGAGAAAAAAAATTTGTGCTTTACTTATATCTTGTGACTTTAGTGTACAAAAAGCACTATGAGAACAGGAAGTCCTTCATGGACAAAATAAATAAGAATAGCTCATTGTACCTATGTTCATCTCATTTTCATAGTTTCAGCTGAACAGAGTATTCAGTCAGGCTTTAAGGCACTGTACATTGCATGTTGTATTTGTTAATTGGAATTATGGCTATGGGTGGCAATATCTTTTATTTCCATTACTTAATGCTCAGTCTTGCCAAAAAAGTTGGGTATTTTTTTATTCTCTTTCATGTGTACACAGAGATGGAAGCGATCAAAATAACATTTTAAAAGTTAAGGTAAGTATTAAGGCAATGTACTCTTGAAATCCTCCTTATATAGGATGACTTTCCTACTCTGCCTCCAGCTTCACTTGTACACATACTTCACAGGCAGAATACAAAAAGAAGCCACTTCATTAATTATTTTTAATTAGTAAATTGCCTGCATTTTTCAACATAAAGGATGGTTGATATTCTCTCATTAGTGCTTATTAGTAACAATTCAGGATGTTGATCCCTCCTCTCTGCTCAGTGTTAATCCCATGTTTATCTGCTATACATCACTTCTATGGAGACTGTCACAAATAGCCCCATCTAGTTCATTCATTTCATGCTTCTCCCACTGATCATAATTCACATTGAAATCCTTATTTAATTTAGTAATCCTTATTAAAAACCTCATAAGAAAATGAAAAGCTAGAATTCATACAAACAATCTTTAAAGAATATTTAACTGAGCTGTTTTACATCATCATGAATGAGACTTCTATTCAACTTTTTGGAAAATATTTTATTTTACCTTTGTCTTCATAATATTCTTTAACTGTTCAGTATTCCTTACTAGTCCCAAAGTTCTGATCTGCATCTTTGTTGTTATTAAACTGCATAATTCATTTATACTACTGCCAAAAGGTGAGATTATCCAAGAACTTTTCAAAAAGTCTTACAAAACTTCGTTCTAAAAATCTCTAACCCATCCCTTCAAATAATTCATCATTTTTTGCATCAGACTTTACTATATTGCCAAGAAGACCCAAAAGGCTGATACAAGCCATTTAAATGGAACTCATCCTGTAAGTTTTTCCATACTTTCCAGTAATCACATTAAAGAACACTACCAGTATCATGGAACCATAAACAGAAATAAGCACCATCAAATGGGATGCTTCTTCATCAAAAGTAATGCTACTTCTCCGAGTCAAACACAGGGTTACTTCATCATCAGTCTTCTGCAAGATTTCAAGATTTTTGATTTTAGCATATATAACCTTTAAATGGTATCATAAAGATTTAAAAAACCCCTATATGTTCATTTGAATTACAGTCTCATCTTTGCAAATGAGCAGCTTATTTAGAAAATGTCCATGGTACATTTTTGAATCCCTATGGAAATTTTTAAATCTCTTGTCTCTACAAAGAGTG
This sequence comes from Sterrhoptilus dennistouni, assembly GCA_013397095.1. Lineage (NCBI taxonomy): Eukaryota > Metazoa > Chordata > Aves > Passeriformes > Zosteropidae > Sterrhoptilus > Sterrhoptilus dennistouni. The sequence goes on from VWZU01011871.1 coordinate 1,397,249, forward strand.
GGACTTCCTAGGAGTAGTCCCATTCACAAAAGTGAAAAAACAAAAACACATTTAACAGTCAACAAAATAAGTGCTTTAGTCAGAATCATCAGCTGTGGATAGTCAGACCTGTCCACTGGGTTTACAGGAAGGAGCAAAGAAATTAAGACTCTTTATGCAGGTCTTCCTCATTAAAAATGTAACTGATGTGCTAATTATCATCTTCAGTTTCATACTGAAATGGTAAGATCTGTACTCTGTCATGACAAGATCAGTATCAAGAAGCAGTAGTTGCTTAGGTGCTGATTTATAGCTCTCTTTTTGGACAAGAGGAGAACCTGGAAAAGGCTTCTTAAGCAGCACTGACCTCACTAGCTACTCACTGGTTTTTCCATAACTGACCAGAAACATAGAAACAGTGAGACAACCAGATACTTGTGTACAACAGCCTGAAATGAAAGTAGAGCCATGTTGCGGTGTGCACCAGACACCAGCATAGAGCTACTAAATTAAACCACTTTCTATAATAAAAGTTCTAGAAGAAGAACAGAGAGATGTTTGAACTTTTTCAGATTGTAGCTGGTGTCTGCAGAGTGCTAACTGATCCACACTACCTAAACACTACAATACTTATGCTGCAACCAAAACTGGCACAAATGGAAAACCATGAAAGCACCATGGACATAAACCTAAACATCACCAGCCAAACAGTTCCATATATATATATATATGGATGTAAATTATGCATGCATTTTAGATATTTTTTCCTGCAGTTTTAAAAAAAAGTAACAATTGCCAAAATTTGACAGACATATCCAGGCACATCAAAAACAGCTGAAGAAGTACATAAAAAGATCATAAGATCACAAACAATATTTAAAGTCATATATTTATACCTACACTGGTTAAAGTTTCACTTAGAAAAGTTGAGCACAATTCATTATGCAAAAGCAAACAAACATTTGACTAAAAAGCTACAATGCAAGAAAATTTAAAAGCAGAGCTTCCTACTCCTTCACCTTTTGCCATTTCCCCCATTACAGAGTGGAACTGTACTACACAAAATGACAGAGGTATCCTGGCTTCAGTTATTCCCAGAAGCAAACCTAACAAGGTCAGAGCTGCAGAGCTGGATACTGGCCCTGATTCAAGAGTGACCTCCTCTCAGCAGCAACACACCCATTTGCAAAGTGAACACATACAGGTTGGAGGGAGCTAAGCAACCCACTCATGCAAGTGTTCCTTACAGGCTACCAGTAAACCAAGAACATAGGACAGAAACTCAGTTTGTCATCTTCTGTCTCAGATAACCATATCTGGCTAGTAGTGGCTAGTTCCTTATCCTGTGGGGCCAAAACAGTTCATATTATAAGACTATGAAGCTTAAGAAGATTCAAAATAGAATCAACAGTAGTACACCAGTGATGATGTTTTTTCCCATTTCAAGCACTGACCCACAGAAAGAGGTAACACCCATTTTTCTTCATAAGGAAGTCCTTATTGCTGTGCAACAGGAAAGCTCTTTGTTTCTTTTTTTCTTGAATTTCACAGTTGAAGTAGATCACCAAAAGAAGTAAAGAACAACAGGGGAAAAAAGAAGAGCAGCAAGAAAAAGTGTTGATTAGCCACTTTGCTGGTGCCACTTTCAGAAACTAGTTGAAGTAAGAAAAATAAAAGTAAATAAATAAAACAAAAAACGTGCATTCAATCACCATTTTCATCTACTGCCTTTAGCTTCTTACGATCCAAGAGGAATACAAACAAAGCAAGCACAAGGGGTGTGAGGAGAGAAGAACAGAGCAACTCCTATGTCCACACACAGACTGAGGAGTGCTGCGTGATCCTCCTCACCCACCTCTGTGAGGCTCCACGCACACACCAGTCCCCTCACTCAAGAAGCCCACTGGGCACATAATTCAATGCAAAGTCAACACAGATTTATTTTACTGTGCCAAAAAAACTGCCCACAAATCTGTTTTCTCTTCCTCCAGAGGGCTTCAATGCACCAGTACACAGCCAAAGTGGACATTCCTTGGGTTTAATGTCTCTGTCCCACGGCAGCAGTAGGTTGGCAGAGCTTAAGGCAGGGAAATGACAGATGCATCCTCCTATCTTTTCAAAAAGGCACAGCAGAGCCACAAGCAATTCTCCTCTTCCCTGCTTATTCAAAGACCACAGGGTTAATTTTTTTTCAACAAACAATGATAAGAAATGCTATTCTCTCACCTCCAACTCCCTGCCCTGAGAATCCGTTCAGAAGAACATATTTTGAATAAATCTCTCTAAATGGTGGGACCAGCAGATTGAGTGGTGATTCTCCACCTGTGCCTATCTGAGACCTCATCTGAGTACTGCATCCAGTTCTGTGGTATTCTATTGAAGATTCCAGAGGAAGGCCATGAAGATGGTCAGAGGGCTGGAGCACCTCAGCCTGGAGAAGGCCTCAGGAAGATCTCATTGAGGCTTCCCAGTACTTGAAGAGTGCTTCTGAATAAAAGGGAGAGTAGCTTTTTTTTCATGAGTAGACAGTAAAAGGACAAGGGAGAACAGTTTTAAACATGAGTAAAGATTTATATTAGACATTAGAAAGAAATTATTTACTCAGAGACAGTCTAACAAGTTTCCCAGAGAAGCTTTAGATGTGCCATCAGCCAAAATGTTCAAGGTTGGATAGCTTTAAGCAACCTAATCTAGTGAGTGGCACTGCTACCTATGGCAAGGGGTTGGAACTAAATCATCTTTAAGATCCCTTCTAACCCATACAAATCTATGATAAATGTAAACAAAGTGTTACCAAGTTGGCAGCCAGTGTGTGCCAAGAGCCAAGTATACTCTTTATAGTAGCTTCTATCTAAATAAAAGTAGGCACCCTTCAAAAATGCAGCTCAGACAGTGATCAAGGATCCCATTAACAGGACAAAGGACCCTACAGTATGAGATGAGAGGAGGATACACTTGTTTACTGGTATTAGTACAAATCACCAAAACCACTCAACTTTGCAGTCACTCACTGGAATCACAGCCAGCTTTCACCTGATTTCCAGTAATTTGAGCTAAACCCACTGGACGGATTACTTTATTCATTTGGTTGTTTCCAAAACTATAGAAAAAGGGAACGAGAGAGCGAAAGATTAGAGTAATCCACTATGAAACTGTGGAAATAAAAATCCCTCCATTCTAGCCTTTGGCACAGCCTCTGAAAATTCTTATCTTACTCAAATGTCTTAGCTCATCTTTCATTTAAATATGATTGGTTTACAATTGTTCTTATTAGTGGTGGTGTGTTCCTTATTCACCTACAGCATGCTCTGCAGAGTAGGGTTGATGAAAAGCAAAGTTTCTTTACTCTCAGTTTTCCCTTTCTAAATCCAAAGCCTTGTTTGGCTTTACACATCACGAGTCTGACACATTCACACACTCGAACTATGCAGTTCTTAAACACTCTCCCTTCTGGTTCAGCTGTTTCCAACACAATGGGAATCCTGTTACCAGGGCTGACAAGTCTCAGTTTTCCCTTTGCATTCCCATGTCCTCCCTTCTTTAATAAAACCACTTACTCCTCAGGAAAAAGCAGCTCTTCCTACTCACCAGCCCAAAAGTATTCCATATTTCTAAGCAAAGTAGTACAAACTGATTGGAAGAAATTAATATTTAATACTGTGTCATCCAAGGCTAAGCTCCACATGAGAATGACCACGTTGTTTTCAGAATGTGGCATATTTTAATGCTTTGCAAATTTTATTGCAGATCAGCAGATTCACATTTTCTGTACCTGCACACAGCCAGAGGTCCTTTGGTAGTCCTTTAAGATGTAACAGGGTTGCTGTCACTATTAGTTGCCACAGACTAATAAAAAAATAGGAATGGTCTAGTTGCATCCTACAGATCACAGTAAAACTAACAATTATTTATCTGGCTTCAGTTATTGTTGCAGCAGCCCTCTTGTTAGAGGGTAGAAATGAGCCAAGACACAGACTTCTTGTTTATCACAGCATGTAAAGGGTCCTGGTTTATTCCTCTTTACAGCTGCACCATCCTGACTCCAACTATTCACTGACTCTGGCTGCAGCAAGCTCCTAATGTAAGTTTCCCTTGCAGACTCTGACTGCTGGTTATTTCCTGCTAAACTATGACTGCATGTATTGGTTTGCAGACTCTGACTGCAGGCTTTTACCTGGCTAGACTGTGACTGCAGGCTCCAACAACAGGCTCTAACTGCACACCCAGACTGACCTCACAGCAGGGATTCTCTCTCCTCAGGATCCTTCTTCTTCATGATCCTCACCTTCCCTCTTCCTCAAGGTTCTTCCTCCTTCATGATCCCTCTGACCGCTTAACCCACTCCTTTTTAATCACACACACCTTTATTGGACACAGCTGTGACTCAGGGTCAGGCTGTATTGTAATTAACACAGCTGTTACTTCTCAGGGGCAAAGCCACCTGTATTCCCTTCTCCTACAAGTTACAACCAATGCTCCCCTTCTCATGTGAGTAGGTGCCATCTGGTCTGTGTCACGTCATCATCACTTTGGGCAATATGATGGAGAAAGAACAAAGCACCTAGGCCAGGACTGATCCCACACAACCCATCTTGGGTAAAAAGCTTGACATTCGTGAGGTCAAAGAAAAGCAAATAATCTGTATGCAAACCACATGTTAGTGCCCAAAATTAGGTGGACACTAAAAACTACACTCATTTTCAAGTATGACAGCAACCCCACATACCATCACTATCTTGATCTAAAAGCCCTCTGTATCAAGTAGCTGCACTCCAATTACTTGAAACAAACCTATACTCCTTCCCCCAGTCTTTTCTCCTTGTAAAAACTAATTTTGTAACTCAAAGTATTTTCTAAAAAATACCCCAAAATCTATCCTTTAAAATTCCAACTTAAACCAACAGTTCTGTGAAGTCAGAGTTTTAAAAGCAAGGTCAGGCACAGGGGCCATACAGAAGGTCATTTCTGGGGATGGCAACTGTGCCACACTCAGTCATCCATGCTCATAAGTCAGTACATTGCCAAACTCTAGCAAACTCGCTCTTCCATACTCATTTAGAGGTGGATGGAAAGACCCCTAACAACTTCCTAGATCTTAAACTTCATATTATAAGAAGTAATCCAGCATGTAAAACAGTATCCCTGAATTTTTCAGCCCCTTAAGAGTGATTAGCATATCTTGTAAGAATAGTTATTAATGCTAATGCACATGTGATTTATTTTTAGCAGAGTAATTGCTACTGTCAAAATACTTCATAAAGTACAGTCACTTTGCAGAGCTTATGTGCAGTCACATTGGCCAAGCCATGCCTCCACACAAAGGATAATACAAAGGTTTGCACAACTGGGCGTAGGGACACAGGAGCACAATCACTTTAAAAGGAACTGCTACTCTGATATGGAAATGGTGGTATTTTGAACATAGCCTGCACTCCTAGTCTGAAACAGCAGCTTTTATCTCTGGTCTGGTAGACGCCACAAAATACTCCTGGGGTCAGGTAATACAGGGCATGAAGCGAAACATAAATGCCACATTAGATCCTCAAGAGCCACTGGAAAAATACACTGCCAATAAAAATATTCTGCTGAAATAACAAAGACATTGAAAACAAACACAGAAAGTTGTTATATTAATATTATGGGTTTGACTTAAGAATAACAAAAGGAAGTTCAGAGTTCAAAATTCTGAAACTGCTATTTCAGGGGTCTCAAATACAGACAACACTACAGTGAATACAAAGTGAGTGGATGCCTACCTGTTGCTATTCTTGGGCAGCTTTGTCACCAAGTCTCAGACTTTTTGCTTTGCGATTCCCTTTAACACGGTGCTCCCCAGGGAGCAATTTAGAATTTATTACAGTATCTGCGTCCAAGTGTGACACTGTAGCGTCCAACAGCAGTCACACAGTCATTGTTAGAAAGTGTATGATTGCTCAAAATGTCAATAGCCATGGAACAAGATAGCCAAATTCATTTAGTGTTACTTCAATGTTTCATATTAACTAAAAAAAAAGCTAATTGAAAAAAATAAAAATAATTGCACTTCTGCATAAAAGAACCTGAAAATAGCATGTGGGATGGGGAACTAACACACCTAATTCTACCGTTTTAAGTTACTTAAATCGGATATGACACACAAACCAAATAGGCAAGAGAATTCAGCAAAGTCAAATTTAGACCAAAAAGCTCCATCTCTTTAACTCATAACCCCACATTTTTCTCACACTAAATGTAACAAACCTATAGCATGAGAATAACCTAACCTCTGCATCCATTCAAACTTCTGGTGTCTAGATTTTTCAAATCCCTTTCCCCATCTGTGTTGAGCTCTTCCTAACTAAGAAGACAGCTAGCTCTCCTCACCTTCATGATTAAGGACATCTTCAGCTGAACAGAGAGAGGCCATAAAACCAGGATTCTTTATTTGAAAGTATATACAGCTTTTGGGCTGATACACATGGGATGCCTACAGCTGACAAGCTCTCATTAACATTTGGCTGGAATTATTGCGAAGGTATCCAAGGAAATGGAAATAATCTTAAAGAAGGAGATAGCTCAAGAAAAGTGAGAAGAGGAGAGAAAGGATTAGGTTCAGTGAAGTTTGTCATCTGAGGAACCTTTTATTCTGCGCACGTTTATCTGTGTGTAGGAGAAGCACTGAGTTAAAATCTCAGAAATCATTCTTTTAAAGGTAAGTAGTAGTTCAGGAAGGCAAAAATGAGAACTGCTTCACGACAATTCCATCTGTCTTTCATACATTTCTTACTAAACTAAAAACTGAAGTCGTTCATATTTGAAAAAGGATTTTTGAAATTATATAGGAGAATGAATGTATAAATTGCAGCCTTTTATTCTTAACACATAACCCTGAGAAAAAGCTTTCTATTGATATCCTCCGCCTTGCACACAAGGATTATACCATTGCTATTCTAACTGCATTTGGGACACCACAGGTTGCTCACTATCCTCTCACAAAACTAAAATAGTGGACTGCTTCAGAACCACACACATAATTTACACATATGCAGGAATGAACACAGTAAGCAATTACCCATCTTCAGTTGTGGTGGTTTCATTGCCATGAATGGCAGAACACCTAGTATACAATATAACACAAAAAAAAGATACCAAGCAGTAACACAGTGCGCAGATGGCATTTCCATCTCTATGACCCATATCGGCACTCTTTTAAAAATGGTGCAGCTCAAATGTCAGTCCTGCAATAAGATGCACTTAAAACCAGTATTGATAGAAGAGGTTGTGTGCATCCATGAGCACTTCTCTATGAAAATCAAAACTAAGGAAAAATGAGAAAGTAGGGAGAAGATACCAGGCCATTTGAAAACCTAGAGTAGGAAGGTCCTGAGGGAAAGAAGCTTCAGAGAAAGAGAAGTAGGGAGCCATTCTGGAACAACAGCAGTTCTAGTAAAATTCACAAATCTTTGAGGGCCAAAAGAGATGGAGAGTTAATGAGAGTCAAAGACTGAGCCAGTAAAAGATATAAGAAGCCCAGGATAAAGTGTCTTGTTATTCTCAAGCTTTGGCTCAGAAGCTTCTGATCAGGTGTCTGAAAAAACACAACAATAATAATAACAAAACCTGAAATCTAGCACAAACTAATGGGTTTAGATAGAAGAAAACACACTGAACATATTCACACAAAGCATTTGCATAAAATACCAAAGAAAATAAAGTATGGCAGCATTCTCAAAGAGAACATCATACATTTGTCAACAGAATCATTTTTCAGACATAGGCTGAACCTTGGAGGTTTCAATGAAAGATCTACTCTACTAACAATATTAAAATTAGTACAGTCATCAACTCTTCCTAATACTTAGACTGCCTCTTAAAGGCTCTGTGGTTTCTAAACCAAACATCAATTGGGATGTCATTAAAAGAACAAGATTAAAGTTTATGAGAATGAAACTCAGTATAAGAACACTGAAAAAATGGGGAAAATACATGTCCCCTGCAGACTTTCTTCTTAACACCAAGATTTTATAAAAGCACAAAAGATCTCAAGTCACATTTTCTACCCTTAAGCAGAATTTATTTGGCAGTTGTGCTTCTTCTTTTTTTTTTTTTTTTAATCACTCATTTCTTCCTTGTTTGATTAGCTGCCAAGAAGTTTCAACCCTCAGCTTTAAAACAGTTGTCTGGACTAGAACAGGCAAAGAAAAAAAAACCTTCTGAATTCATTAGGGTAACATCTGAACAATGCTAAAACAAAAAAAAAAAAACAAAAACCCACACTCTTCAATGCAGTTACAAGTGAAATAATAAGTTTTTGGAGAAAGAAGGAATGCAACACTACCAGCCATATCTCAGCAATACTCATTCCTTGCTTACACTCTGATCACCCTGTTTCAAAGTTCATCAAGAAAATAAGTAGAAACAAATGGCTTTAATAATAAATTCCTGATCTATTTTCCTTTATAGTGGACAGACTCTAAAACATACCATGGAGGACTGGCTGATGCCCTAAGAGGAAAAAAAGACTGGAATAGTTTGGGGAAATCCCAAGTGAGGATCATGGTATTCAAGAACACCAACAAAAAGAAAGCTAATTATGTTTCTAGCCTGAAAGAAATGCAAAACTGTTTAAAAGTGAGCATTCAACACAGAACATAATGGGCCAATAAAGTTCATAATTAGAGCAAAGCTTTGAGATCAAATCTAGTTAAATACTTTTAGGAATACGAAGATTAATTTTTTGTACTTAAGAGCAAGTAAAACACGTTTCAAGACATCGGCCATCCAATATCTATTATTTAAATTGGTTCATTAGGGTGGTACTCAGTATAGGTTATAGACTCATAGGATGGTTTGCATTGAAAAGGACCTTAAACGTCATCTAGATCCACCCCCCTGCCATGGGCAGGGACACATTCCACTGCACAAGGCCACCCAAATCCCCATCCAATCTGGCCTTAAACACTTCCAGGGATAGCACATCCACAAGTTCTCTGGGCAACCTATCCCACTGCCTCACCACCTTCATTGTAAAGAATTTCTTCTTACTATCAAATTTAAACTTACTCTCTTTCAGTTTAAAGTTATTCTCCCTTGTCCTATCACTACAGGACCTTGGAGAAAGTCCCTGGGCATGTCTCTTATAACCCACATAGGTACTGGTAGGTGCTATAAGGTCTCCTTGCAGGCCTTTCTTCCCCAGCCTGAACAACCCTAACACTCAGCCTGTCTACAAACAAGAGGTGCTCCAGTCCTCTAAGCATCTCTGTGGCCCTCCTTCAGACTCTCTCCAACATATCCACATCTTTCTTATGCTGGGGGGCCCAGAGCTGGATGCACTACTCCCAGTGGGATCTCACGGGAGCAGAGTCCCTCTGGAAAGCATCCCTTCCCTCCACATGACACAGCTGGGTGTCATCAGTGAACTTGCTGAGGGTGCACTAGATCCCACTGTCCATGCCACCAGCAAAGATGTTGAACAGCACTGGTCCCATTACCAACATTTGAGGAACACCACTCATCACTGGTCTCTACCTGGGCACTGAACCATGGACTGCAACTCTTTGAGCAAGCCCACCCAGCCAATTTCTTAACCACTAAGTGGCCTGTCCATCAAATCCATATCTGTACAGTTTAGAGAATAGGACTTTGTATGTGACTTTGTTGCATGCTTTGCAGAAGTGCGGGTAGATGACACCAACTGCTCTTCCCTCACCTACCAACACTAGAACCCCATTACAGAAGGCTACCAAATTTGTCAGGCACGATTTGCCCTTATTGAAGCCACATTGGTTGTCATCAATGCTGTCATAATTTTCCACGTGCCTCCGCATAATTTCCAGGAGGATGTGCTCCATGATCTTGCTGACCACCAAGGTAAGGCTGACCGATATGTAGTTCCCTGGGTTATGTTTCCCCTTTTTCAAACAGTGAACCTTCACCAGAATGCCACAGTTTCTCAGATACAATGGATAGTGGTTTAGCAACACCATTGCCAGTTCCATCATGACTCATTAACGTATCTCATTAGGTCCCATGAATTTCTGCCCTTTCTGGTTCTTTAGAGGGTCTCAAACATGATCTCCTAGAGTAGGCAGCTCTTTTTTCCCTCAGCCTTTTCCCTCTGCATTCCAGGTGGCATGGCTAGAGCACTTGTCATTTAAGACCAAGGTAAAGAAGTCATTGAGTACCTCAGTCTTTTCTGTATCTTGGGTCTCCAGGTCTCCTGTTTCCTTCCATAGAAGGCAAACATTTTCCCTAATGTTCCTTTCATCACAGATGTGCCTGCTGAAGCTTTTGCTGTCCTTGACATTCCCAGCCAGGTTTAATTCTGTCAGGGCTTTAGTTTTCCTAACCCAATTCCTGGCTGCTTAGACAATTTCCTTGTATTCTTCCCAGTCTACCTGTCCTTGCTTCCACCTTCTATATGCTTCTTTTTTAAATTTGAATTTGTCTAGATGCTTCTTGCTCATCCATGAAGACCTCATGGTGTTTTTGACTGACAACCTTTTTTTTGGGTACACATTGCTCCTGAGCTTGAAGAAGGTGAACCTTCAATATTAACCGGCTTCTCTGGGCTCCTCTTTCCTCCAAGGCTTCATTCCATAGTAGCCTACTGAATAGCTCCTTGAAGAGGCCAAACTCTGCTCTTCCGAAGTCTAGGGCAGAGAGCTTGCTGTGCAACCTCTCGGTTGCCCCAAAGTTCTTGAACTCCACCAGTTCCTGGCCACTGCAGCTGAGGCTGCCCTTGAGCTTCACTTCCTCTTCAGCCCCTACTTGTTGGTGAGAAATCTCCTCAATGGCTCCCACATCACTTGGAGAAAGAAGTTATCATCAACATATTCCAGGAACCTTCTGGAGTGCTTCTGCCCCACTGGGTTGTCCCTCCAACAGATAATGGGATGGTTGAGTTCCCCTTTGAGGACCAGGGATTGTGAACATGAGGCTCCTCCTATCTGTCTATAGAGGGTCTCACCTACTTGGTCTTCCCACTTAGGCAGCCTGTAGCAGACACCCACTATAATCTCCTCCTTTCAATCCTGATCCATGAACTCTGAGTTGTGTCCTCACCCACCCCTAGCCTGCACTCCAGCTGGTCATTGACTAGAGGGTAACATTCCCTCCTTGTGTCCCCTGTCTGTCTTTCATGAGGAGCCTGTATCCATCCATTCCAGTCATAGGACCCATTCCACCATGTCTTGTGCAAGTGGCCAGCTCCTGGCAGTCTTGGCACTTCCCTAAGATTCCCCCATCTCAGGAAACTCCGGTATGCTGTGATTTCCCACTCTGCTGTGGAATGTGCCTGCATCACCTCAGTAATCCCTCTAAATCACCCGGCATTAGCTATTGTAGATCAGTGATATAACTTTCTCCTATGTACAAAAGAACTACCAAGTACTTGTATTTTGCTATGAGCATAAAAGTTCCTATAAACCAACCCATTCGGGCCCCTTGTTTTCAGTGCTTGCTGCCGACATAAAAATGAAAAAAAAAAAAAGAAAAGCCAAACAAACAGACAAACAACCAACAACAACAAAAAAAATCACCACCAAACAAATCTGAATGACCAAAATAAAGCGTAAAGAGCAGTTCCAACAGGCTAAATGGGTCAAACCCACTCTCTGGGGGTTTTCAAGTACTGCTTTCTGCAGTACTTGACTGGACTTACAGAAGTCTATCTAATTGATTCTAAGTGTATTTGCCTGCAAAGAAGATACTGGAAATGATCACAGACATTTACAAGACCTACATTTATACAAGGCACCTTTATGTAACTATGTGTCATTGTCAAGCAAGCTGGAATTTTGTCAGCTTCAGAGCAAACAATTTCATGTGTGTACTCCAACCCCTGCCCAGAAGTTGCAACTTGTAACATAGATCATTTTTACAATCTACGTCACAACAAATGGTTCAGTTTTCTTGCAATGCAACTGGGCACCAAGCTCTCAAAATAGCCCAGGACCAGCTGTTTGGAAATGTCTGATGCAGACTTGCCACCAAACCCATGTATCATGGGAGAACTCTCCTCTAGATAGCTGAGAACAAGCAAGAAAAGGGAAGATGCTATTTCGAAGATTAAGCTGTCAAAATTATTTTACAGATGTCCAGGACTACTGTGCAGATCTGGTCCTTAGAGGTGTGTTCATATGAGCTGGCATAAACCACACATCAGTTCTCCATTCCCAAATTAATTGATGCAATATTTTGTATCACAGATAATCCTTCATTCCCATGTGGCTGAGTTCAGATGCTCCTTGCTGCTGCCTGTAACAAAGTAACTTGGAATACCCTATTACATACAGAAAATGCCCTGATAATCCTATATGGATTAACTGCTCTAATATTTGCCAGAAGGTGCAGTAACACCACACTTGCACTTTACAAAACTAGGCCCAACTATGTGGGCAGGATTTCTCTTAATAAAAAAAGAAAAGAGAAATAAGTAAAAAAAATCCTCAATAAGCATACTGAATACATTGATTTATGTTTTTGAGTTAAATGGGAGTGTGGATGTGGTTTATGAAGGGAGCATAGCTGCATGTAGACACCTTTAATACTAAAAGTTGAAAAGAGTTTTAATGTTTTCACATGGAGAAACATGCCCAATACTTGAAGTTTGGAACACAGCTAGGAGCAAATTTAAAACAGTGGGAAGAATCACACTTCCCACAGCAGAGGCAACCCCTAAGATGGTTAACCCACAGTCACACAGCAAGCTTCTGGCACATTCAGAAAGAGCAAATGTTCTCCCAAGCCTTAGATCAAGGCATTCATCACAAGCTCATCCCCTCTTTCCAAGCATGCCCTTTTGATACTTGTTTTGAGATCCAAAAGTCTCAAAAAAAAAAAGTATATGCTTTCTTTTGACATGAGAATTAATTATAGAATACCATAGACTAAAAAAAGCATCATGTTAACTAGTAAGGATGAATAAAATAGATTTCCCTTCCATAAAGCAGCTTTAACCTCATTACAAAGTATCTGGCTTGAGGAAAATGGCAAACTTTGCCCTCTGATAAAAACAGCACTAATTTTGAGCAACTAGTATGAAGGCATGCCTGTCTCTCACTTCATATATTCCCTCTATAACATATTCCCTTCGCTGACTTAAAAAAAACAGTAGCACAGCAATAAACCACAAAAACAAGTAAACAACACACTCAAGAAAAAAACCTCAGTCATTCGTCTCTCTCTTGAGAATTGATTTTACTACAATTACAACAAGAACTAATTTATTTTCAGAGTGAGCTTAACCACTGTTATACCGCAATAACATAACAGGACTTTACCTTGGAGCTGTTGCTATTCATCCTTCCAGTTTCATTCACTACAGGCAAATGTCTCACATGGCTCACACTCTCTAGCTACAATCAAAAACTCTGAAATACGAAGCACAAAGCTCTGTTTTATTCATGGTGCTTTTGTTTCCCAATTAATTTGAAAGCAATTTTTACAGTGGGAAGAGATGCATGGCTTTGTTAAGCTGTCCTATTAGACTACACAGTAAAAGGAAAGAAGCATAACCCCTATATAATTTTAAAAATTAACATATAAACAACTGCAGCTTGCAAAGCATCAAAGCCTTTGGTGCCATTCTATACTCACAATGTATATACCACTGTAACTTTATCAGCTCTGCAGGGATGATGTCATCTTCTCTGAGAGCTTGTAAGTGAAATAAGAAACTGGTTCTTTCAACAAGCAAGAAGACCCAATCCTTTTGTTTGGCTTTCATAGAATCATAAAATCAATTAGGTTGGAAAAGACCTTTAAGATAATCAAGTCTAACCATTAACTGTAGCACTGCCAAGTGAACTCCTAAAACATATCCCCAGTGCCACATTTACACATCTTTTAAATACCTCCAGGAATCATGACTCCATCACTTCCCTGGGCAGTCTGTTGCACTGTCTGACCACCCTTCCCATAATAATTTTTTTCCTAATATCCAGTCTAAATATACCTGATGCAACTTGTGGTCATTTCCCCTTGTCCTGTTACCTGGGAGAAGAGAACTCACTATAGGCTCCTTTCAGGCAATTGTAGAGAGTGATGGGGTCTCCCCTGAGCCTGCTCTTCTCCAGGCTAAACAACCACAGTTCCCTCACCTGCTCCTCATCAGACTTGTGCTCCTGGCCCTCCACCAGCTCCACTGCCCTTCTCTGGACACACTCCAGCACCTCAATGTCTTTCTTGCAGTGAGGGGCCCAGAAATGGACACAGGTCAGTGTGGCTCACCAGTGCCAAGTACAGGGGGACAATCACTGCCCTGGTCCTGCTGGCCACACTGTTAATGATACAAGCCAGGTGCCATTGCCATTCTTGGCCACCTGGGCACACACTGGCTCATGTTCAGCTGCTGTCAACCAGCACACACGGGTTCTTTTTCACTGGATAGTTTTCCGGCCACTCTGTCCCCAGCCTGTAGTGCTTCCTGGGGTTGTTGTGACTCAAGAGCAGGACCTGGCATTTGGCCTTGTTGAACCTCATGCAGTTGACCTTGGCCCCTCAATTCAGCCAGTCCAGATCCCTCTACAGAGCCTTCCCACCCTCCAACAGATCAACAGTCCTGCCCAGCTTGGTGTTGTCTTTGCACTTACTTAGGGTACACACAGCCACTCATCCAGATCACCAAAAAAGATATTAAGCAGGACTGGCCCAAATAATGAGCCCTGGGGAACTCCACTTGTAACTGGCTGCTGACTGGTTTGTAACTCCATTCACCACCACTCTCTGGACTTGACCACCCACACAGTTTATCCATTATTTTTTCAGCGCACACACAGTCTCCTCTTGAAACACTAATCCTTCTCTATTTATAAGGGGCAGAACAAGGACTGAATACTGGGGATGCATTCAAAAGGCAGTCCTTGAAAGAGGAGACAGTTTTGAAATTCTCCACAGGTGTTTTGCTGTTGTAGTTGGTTGGTACACAGCCACAGAAACCCTGTGCACCCAGGAGCATTCCTGTGGCCATGGATACTCTCTCTTCTGCCTGCAGTGCCTCTGGATGTCTTTTCACTTCCAGAGCAAAAAAGAAAAAAAAAAAAGAAAGAAAAAAAAAAAAAAAAAAAAAAAAAAAAGGCAACAGGCAACATTCAAGCCCATCCTGGCAGTGGTCCAATGGAAAAAAAACCCAAACAAAACACAAGCCAACAAACAAAGATCCAAAGACTGGAAAAACGCTGACAACCTGAGTAGCAGGAAGTTTAAAGCCATTGTGAAGCCAAATTAAAAAGAAAACTACATCTATGGTTGCTCAGCTTGGTCAGGCAAGGAATAGCTGACGCAATCATCCTAAAACAGGAGAGGAATGAACTCTTTAGTCAGGCATGATGAAGGCTCAAAGTAAGAAATTAAAAACATGGTTTTTCCTTCCATAAAAAAACAAACAAGAAAAAGCCAAAAAAAACCCAACCAAAAAAAAAAAATCAGAAAACATTTTCACTAAGTGTCAGCTCAGTGCAAAAAGCAACTGTGAATGCAAGATCTTCCTACTCTTTCTTTATTTTGAAATTTATAATTTAATTTCTGCAGCAGAGGCATTTCAGGTTGGGTTTTTTGTGTCCTTTTTTTCTGAAGCATTTCATTGCTCTTCGTGGGTAGAGCAAATATCCTGCTAGTTATTATGTTTAAATACATGCTTCAAACAGTTTTCAGGTTATTTGGTTTTAGACAGAGAAATAAGCCCCAGATGTTTCACTGAGAAGGTTTTCCACCAGGAAATTCATGGCCCTTCCAGATGTCTCAGATATCTAAAACTTGAAACTTTTTTTCCTTTGTGACAGGCATGAATATGTTCTTTCCAACTAGTTGCATATGAGATTATAAATGTATCCATAGCATAGGTGCAGACTGCACCACATAGATTCAGGATTATTTGAAAGAGTGAGCGGGAATTAAATCTTTCTAGTCCTTGCCTCTTAGAAGTGTTTTGCATATCTCTATCCCTGTTTGGCATACTATGGCAAGCAAAATTTGACAGAAAGAATCTAATTAAAAAATACATCATGTCTATTTATAATTACATGAAGTAGGTTGAAATGAGGGCTGGTTTTCATTTCTGTAAACCTTGGACAGTCTTGCAGCTTTAATGATGTGCAGACCTATCTTTTATGTAGTAAGATGCAGAACCCTTGATGATCATGTTATTTCAGTAGCCAAAATTCATGTCTCTCTCTTCTTTCCCTCATTGATAGGTAACTTTTGGATGTCCTGCAGGCAGCAACTGCTGTCACTTCTCCCTACCTTTGCTAACATTGTCTTCATACTTCGGTTATCAACCACTTTCCCTCTCAAATTGTTTGTCATGTTAACATGATCCAGTTAAGCTCTGACAGAGTGCTCTCACATTCAGGCCGCAGAGTCCTCATTCTATTTCAGAGTGGAGGAAAGGCTCACCATCTCAGAAAAGAATCTAACTTCTCTTTGCAGCTTTTTTTTTTCCTGAGACAGAGGAAAAATTAATACCACATGCTTTTTTTTAAACAGGAAATATGTCAGCTGCCATCTTGGGAAGCACTACACAAGACCAGGTTTGCATGTTTATTTAATGTACTCCTGTTGGATTTTTTTGGCAGCAGCACCTTCTACTCCTCATAGATATACAGGCACAATTCCCAAAGAAGATACTTGGACTCTACATGTCCACCTGTAGGAACAGACAGATTTTGCACACAGATTTCTCCAACAGTCACAAAAATATATTGAGAAATATCAAACTGGAAGAGATAAAGGTCCTGATTTTTCAGGAGCAAACAATAAAGCGTTCTCCTCAGTGGAACAGGAGTGGGGTCTCTACCATACTCACCGTTATACACCAACTTTTCATTCACATCCTAAGAGCATCCATAAATTTCCATGGAATCAGCTTCAATACCTCCTGACTCTCAGAGCAAAGCAGAAATCTCTGGCAACACAGTTTACAAGGATTTGCTTAGAGTATCTTCAGAACTAGAGCTCTGAAAGTAATCTTTCCTTGTCTCAATTAGCTGTTCTTACTGAACACACAGAGAGAAGATCATATTTAATCTGATTTATACTTTTATAAGACCAAATGTACAAAATTGTATCTTGAGTTGCACTAGCAAAAATTTTTAAATCTTGATTTTTTTGTTCTTTGGGGCACAAAACACTTCTAGTAAGGGAATTAAATCTATGAGATTTCTCTTTTTCTCTCTCCTTTTCCAATTGGACATAATGAAATTGCACTATGTTTATAAAAAGAAATTGCACTGATGAGTAACTGCACAAGTAAGTGCAAGCCCTATGAACCAATAGAAAAGTTAATAGACACAATTCATTTGTCCTGACTGCCCTTCCAGAACCACATGAAAATATTGATTACTAGTGAATAAATAGTCCTTCTTTAGAAACCACTTATTAAATAATCGAGGTGGGGAGTTGTAAACAGCATAGGGTATAGATCTGCAGTCAATTTCTTCTATACTTTGCAATTACTATGTAAGTGGTAACTTTGTCATTATGCCAGAGGGGAACCACAGCTCAAAGTCCATCATTGAAAACAAAAGCCAAGAATGCTGCAAATACATGATAGAAATTCTGTAAGAGAAGCTTTGCAATTTAAGCTTATGTTGGATCCCTCGATCCCAGCATTAGGCTCCCCTCATTAGCTTTGACAAACAATGGATTAAAGATTTCATCTGTTGGGCACATGCAGTAACATTTTCATCAGTACTTTTTCATACTGCGATGGTCTAAATTACAAAGATACTTGTATACCTTAATGACCCTGTGAGCTGTAGGGGTATTAGGGTTCCCTGCTAAGCAAAGGTAACCATTCAAGCGCAGTGACAGCAATAGCTCTTAGTCACACAGTTTTGTGAGACGCCAAACCAGAAAACTGATTCCAAAAAACAAAGAAGGCCTCCACAGCAGAGAGGATCCATTGCAAAAATGCATATAAGAGAACCTCAGCAGAAAAACACCTAACATGCCAAAGGCTAACCCAGGTATCCATCAGGTATCCATCCCTCCCACCACTACAGCCTTGGTTGGAATTTAGCTTCAGGTGACGCAAATCAACTTGAGAACAGTGGTACATTTCACTTAAAACATTCAAGAGACTCTCTTCTCTGGTCATAGACCTTTTAAGTACACCATGATCATCTTTCAAAGAGTGAAATCAAGTCATTCAGCAGTTTCTACTCCAGAAGGATCAGCCCTGATTGCTAAACAACGGTATCATGATGACAAGCTGACCCTGCTTTGTGCTGAATAGACATAGTGGTTGCTGAAATCTCAACAGGATGTGAAGAGAAAGGAATCCATGTTCATTACTAGCTGTGGTTGATTTTCTGCTTGGGAGAGTTTTTGGTTGACAAACCACTCTGCTGAGTTACCCTTAAACATGTCCAGCTTCACTTACTTCTGTATTTTTTGGTAGCATTTAATTTGTTTGCCAACCTAAAAAATACAAAAAATGCAACAGATTTCATGTAAAGCCTACAGTAGTTGTTGGATGACTATTATTATAAGCCTAAATGATAGCTTGTGACAAAACAATAATTGAAATACCAAAAAAGGGTACTTACTTTTTCCAGGAAAAAGAAGAAGCAGTAAAACTATCAGGTTCAATAGACAAGTACAATCCAGAAGCTGCTTATTCTTATATTATGAACACTGAATGATTTGACAGCATGATGAAAAACCACAAACAAAGGGGTAACAGACAACAGAAATACGTAATCATAAGAAAAAGCAGAATAAAGCATGTACATAGACACTAAATGTTCATTCAGTAGCCAAATAACATCTACAATATATTTGAAAAAAGTACCTTGGGTTTAGATAGTAAAACAATTATTGTAATTTACACAAGGACAGTGCACAAAAACTTACTGTTTAAGCCATTATTTCACTATAAAGAGCTCTTGGGAAAATAACATTTGAGAATACAGCTGAGCTGCATATTAAGGTCATACTCATGGCCTACTACTACACCACATTCAATTCAAGATGATTCAAACTTGCAAGAAAAATGTCTCCTCTGACCCACATCTAGAAAACCTCAGGGGAGGATAAGCTAAGCAAGTAGGAAAATAGCTTTCAAGTACCAGTCATTCACCACTGTGCTATGGAGACACACAGGAAAATATCAAAAGTACTTATTGTAAGATCCAGAGTCAAAGTTTTAGCCAGCATTGTGTCATCAAGAGCATGGAGAAAATATGCCCACCTTTGACAACCATCCTGCTACAATCTGTTAAATAAGACTAAAATTAATTAAAATATATTTGTGCAGATAGCACCTTACATATCTAGAGTCTTTCACCACATATGCCAACATGGTGTGTTCCTTCAACAGAAAGTATTTTGCAAACAACTATTGTCCCATCATTCATTTTCTATGTCTCCCAGAAATGAAGGTAGCTCAAAAAATCGTGTTCTCAAATTAAAAGTTTAATTAAATATGATATTTTTATTTAGGTTCCCATTTATAAATTTCTTCTTTACTTTCTTCAGTTTAAATTACTTAAATTAAATAGCAAAAAGATATACTACGTTTTAAAAGAGTTCCTATTCATTAATATGATTTCAAATATCAATAATATTCTCATAGGAAACATGACAGTTAGAAGACTCTTAAGCCCATTAAAAGAGGTACATCCCAGAGGGAAGTCTCATTAACACCTTTTCTGCGTGAATGATAGGATTCAACATGCCAAAACTAGGGTGACTGCAGATTGCAGCATGGGTCATATTGTCAAACATCACCACTGCCTTGTATGTTGAATTTCCATTTTTAATACAAATGTGGAATGATCCACATTTTACATTGTTGGCCTTCTCCTTAGAGGTGAGAAACGGATACAGATCTCTTCTGGCAAAAGAAAATTGAATGTTGATAAGAGCCCTGTTCAAAAATCAACTGCCAGAGCAGGTACTGACATGACTATCTCGACAAATTCTGTAAAACTTTTCATCCCAAAAACTTTTTCCAACAAGCATTCAACTAACTACTTTTAAACACATGACGTTAACAATTGAGACAAAATAGTCCTTCTGGATACAGATTTATTGCACTAACTGGGCATTTTTAGTTGATTGGACTAGCATATTAAAACCATGGCTTAAACATGTTTCACCCAATATATAGCAAAAAGCCAGTTTTCTTCACAGCAACTTGCTGCTCTGACACTGATGAGACCATGATGTAAATGTAATTTTTCCTCTGGACAAATAAAACAACTGGATACCAACTCATAAGTGAAATGAGTTGCAAAACTTTTCTCAGGGGCTGGCTGAAGTATAGCAGTTAGTTCAGGGAAGTTGGATGGACTTCATATCTTTTCCCCTGGCAATAGACATATTTCTTAAGCTTATTTTCACTTTAAAACGTTTGAAGAATTTAAAGACAACAAAATAATTCTCCTGCCTCCAAATCATAAAACAATAGATTATGTACAAAGCTTTTTTCTCCTGAACCAGAACAAAACAAAGTGCCAATAAAAGATGGATCATCAGCTTAGTACTTTGTTTTGTACTTTAGGAGACTATGCTAAGGTCGTAATATAACACTCAAAGGAAAACTGCATAAACAAAACATTAACTCTATAACCTGCAGCAGCAATCTTGCTATTTAAACATCATGCCAATTTTGACATTAGGAGACCTTCAACTGAAATGCTTCACCTGAAATCTTAGGCACAGCTCTCCTCTACCAACCCACTCACTCCTGCACCCAGAGAGACAATAGTCCATGCTCCAAAACCTTTTGGGTTTCTTGGAAGATGAAATGTCTACTTTCCAAGACTTGATAGAGGAAAGAAAATTTGTTTTGCATTCTTCATTTGCATTCTTCACAAACATAAATGTGCATCCAGGGGTGAGGTAGACTTTCTCTGTACTACAAGGCTTTTGTTTGGTTCTTCCTTTTGGTCTAGTATAGCAGCTCTACCAGTTCTACCCTTCCATACTGATGTGTTTCAAAGCTTCAACTCTTCTCTACTTCAAACAGCAGCTCTTCACTCAGTGGCCTCAAAAAAAAATAACAAATTATCTTTATGTGACCCACTGCAAGCACATCTGCAACTAACAGTAAGCATTTCCCAAAGGTAACTCAGGAATATGGGCAGGAGTACAAGGCTTTCAATATCAGGTTGTACTGCACAGTTCAGTTGTAATTTCCTTACTTGCTTATCCTTTTGTTAGCATTGGAGGTTACAGCTACACCCCTTTCATAGACAGGCCTCCAGAAATTGCGTCTGAGAATCAAGCAATTACAATGCTATTTATGGCTTTTAAATAACCCTTTTCTTAAAAAAAGAACAGACTTTCCTTCCCCTGTTACCTGTAGTTCAAAAAAGGAGCAAGCCCTGGTTACTCAGGACAGTTGTCTCACTGACCAAATGCCCATCATTATGGTGTAACCATGAAGAATAACAAAGTAGTTGTCATCAATCACCAAAATCTGTCTCCTTGAGGAGACTGACTCACATTGACCCACATCAGCCCTAAGCTGAGCTTGTGCTTTCTGATATAGCAAGGCAGCAATACGGAAAAGCAGAAAGGGGATGGGTAGGAAGAGTGAGACATGGCACAAACCACATAGCCTGCTTTGCTACACAGGCCTTGGTAATTACCCAAACACCTCTATGTGTTTGTATAAACATTCTGTGGTTGGGGATTTGTACTCACCTCCCTTCTCCAGAAGACAAACAAACTAAACACAGTAATTAGGTTCAAAAGCATCTGATCAAGTAAATAGGGTTTTCCGTTTCCATTAGTAGCTCATAAAGGCAGACACTAATACGAGCACCACTCAGGTCATTTCCCAGTGGTGACAGCTTTACAGTCAAGCCAAAACAGGTTCCACTGCAACAGCAAACATGAGCCAAATTCTCTGGCAGGACAGGCACAAGTTCACACAACTGTGCTGTTACAGGCTATGGTAAGAACACTCAAGCCAAATCACTCAGACTTGCCCAAGTAGCTAATTAGAATTTCTCACAACAAATCCCATCAATATTAAACAGAGATATCCAAAAATAAACAAGGGGGTTGGTTTGCTAGAACAAATTCTCCTACAAAATATCTTGACATAACACCTATTCAAGTTACAAGTGACAAAGTGCAGTCTACAAGAGATACTAAATTTGGCCAGCAAACTTGCTCATGATCGTATTCTTGATTCTGGGCCAGAAAAACTTTATAGACTTTATTTTCTTTCTTATCATGTACCCTCACCCTACTCCATCAGTCTTTGGTTGTCTTAAAAATCTACCTTCAGAAATAACTTGAAGCATACATTTTCTTAATAGCCACATGGAAATACAGCATGAAATCAGTCACTTTATTTAAACTGTCAAACATCCAGCTGGTTAGAAAGTACCACAGAAGCATGGCTTCAATAATAACCTCCTATGATTCACCTACAGAACACAGTTCAGCCTTGACTTATTTTTAAGAAATGGACAAATAATCAACATGAGAAAACAAAGGTAGGATTAATATTACTTTGACTGCATTTACGTATACACACAAATGTCCAAGAAAGTAATAGTTTTACAGTAATTATTTGCAACTTACTTTCCCTTCCCTGAGTTTAACAACTAAACACGGAGACCTGAATACCTGTCAGCCTTCATCCCACGGTAGCTCCTTCAGCGGAATTCACTGAGGAAAAAGGTTGGGCTTTTTTTCCTTTTGAATATTTCTTCAAACCATATTTTATGAATTGATGCTTAATTATCTCAGACGTTTAGATTACTGCTTTTTATTTCAAGAAATCTAATTTGGTGAAGAACATGAAAGCATAATTTTAATCAATCTCCCTTGAAACTTCTTAAAATAACACTAGCTGATGATTACTCACAAGATAGTAAGCTATTTCCCTCTTCTCAGCTGCATATATCTTCCTGAAAAATTTGTTGGAATATCAGTGACAAACTGTAATAACATAAAGGAAGTAAATATAGCTCAACTTACACTGCACTGAAAAATATTTCTAATCTCCTTTTTGTCACTCAAACCACACCTAGCTGTAATGATTTCCAAATGCTATGGTCTATTACCAGTGGCTTTCTCAGAGAAGCAACATCAATCTAAAGAATGGGTTTAAGGCAAGGACATTCTTTCAACAGCCTACCAGAACTATCAAAGAATACTACAGTAGGTCATTTATTTGAGCTGTAACCATGTGAGCCAAATTCATCAAGTTAAGAAAATACCTTCTTCAAGCATTAAATCCTAGAAATCACGGGACAGCATTCTGCCTATGGCCTTTGTCAACTTTTAATTATGTCATGTTACCAACAGACTGCCAAAGCAGAGTGCAATTGATAGCACACGACATGTCTGAGTACAGCCTATTTTTAGCCTGCAATTCAACCAGCACTCTTACAATGGCAAGGATTAAAGCCCAAGACAGACACATTGCTGTATATAGGCCAATGCAATTACATGTTGAAACATGTTGAGAGAACACGGTGGCAAACAGGAGTCAATGCTGGGAGGAGCAGCACCAGACAGGCAGCTGCTCCGTGGTGGCCGATGTCTTTACTGGCAGAGCACACACTCCCATCTCACTCATTTTTCTTAACAGACCACAAAAGAAAACATTAAAACAAATGACAGTTTTACCCCAATTCCTTTAAATATGATTTACTGCTTATGAAAGACAGAGAATATTTTGGCAGTCTTGAAAATCAATACCTTTCTACCTTAATTGGCAGGTGTTCAGATGCCTTTAGCTTTGCCAACTCTGAGCAGCCCTCATTCTGGCTCTCCCGAACTCTTGTGCGGAGGTAGCAGTTACAACATTTGCAAGGATGCTTTTAAATACCTGTCTTTCATAACACCGAAAAGAAAAAAAAGAATTTCAAGCCAGTATATTTTTACACAAATATTCATGTGCTAATTCTTAATTAAAAATGTTAGACTCTTGCTGTGCTTTTAATCTTCAGGAGTCACAGTTTTGGGCTTTTCCCATCCAACTATACAGACATTCTTTTAAAAAAAAAAATTAAAAAAGAACCTTGCTGTGTAACAGACAGGACCAGACTTAGGACCTATAGGACTTAATGCTTTGAGACTATCAAAACAAAAACAGGTGACACCACAATGCAATCACTTATTCTCTAGGATATAGTTAAATGATCCATCAAATAGTAAAGACTTTCATAAACTAAAACTATGGCTGAATACTAATCAGTGATGTGAGGAAGCCTACGACTGCGTTCCATTACCTGGTTTCCTGGGACCATTAATCTTTTTTGATACAGCCCCTGAAAAGCAGCCTAAACAGTATCCTCTTCATCTTTATACAAATGACCATTAGGAAAAACTTCCTTCAAACCTCTTGATGAGAGAGAAAAAGACTAAAAGGAACACATACATATTCTGAGGACTTTCAAGCTAAACACACGTATAAATTATAGGCACATCTAATAGGCAAAAAAAGAATTCTGTATCTTGAGATAATTCTCTCCGTTATAACAAGCTCCCAGATTTCAAACTTACTACAGGTGGTCATTTCTCCAAGGAGCACATTTCTGAGTGCTGATCACTTCTCTTTAGCAAGATACAATGAAGGAACCAAAAAAACCAGATTCAGAGTCCCTGAATAATAAGTTCAGAAACTCAAAGATATGGGCACACCCTAGGCTTAACATAAATCCACATTGATAACCGGTGGTGTTTTCAGCCACATTTCAAAACTAAGCAAAAAAACATTAAGAAGACCGAAAATCTAAAAGCATAATTCATCAGCATCTAAACTGAGACACCGATTTTAAGTCTCAGAAACTATACTTCTTTTACTTCTAAAAGATGAGGATTTTGTTCCACCACTTTCCCCCACAACTCTCAGCTTTGTCAGATAAATGACTCATTTTTCATCCTAGACAAACCTCAGTCTAGATGAAGCATAACTACAGTAATGAACACTTAAGGCAAAATAACATCCAGTAACCCCACCATACAGTAGCTGAAACAATACTTTTGAAACAATACAAGCAGATTTTTTAATTAGGCTAAAAAAAGCAACAATTGAAATCAGCATCTAAACAAGAACACATTACTGTCTACAAGGCAAGTATAACAAATCTAAATGCATTACTTGCAGTTATTTAAGCTCACTTCTGTGCAAAAATAAAGGGGACATAACCAAGTAAAATAATGAGCAATACCACAATATAAAGTGAAGGCTGTATATAAGACGGGACAGGAATGCTCGGGTCACAGTCAAATACAACTGTGGATACTAAACCGAGAAGAGTTGCATTTCTTTCTGCCTTGTGTAGTCACAGACAAAAACACCTCATGTATTATAATCAAACCAGAACAAAAAAATTCCCAGTAAGATGACAGTCCTTCAGCTGTGACCAGCAATGATCATTGCAATACATGAATCATTTAGAATGCTCATACAGGATAAATCAGTCACGTCTGTCTGAAATAAAATACACTGCTTCTCCACTTGTGAATGAAGCCTGCCTGCCTTACTCGTAGTCACTGGGGTTACAGGTCACTTGCATTTATAACTGAAGCTCGAATCAACTAGTAGCATGGTTGAGTACTTGAAAAGGAATGATGAAAACCCTAAACTAACACATGTAAAGACTGATAAGCACAAAAAGTGTGATTTAGCAGCACCTTTTCTTCCTCAGTAACACAGGTTTTTTAAAAAATACCCATTTTCAAATCACATTACAATTTCCTATAAAGATGCCTAAAGAAAGGAGTGTGATGAAATGTGCATCATGAGAGGGACTTCTGAAATTCAGAGAGCCTTAGGATCAGAAGAGTTTCATGAGACATATGTGAATCTGCATCTCCTTGGCACTCACCACTAATAAAGCTTCCCAGTCCTTGCACCATTTGGACAAAAATAAGTAAACCCAAACCAAAACACAAAATCCTGCAAATTCACTTACTTTTTAGAGACAATAGTCAGACGAGGTTCTTCCTCCTGTGAGGCAGGGCAGCACAGAAAAATCTTACAATTTCAGCAATCTGAAACAGGTATTCCTAATTCTCCGCCTGGCAAATCTGGAAGGGTCTTCCATGACAGACACAGCAAGACCTCCTATAAAGAGGGCAGAGGACTCAAGATTTTCACAAGCCAAGTCCCTCACAATGCCAGAGCTGAAGGGGAAAATAACCCTTTGTGTGTGGAGTCAAAGGTCATGCTCCAGGGCCAGCTGCTGCAGTATGGTAATAAACAGAGCGTAGATATGTGGGGTTTTTTTCAATTTTTTCACTACCCATAAAATACCAAGTCCTTCCAAGTACTAGAAGTCTATTAATGTCTACTCCATAGCTAGAATGGGTTCTTCACGGCCACTTGGAGAAAACTCAGAGAAAAGAGAAAACCTTTTATTCCACACTGAGAAAAAACAGGCACAAGTCCCCACTTGGCATTTCAGTAGCACAAATGAGATTCCTATCCGTTTCCTGACTGCACACTCCACTATTAAGCTCTTTCCTTGGAAGCCTTGCCGTAACGAAGTAAGAAAGCAGACATGATGTGCTTTTTCAACTAGCTTTACCTGGCATATGACACTCAGAGAAGCAACCTGGCTGGCACCGCAGTGAGAGCTACAAGTGTCTTCTTTGCCAGGCCCCAGATCATGCCAGGCGATTCACAATGAACATGCAGAAAAACCCCACCAGACTGACTCCAGGGACTTAATCTTCTCCTTGTTGATAACAAAGCCATCCAAAAAAAACTAAACAGAAAATCCACAGGCATCTCACCAGCAGCTGGAGCAGCTACTTTACCTCTGATGCTATTACTTGTGGCTGCAACAGTATATTTACAATTCTAAACAAAATACTTATTTTCTCAAATTTCATTTACAAAGAAGGACTCATTAGTAAATCTGAAGCAACTAGCTGCAAGAAGCAGCACTGAAATGTCCCTTATTTTTAACAAATATCAAAATTACTTAAAATTATCTTTTTAAAGTAGCATAGTCTATAGCTTATAGAAGAGAAGAAAACACAGAAACCAAGATGAAAGTAAGCTTACTTTCTTTCCTAAATAGGGAAATACAAGCTATCTGTAGGTGCATTTTATTCCAATATAATCGTGCATACTGTGTACAAGAGGAAAAGTGTATTGCCTTATCTGTATCACTACAGTTAAAGCAATTCAACTGCACATAATACACCTTACTACTTTTGTGGCTGATGAACATAATGCTTCAAGCCATACACAACCCTCCACTACTGCATGTAACCACACACACCTGACTTTACTTTGTATTACAACTTGTTTGTTTATGCAGCTTCTTCTTATCATCACAATACTAAGAGTTTAATTGTTAGTAAACAAGAGTTTAATTGTTAGTAAACACAAGACAACACTGTCTCATTTTTCCAAGTATATATACTTTGTCATAAAAACCTCTCTAGAACTACAACTAAAAGAAGACAAAGCTGCTTTTCCAGTCGCCCCATTCTTTCTGTTCAGCCTAACGATCACTGCCATGTAAAATGATGACCGATATGACCAAAAGATTAATACTAATGCATTGCTCATGTTTAACCATAGCAATTAGGTATGCAGGGTCAAAATTAGAAATGTTCCAGGATTTTTTTTTAATAAAATAAATAAATATCCTCCTCACAAAATAGATAGAGGGTCAGTTGAGAAGTATAACTACTAAAGTCAAGTAGTCATACGAAAGTAAAGGAAGAAGTCTAAGCCTTTTTTTTTTTCTTTCTTTCTTTTTTAAAGCATCCTTAAAATGCTGGGAATGACAGAATAACTTCTTTTTAACTGTTTGGAACTGGAAACCACAATGCATTTTTGTGGTACATATGTGTTAAGCTGATGATGTGGACAGTGAACTTCCAAGTCTTCAGTAGTTTCATATGCCAGATAGTTGCAGATGTTTCTAGGTAGCTGGGCCTACTAGAGAGCTCACTGCTACTATTGTCCCAACTTGTTCCACTGCTAAAAATATGTAGCAACATTCCTTGCTGTCTTATTAATAACTGTAATACAATATAAAATTAATATTAATATAACACAATCCAGGTTGTGTGGAAAGTGATGACAGAGGTGTAAGTAGCTGGCACTCTTTCCTCTGAGCTGGTAATGAAGTAGAATCTTAGCACATGGGTACGGCGTACTGAAGCAGCATTTACCAAAGGAGCTGGATAGCCCCAGCCCAGACCACTTCAGGTCACTCAAAAATACAAAACACCTTTTGAAAGAGTAGAGGTACCAACCTGCCCTGACTGAATTCCAGCCAGAGAAATGGACTGTAAAACCAAGTAGGGCTGTCATCAGTGATAATGTGATGGATGGGTGAGTTACAGCCTGGCTGCCTTGCATACACTTCCACAAAGGTTGTAACGCTCATCGTCACAACCCAGCGAGTGAGATCAGACAGAAAGAAAAGGTATTCTCATTTAGACCCTAATTAATGGCAAGGTAGGATGGCTGTGGATGCACTAGGGAGTGAAAACACTTCTAAAACATTGTGAGATATCCTGTTCTTATTTAGAACCACACAGAGAGAAGAAGAGGAGATTGCAACATGCCAAGTCCCACATCTCTGACTATTCCTTTACCAACACAGATATGAACTGCAGTCATCTTAGTTTCTTGCTCAGTTAATCCACTACTAATCTTCACACAAGAAGAAGTTGGATAAAATGAGGTATCTATAAACTTGTTTGGAGAGAAAGCATCAAATTTGGAACTGCAAGTAGGAGATTTGTAGCCAAGGTCAGACTTCTTCCTATTAATCTCCTTTCTTTGACTAAGAATCTCCAGGAAACACAGGGTGATGCAAATTTTCAGTGGCTGCATCTGAACAATCTGTAATTTTAAAATTTACTGAGAACTACCAGTACACTCACTCCTATCATTCTTGACACAGACCTCTATGAAGGCTCTTTGAGCTATGATCAGCCAAACTCAGTGACTTGCAAGAGAGGCGTCCAAGTCAGGAATTGAATCTCTGGGATAGATCTGTGTCTCTACTTTTAAAACACGGCTTTTAAACCTAGATAAAACAACGGAACTGAACCACAACTTGTCCAAACCATAACTTGTCAGAAGAATCTTGCAAGAACTTCAAAGCAATCTTACCTTAAAGTGACAGAGGTAAAGCCAGGCATTTGACAATTACTTTGTATCTGTTCTACAGGTATTTGTGCTCCTTTGAAGGCTCACACGGCAGAAGACTGTTAACTGTTGGAAGAAGCTTTTCACAGTTGTGCTTTAGGGCGGATGTTTATACTCCCCCAGAAAAGTGTGCTTCACACAAGACTCTGATGCAGCTTGTGCTGTGAAATCAGGAGACAGCAGTATCCTACACCTGCTCTGCCCTCATAAATGATTCCCTATAAAATTCAAGCACACTAGACTGCTACAGGGTCAATCTCTTGAAGCACAGGAATTTGTCAGCTCCAGAAATACTTGACTAGAGTCCGAATACCTTGGAAACCTTTTAGAAACAACCTTTGTGTTAAATCCCTTCTCTTGAAGGATGAAAAAAGGCTGATGTCCACCTGCCTCAGGGGAATATTAAAGACCTATGTGTCTTGACAGCCCCCTCATCTAAAATATTTCCCAGTCCTCAGCAGTGACACTCACAGAAGATATCAGCCAGTTTCTCTTAAGTGTGGGTTTGTTTTTCCCTGGGAAAATGACAATATTCCAGTTTACATCTTCTATTCTTCAGCTCCCATTAATGACATAATGACTAACCCAAAAATCCTCTCTTCAGAGAATAGCTGCTCTATTCACCAGTACCTCCATCAGGATCAAGATTCAAACCATACTTTCTTCTTTTTCTGCCTAGCCTCTATGGATCAACACGTTACTACTTAATGCCAAGGAAACCTAAGGAAGAGGAGCCAGCTGGTAGGTTTACTGCTCTCAGAAAACCTGAGGCTGCTGCCAGGGTATAGCCTGGCACAGAGTTCAATGCCAGAGCTGAGCTCCATGGCAGGACACAACCAGGGGAACTACTCCTGCTATCAGTTTACATCACACCATGCCTCAGAGTGAGCCTTGGCTCTAATGTAGGGCTACATCACAGCAGCTGAAGACGAAAGTGTGGATGGCTTCTTTATGAATGAAACTCCCAAATCCCTCTAGCGCTCACTGGATTTATTTGCTCATACCACTGTTTTCTGAATGACACTGTTCCTAATTACAAATTCTTGGAAGGGATTTAAGCACAGGAGTTGTCTCCAGGTTTCTCAGCGGGAGCAGGAGGTCAGAACAATTATCCTTATCGCACTATAATTCTCCTTTACACCATCACGACCAGTACATCATACTCATGGAAAGATTTTTTTGTTGTTGTTTTCCATTGTTACATAAATATTTCCATGCTACACAAATATTTCAATTACATTTTCTTGATAAATCAGGCAGCATGATGTCCTGTATTATTGCAAGGATGTATTTCTTACAGAGCTGACCCAACACTGAACATTAGTGTTGCATGTGAAAACACACTATGGCAGCATACTCAGCATGCTGTAATTATGTGAATAAGTTACAATGAAGAAGATCTCTAAAAAAAGCACACCATTTGACATTGGCCATGTATATATAGCTACTCTCCTGAGTGACCCTATGTCAGCAAGTTATAAGTATCAAGTAACTCAAAGCAATTCAAAACCAACAAACCCAATGTACTGAATTAGATTCAAAGAGCATTATTGGCACAGGGCCTGAGCCACAAATTTAGACCCAGTTCTGAATTTTCCCAAGGTTCACAGAAATGGGCAAAAGGGACATCTGAAATCAGAGTCCAAACTAGATCCAGTTCTACTTCATGCAACAGAGAGTAAGAATGACCTAAAATCCTCATAAACAATAAAAGCCAAATTCAAAATGGCACCTTAGGCAGCCAAATCAATATAGGCAAACCACAAAAACTCTGCAACGTGGCGCAGTTACTCAGCAAGAATTTGTAGATGTGGCTAAAGATACTGTAACAGAATTTGTGGTACTTCATTGCATCATCAACTAGGATGGTATGTTATCATCTAGGGCCAAATCACTCATAACCACGGGGGACAGCTGAAACAAGCATTCCTGATGGCAGTGCCCTGCCTCATGAGGCTCAGTGTGCATGCCAAACAGAACTGAGCACAACCCAATGAACAGCAAGCTGCTGTACCCAGAGATATAGATGTTGCGAAAAGTATATACACTGAGAGAAGCAGGGGAAAAAAAGAGGGAAAAAGATACAATTAGGCCTCCAATTCCAAGCGAAAGTAAGATTGCAGAGACTCTTCTTATCAGTTTTCCCTATCAATCAGCTTAGGGGCTCCACATTATTCAGGGTAGTAAAAACCACCCCAGACATTACTCTCAGAACTCAGTTTCTTAACTTCCCAGCGAACCTACATAAGGATCTAAAAACATTGCTGCTCAGAAGACAGTGTGTAGATCTAGACTTCCATCCAAACTCAAGTAAAATTTTAAGTTTAAAGAAAAGAAGCAGTAAAACCAACATGTGAAATTGAGCTGTATTTTCGAAGAATTAGAATGAAGAAATCCTGCCCTTTGGAATCAAGCTAGAACATCTGTTGGTTACAAAGAAGCTACTAATAATATACTATGACAGGTCTGAATGTCAAAGCATTTTTTGTTTACTTTTTAAATGGTTTTCTTAATAATTGTTTATAATGTTTAACTTACAATGAATTGAAATAAACAAGTTGTTTTACTAACTACAAAAATACCACCGTCACTGCACTGTCGTCATTACTAATTTCAAGACAGCAACTGCAAAATCTGACCCTATTGAAGTGAGCTGGTTTCCTGCTACTGACTTCATCCTATCAAGTACATCCCACAGCAGTACATCATCTACAAGATGTGCAAATCATGTAGTGATGTGAAGGCAATAGTTGGCAACTCTGTTCAGAGAGTAAGTGAATGTTCGCCTAAGTCAAGAGATGGCAACTTAAAACTCTCTGGAAAAAGCCCAGCACTGATCATTCAAACCTGCTGGCAAAAAGTCCACCAGTTTATAAAGCTTCAGAAATTATTTAGACATTGGTGGTCTATGCATTTCATCATCATCATAGAAAGGCTTGGGTTTAAAGAGATCTTAAAGTTCCAACTCTCCTGTCATGGGCTGGGGTACCATTTGAGCTAGAAACTCCTAAGTCTGTTTCAAGCTATTTTACTCTAGACACTGTGATGATACTAAATGGACCATCAATCCATTAGCCCACTAATTTTCAAAGTAATAAATCAATCAAACCTCAGATGTGTCAATGCGAACCGACACCTGAATTTCTACCTATGCTCTGCTTTGACAGCTGCATTCCTCTAGGATCAGAATCTGCCCTTATCTCTGGGGGAAATGGAGCAAAATTCTTCTTAGTCAAATAATGTGATGATCTTCTCTTGACCAGTGAATACAGTCTTGAGGAAAAGCTGCAGAAAGAATATGCCGACCTCCCAAAAAGAAAACAGAAGAATGCAACACAAATCAGTTAATTCTACAGAATTACGGGCACAAAGATATAATGCCAAACGCAGAAATGCTGGCCTAACAGCAAGTGCAAACACAGAACTATGCTTTCATTATAATGAATAAAGGTAAACAACTCTAATCAACCGACACTTTTTTTTTTCAACCTTAGAGAAGCCAAGAGATAGCCAAGAGACACAATTAAGGCGCTCTAGAAACAGGCACTGGCTCTGCAAACACAAAGGTAACTGTAACCATGTAAGCAGATTTCAATGGGGCTACCTACACCCTCACAACTGAAAGAAAGTATTTGGAAGAGCCAGAACCTCAGATTAACAAGTCACTGGGCTAGGACTGGCTCTAGCAGAGCGGCTCTCTCCCAACAGCCGGGTTTACAGCACCTCTAGGGACACAGACCATCTCTCACCCAAAGTCTGCAAGTCCACTTCCCAAACATTAATCAAACTTAAGAAATGCTGCACACAGAAGGACTGGGCAGGAGTTAAGCACATACAAGTGGCCATGGATTTTGGCTGGCTCCTAAAACACTAAACCAAGGTGGTGGTGTTAGTATAAAAAGTTATAAAAATTGCCAGGAAAGTATTCAAACGAAAGCAAAACATAACACAGTGAAATACCCCTGAAAATGACACTGAATTAACTCTAAATCCAGATTTAAAACTAACTCTTTATCTACTTCATTAGGTGTCGGAATCCATTCTGCCTTTCTTTTAATTAGCTCTAACTCAAAAAAAAAAAAAAAAAAAAAAAAAAAAAAAAAGAGCCTCCCATGAAAACAATGGGACCACTCTCTGAATTGGGGATGACTGAGCACATGAAAACAGAATTGACCCAGCACACCAAGAGCTTCCAAAGTTTTTGTGCTTTAGGCAGAGCTCCGTTCATTGGATGCTGTATCCTTGGCAACTATTATGCAAGGAAACCGTTCTACAAATGCAAAACTTCTGTCTGCTCCATGAGCTTTTCTCTGAAATACTTTTATGGGGGTTTGGATATCCTTAAATCTAAGGGGACACACAACCCTTTGTCATCTTTCCGCAGGCTCCCATGAGAATAATACAACAAGTGTTGTTAAGAGAGTATTTTCCTCCCACTTCATCACAGAGCAAATAAAAGTTTTACAACTTTTACTTTGTAGGGGGGAAAAAAAGAAAAAGTGAGCATTTTTTCCTTTCTTCTTCAGTGCACTCTGCAGAACTAATGTGCAGATACAAGATAATAATGAAAGGACATTATTATTATGTCAATCAATGGCATTGCTTTGAAAACTAAAAATTCAAGGATAATGCTTGGGTGCCTGATTTCAAGGGCAGAGCTACAGATGCCAGCACAGGCATTAGAAGAAGCATGCAGGCAGAGATAGGTAAGACTTGACAAGGGCCATGCTGCAGCTCTTCGCAAGAGGGACTAGCAGCACCGATTGTTTCAAGGGCAGCAGACGCTGCTATTTTTACCAAAGCCCCGGCTGGAACTGCCTGGCTCATTAAACCTCACCAGGGCTAAGCCCGGCTCCTGCCGGCGCGACCGAGCCCAGCGCAGCCCGGCTGGCCCCATACACGCCTTATCCCGCAGTGTCCCGGATACCCGGACAACGCTAGCCAAGGACAGGCACCGAGTACTTGATACCCAACTTGGGCTTCGCTTTGATGAGCCTTTTCTTCTCCTGGGGAAAGCGTTAGGCAACTACAGCTAAAGCAGAGGCGGGAGCTGCCCTTGGGGGCGTTTTGAGAACGCAGGAGAGCAGCAGAGGGAACCCCTCCGCCGCCCCCCGGGGCCTCTCCGCAGGGCTTAGGGAGATGCCGACACTGCCGGGGCGAGGGATAGCGGAGGCTCGGGAACCGGCGGAGCCTGGGCTGCCTCCCCTCCGGGGCCGGCTCCGCTCCCGGTGCGGGGCTCCGCTCCCGGCGCCGGGCTGCACTCCCGGTGCGGGGCTCCGCTCCCG
>VWZU01011871.1:1432207-1469327 GCA_013397095.1 Sterrhoptilus dennistouni
CCTCCCTCCGCCCGGCGGGAAGAGACAAGGACCGGGATATCCCCCGGCAGCGCCCGCGGCACCGGCACACGCACGGACAGAGGGAGAGGGAGCCAGAGGGGCGAGCGGGGCCGCTGCATCAGCCCCGGCTCCCGGCAAAGGGCGCGTGTGCTGAGCTCGGTCTCGCGGTCACAAACATCCCAGATGTCCGGAATCTTCAGTTTAATATTCACTCCGTTCCAAATAGAAGCTTTAAAGAAAATTTTAAAAGGAGTTTTAGAAACTGGGTGTTTGACACGAGATGGTTTTTCCGCACTTGTACAAAACCCTTTCTGCCATTCGTGTGTGCACACCCGGGCCCTTTGGCTGCCCAGAGCACAGGCCGGGGCAGAGTTCCCATCCCGGACGGGAGACCGCCTGTCTTTGCATCTCGGCTCTCTCTTGCTATAGGCCTGGTCTCTCTTTCTTTCTTTTTTGGGAAAATGGGGACGAGGTGCCAAGCCCCTGGGTGGGCACTGGGCAGAGCACTGCACTCTGTTACTTTGCCTGCCACCTCCTCTCTGGGGATTCGGGGTGCACACCCTGGTCTTCACTGCTGGGAGCTCGGGAAAGAGCCATGGAATCAGTTGCAGGTGAAATACAGAGAACGAAGGGTCTCACCTGTGGGAGTGGCTGCATTTGCACAAGCTGAGCATCTGCCCCAAGGGGTGCACCGTCCTCAAAGCCCTGGTTTACAACCGCTCATCCTTCACAGAGAGAACTGTGGGACAAGAGCTGCAGCACTGTGAGAACTGGGGGATTTACCACAGAAATGTGTCTTGGGCAAGAAAGTATGACCTCTAGATCATAGTGTCTGCATGAAGCAACAGTTTCCTCCCAAAATGATTACTGACTTGGGAGTATTTGTCAGAACTGAGACAAAAGGGGATTTCTGTCCACGCATGGTCTGTCCTTCTGTTTCTGTTATTCTTGGGATTAACTTGTCCCAGTTCGGCTTTGCTAGCAGTTATGCGTATTTTCAGAAAAGAGAAGTTGTGTGTGGTTGTGATTTTTGCACCTAATTAATTTAAAATTCCTATTTTACAAAGAAATCTGTTTTCACATCTCCTTTAGTAACAGGAAGTAAGTTTCTAGAGAAAACAGTACTGCTGTATATCTATCTGCTTATTTCTGTTATATATTTTTGTCACCATGTGAAGCGAAGGTCAAACAGGGTATTTTGGTTTTCTAAATCATAATTTACTGAATTGCCATTCAACTTCCATTTTTTAAAGAAAATTTCTACGCTTGCTGCTAATCAATGGTTAATATGAAGTGGCATAAGATTGTCATCCTTGCTATTCATTGGATTAACCCTGATTTTTTGTAAATTAATATATGGCACTTGCCTCATTGCAGAAGCATTAATACTTGAAGGACAGTTTTAAATAAATCATGGAAGCCAAGATTTTGAATAGAATCTATGTGACAGCATCAGCTTCTCTTTCATCCAATACAAAGGATGAACAAAGGATGGCTGCAATCCTTGGAGCTAACACAGATCGGATAACTCTGAGGCTCAACATCCAGCCACAGACTCTAAATCCCATAAAGAAGAATTAGACCTTCTATGTTATGGTCTTCAACTGTATTTCCAGATAGAAAGTGGCTAGTGGAGATACATTTTATGACCAGGAAGGAAGAAATACAACCATGAAAGTATTCTGAGGTAGCCAGAGCTTTTTTTACAAAGCTTTTTTTTTTACATTTCCTAATTGTAAACACCCCCAAACCACTATAAACCTATGAATTTCGAATTCTGGGTTTTACTTGAATTTTAATTCAATTTATACAGGTAGAAAGAGAAAACAAATCTGCTGGATAAAACAGAATAACATTACAAGGTCAGTAAGTGTGAGTGTAGGGGGAGAGATACACACCTAAATTTTACATTTGAATTTTTTCCCACCTTTCTACATATTCTCCAGAGGCCTTCTGAACCTGCTGTCTCTTTTCCTCAGCCTGAGCCAGGGCAGTTCATCGTTTGTTCTCTCCTCTTTCAGTCACCAGTTTATGCTTCTGCTGCAAAGCTGTACCTTTGAAAAGTCCTTTCCTCACACACTGCCTGCTTTTGCAGACTGCAGGAAAATGCCCTCCCTCCTCTCTCTTCTCTCTCCAGGTTTTATTTATTCAATGCAGCAGCTAAACCAAGGCAAGCAGCCTGGCTTTCCTTCTCACTGTTCCACTCCAGCTTTTTAAATGAATGTGAGATGGCTTTTAAAATAACCTTAACACACAGTCAAATGCAAACAAACAGTCAGATAGTGGCTGTTAAAAGTCCTTGCACCATGAGCATTGCATCAGGAAAGACAGAGGCATGACAAGAACAGCATCAGTGGTTGCCTCAACCCATTCCCCATCATGGAAGGTAAGGCCTTCTCAGAGACAGAGCATCTATTTCAGTTGTGTTGAAAAAAAAAAATCAGTGCTCAGGAACTCTGAGGAATTGCCAGCAAAGTTCAGGCTGTGTTCCTTGTGCCTTCAGTGGTATCATGGTCTAGTCAGCCCCATTCCTGGGGAAGGAAACTGAGATGGGCTGTGTTACTTGCTGACCTTGGGGTCCCTGAGGGGCATCTCACATACCCTTTCCATGAAAACAAAGCTTGCACTTTTTTTGTTGTTGCACGTATATCTCAGGTATGAAACATAACTTAGGAGTTTTCATTTAGGGCTGATTTATTCATCTTAACTCATCCCATTATTGACATTTCTTAGAAGTACATTGTTGAATGAGTTAGGATGGTGTGTCAAGCTTAAATTTGAATTTCATTATTGTTGAAACCACAATGTTAAAATAACATAGGGTTTTTTGTGTTTAATTTCCTCTTTTTTATTAAAAATAAAATATATATATTCTAGGCAAAGTTATTGAAAGCATATTTTTTAACCCAAAGACCACCCAGACACAATGTAAATGTACATTTAAGCAGTTTGAAAAAATGATACTAGGCATCAGAGCAATTGGAAGAGCTCCACGGGAGTAATTTTTTTTTCTGGTATATCATCATGTCAATACAGGTCTGGATGCATGATGGTGAAATTGAATTCTAAGTATGTGAAGTGGCCAGTCCTTTGACTTTATCTCTTTCTTTTGGACAAATTGAATTGCTTTGCAAAATTTGTTGTTTGAACTTCAAGCCAGTTTTAGTTATGGGAGAGCAAAAGCAATTTTAACTTCGATGATTTATTCACTTAACATTAATAAAGCTGAAAAATAGCAGTCTATTTGGTAATGGTAATCAAAATGGGCTTGCAAACCACTGGAATTAAAGTATGGTAGTGGAAGTGCTGACAGATCCTCCACTGTAGGGATGGGAACAGTATTTCTGCCTTATCCACACTATAATCTGTAAATAATGCTTCGTTCTCTCAGTGAAGTGTGGAGAATGATTTATTGTCATTGTTAGCATGGACAGGCAAATAACCTAACAAACTTCTCAAAATAATGGTGTGTAAGTGAAATCCAGTCTGTCACAAGACCAAAAAAAATTACCGTGGATTTTGGGCTTCATCATCCAATGATCTCAAAGTGCTCAGCTACCCTTATAATGTTGCCAGCTTATTGCCACCCTGCAGATGAAGAAACTGGGAAGCTGACAAATCAAGGATACAATACTAATATGATTGACTTTTTTTAAAAACTGATTGCAATGGAACCTGATCTGGGTGTCATATGCCTGGATCACAAAAAATATCCACAGAAAAAGCCATGGTAACAAAAACTTTTTCCTTGGTAGTTAAGGACTTGTAATAGTCCCAAAGTTTATCAGTGGTCTTCATCAAGCTTGAATTGCAGAATCACACATTCCAATTCTGTTGAGTTGTACTGAAAATTATTTTTCTGTGGTGGCTGGCTAATACTTTATATGAAGTAATACTGTATGCTATTAACACTGTCTAATACTTCAGTCTGGTGATGAAGCTCAAGGTTCACAATTCCAAAGTTACTCGATATTCAAAGATAATGCACAGATCTGTAAAAACCAAGCTCTGGATCCATGGATTGTATGACTCCGGGGAATAATCGGTTAGCTGTTCTGGGGTGGTTATCCTACAGATCACCTTCTGTGCAAGGTCTTTATCTAAGGCACCCAGGTCTTAAAGATGTAACATTGTTGAAAAGGCTGAAATTTGAGGTTTCTATGATATGCACACTTCTCAGTGCCATTTAGTACAATCTTTGGTTACACATGCACACTTGTGGTCTCCTAAAGGACTCCTGCCTCTTTTGGCACAATGACCAGGGAGCCTAATTCATGCATGCAGGTATTTTACTTCACCTTCACCGTCTGATGCTCAAGGC
This sequence comes from Sterrhoptilus dennistouni, assembly GCA_013397095.1. Classification (NCBI taxonomy): domain Eukaryota; kingdom Metazoa; phylum Chordata; class Aves; order Passeriformes; family Zosteropidae; genus Sterrhoptilus; species Sterrhoptilus dennistouni. Next base: position 1,436,529 of record VWZU01011871.1, read on the forward strand.
CTCCTGCCATATCCATTGCACGCTACCTAAACCCTGTTCTGATGACAGAACTGATTTCCTCAAGAAATTTGCTCCAGTGCTCAGTCCTAAAATAGACAGTTGCTTTGTAATTATTTATTAATTTATTTTTGTTGCACTCCTCTGCAGGGAGAAGGTCATTTTGCCCTCCTTTGATGGTTGGATGGTTACCAGACAAAATTGAGATGAAGTCAGAAGTAACCACTGCTGTTGGCTCTTCAGTTCTGGGCTGCCTGCAACCAGATTTCAAAACTCCTAGAAACATTATGTTCTGGAAGTGCAGCTGAGAGTGACTAGGCTGCACAGAGAAGGAGGAAACACGTGCAGTGAGACTGAAAAAGTTACTGGGAGTGATTTTAACTAGACACTGGAAATTTACTATGGCAGCATTTAGGGGGCTTAATTGCAACATACCCTTACCTGAGTCCAAGCCTCTGGATTCATTCACTTTAAGTACCTCAACGAGTGAGGTGGTGAGCTTGCAGAAACGAATCTTCTCTGCCACTCAGCCATGATTCTTTCTCAGAAAGAAAACATTTCTATCATATGAAGTTGTAAAGTAAAATTTATTCTGAAAATACTTTATTCTGCACCTGTATAAGCCTGTATATCCATGTGCAGAAACATTTTTTCAGATTCCAAAGAAAGTGCTCACGACTGTTAACTCTTAATAACTAGACATCAGACCTCCAGCCAAGGACCATCCATGCTTTATCAAATTCTAAATAACTGTAATTGTTCAAGCTCTCAAGCCCCATGGATATCAGTGAGGTCACAAACATGCCTAAGGGGTATAAGGACAAAAGTGTGAAACAATTAGAAAAAACAAACATCACTTAAGACCTACTTGTGCTTGCGGGGTCTTCTACCATTCATAATGTTGCAGGACTGTAACCACACATGATTTTTGAAATGGTGACTGATTGTCTAAAGCTGACCATCAAAATCAGACAAAACCACAATCTTCAAATCAAAGTACTTATTTTGTCATCTAGTTATGTCTTTTATAGATTTTCTGACCATTCTTCGTTATCCTTTAAAAAATCAGAGGCTGTGTAGATTCTCCCAAGTGATACTTATGTTACTCCTTTCTGGGAATTGTCTAATTAGTATGAAGGGGAGGAAGTTGCACAGCTGAAATGGTATGGCAAGGTGGAGAGTGAGGGTCCCAGGAGAGACCTCAGAGCCTGTAGATCATGCTTAGATGGAGTGGTTGCTGATTTGGGCCACAGAAGAACTGGAAAGAAAACCTGCTAGGGAGCAAAGGGGAAGCCACAGAGTTTGCTGCTACTTAGAAAGTTAGTGAAATGACTGAAAACTGGAAGCCAGCTCTGATTTAACCCTGCCAGCACATTGCAAGTGGAATTGGCTACGCTTTGAGTTTACTGGAAATATACTACCCTATAATCTAACACAGTCTGGCTTTTGAATGGAAAAACCATTTGATCCACTTTAGAAAGTTCACTTTGGGGAAGACGGTCAACACACCTTGCCTCACTTCATCTCTCTCCTCTTTCTGTGAGACAGCAGAGCATGCTGTACACTAAAGGAGAATGGCAGAATGATGACAAGGCTTTCTGAGCTTCGCCTACAGAGAGGATATGAGGTAAATGCTATTTCCAGAAGCAAGGTGAGACTATGGTGGACCAGTTGTCCATCCTAGTATGGGAAATTCTGTAAGGACCCCCAAAACTTTCAGTAATTTCCTGCCCAGTAATTAGTTGAAAACATAATTTTTTTTGGCTCAGCAACGGATATTGATTATTTCTCTTCAGTGGGATAAAGAATAAAGCACCGTCCTTTTTCTCCATTAAAAAAGAGCACCCAAACTGAAAAAAACCCACATGCAGCAATGAGAATCGTTGTTAATGTGCTTGTTATCCTATACATGCATGTCAAAACACATGAATTATAAAATAAGCTGGCACTGGTTTTATAAAACATAATGTTATCTTGCTAGTATAAGATCTTACCATTAAACTCAGTAATCAGTCTTTCTTAGAAAATTGGAAGACAGTGCTATAGATTATATTATTTAGCAAGCAAATTATATTTTCATGTGTAATTTGTGTTACTGCTCTTTTAATTTATTTTCTTCCCAAAGCAGAAAAACTCAAGTTCCACGCACATTTGTACAGAAAGCCTCTGTCATTATGGGACTAAAGAGAAGAAAGAAACAGGGATAAAGTAACGTTCTTACAGACATGCTGTAGCTATGGTGGTCTTTTTTGCATTTTCAGCTCAATAGAAACAAGTACCAGACAAAAGCAGTGCAGACATTTAACAGATAGCAGCCAGGAATGCGGTGGCCATTTGCTGACACATGACCATAACTGAGCACTACTGAAAAACTGTCAAGACCCAGTTCATTTTTAAAAGTATTCTCTAAGACAAGAATAGCATCTCCTTGAACAAAACAGTTTGGTTTGAAATCTGAGCATCTGAAATTTGTTTTAATTTATCTGTTACCATCAGCATTAACACAATGATTAATTATTATCACATTACTTTTATCTTATAAAGTAATGCTGTTTTGCCTTAGTGACTTGTATAAACTAAACTTTGGACATTTTACATTTTGGGTTTCTGCTTTGTATTGTGGATGTTCATTTGATGCAAATTGATCTAGAAAATGGGAAGATTAAAATAAACAGATTTTAAAGAGAAAACCGCAAGTACTTGATGTGCTTGACAGTTTATCTGTCCTTTTGTCAACAAAATAACCTTCTGCAGCTTTAAAACTTGTCTTCATAGTCAGACATTTGCATCTTAGGTTAGTTAGCTGCTAATGAAGATGCTACTTAAAATATATTTTCCCCAGTCAGTGTGTACGCATACAACAAGTGTATTCCAGGATTGGACTAAGAATAAATATTTGTGGTTTGATGAAAACACAGGGGAGTGTTCATATCAACTTTTATAAACAAGTGAAATGACTGTAGATAATCCAGCATTATTTATTTTGACGTAAAGAGTCCTATGCTGATATAAACATCCGCAATGCAAAATTACTTGTGACTGATTTTGTAAACACAAGACCATAAAAAAATTTCTGGGGACAGTTAAAACAGGAGAATATTAGTCTTAGTTACCAATATCACTTCCCCCAGGATGAAGAGCAGGAGACTTCATATTAAGAAATTACAAGATAATTTGGACATACTTTTAATGATAAACACTATTTGGCAGATGATTTTGTATATTTCACAACGGTTTTGGTTTCAAATATTCTTCTTTCATACACTTTTCTAGGTTCCTACATTCTTATAACTATAACCAATCCCTCCTTTCTTGAATGCAGCCATATATTTGACCTCATTGTTGTTTTACATTAAGAAGTTCCACAGGCTAAGTATGGAAATTTTTTTAAGTCCCTCCTCTTCATCATTTTGGAATTCCCCTATTTTCAATTTTCTTTAAAGCTTACATTATCAGACAGCTACATAGATACTAATACTTTCCTTTTACAGTATTCATTGTTTCAAATAGTTTTTTCACTTTTAAAAAACAAAATTCAGTTCTTTTGTAAAATAAACATGTCTAATATTTTCTTCCTCTCTTCAAATGAAAAATTTACATTCCTGTGCTATTCTTTAGTCTGTCTCTGAGCGTGCTGTATGTTTGGCTTGTATTTCAGGGAGTGGAAAATAGAAAATTGGACAGAGAATTGTAAGAGTAAAAAGAACTATCTTCATAAAGCCATGGTAATGTTTTCTGTATTAGTTTTCATCCCATTCTTTATGCATCCAAATAGTTTTATTTATTAAATTTTTAGCTTTCCAGCCCCTGGTGTACATAGAGCAGAAGTTTCATCTATCTTTTCAGAGTAAAGCAATGCTATTTTCCTGGAATGGGCACAGTTACTATAAAGCATGTTAAGACTTTGTACCAGATACATACTGCTTCTTCCAATGTATAGCAGAAACACATTGCATATTTTAAGTTTTCTGAATAATTTCTTGTAATGACTCGTCTTACCTCATCTCTCTTGTGTACATCAATCTGCTTGTAAATTTGATTATAAATATTTGTATGCCTAGGTAAACAGAGAACTCCTGCATATCCCATACTTATGGGAGCAATTAAACATCCTTCTTGAGTTGCAGGTGGCCAATTTGAACACAGGCTTTTTAAAGACTTGCAGAATAATTCCCTACTAGGACTCTTATTTAGAATCTTCTACTTGAAGGCTGAATGGCACAAGAATCCTGATGCCTCTGGGCCAGTGAGCCATTTTGCTACTCTGAAATGTCTTCTACCTCGGCTATAGCCTGAAGTTGTGACTTGCAACTCAGTCCATTTTCCTTTCCCTTGAACAAACATTAAGGGATCCCTATGTATTCCAGATGGATAGAAACCTGTTCTTCTGGTTAAAGCTTGCAGGCCTAATCCTTGGCCCTGTGCCACTTGACAGCTAAGCTAAGGAGTTTGCCTTATTGAATATTTCTTTTCAAATCAGTCCTTTGGACTTCTGCTAAGGAAAAGTCCAACAAACCTGCAGAGAGATTGCTTGTCTGTCTCATTGAACTGTATTTGGTTAAGAGGGAAAACAGTTATACCTCTCTAACCATTTCCTTGGAGGCATTGGCAGTGCCAGGTAGTCACAATCACCAGGCTCTTCTCCAACAGGCTCTTCACTCCTCAGTCTGCATGTTGGGTGTTACCCCTGCCTTTAGAGGGGCAACACACTGGGACGTGGGAGCGGACCTTCACAGAGGACGGCAGGCAGCAGCTTGGTGAAACATGGAAGGCTCTTTTATTATCTGACTCCAATAGCTTATATACATTTTGTACAGAGGGCCAAGATTGGCCCAAAGAGGTTACAACCTCCTGACTCCATTGGTCAATATGACCATCAGTCAAGTTCTCTCTCAGAGAACAAGAATGCAAAACATACAGATAAATTCTAAGAATACAATATTGTTTACATGAAGCAGTATGAGAAGCTGCTGCAAAGACTCAAACACTTGAAAGCAAGAAATGCAAGGATGACAGTTGGGCACGTGGCTTGGGCAGGGACTAGGTGTTAGAAAGCTCTTGATGTGCTCTGAGCCCAAAACTTGGAACTATTCTAGCCATGTGAGAAGTTTTTTATCCTGGTGGACTGGTCAGGCTGAGTAAAACACAGAGGCAAAGTTTGTAGGATCAGCCAAATGTTTTTAGGATGCCAAAATTCATCCCCTAAAAAGAAAGTGATAGCAAAATCTCCTGTGAGTGCTTCATGTACACAGACAAAGATTTCACTTTTTGAAAATATGATTTGGTTTTTGCCAGTATTTTTAATCAACAGAAAGGAAGTCCTTGAAGGAGCTTTTTATTTTGTTTAGTTTGTGCTAATCCTTGAAACTCTGGGTACCAGCACATCTTGCTTACCACTGTTAAATCAGAAGGCACTACACCCTATATTTTGATGTGACATCCTTTCCCTCTTTCCATCTTCAGAAAGCACCCCCAAACCAAACCCACACTGTGTAATTTTGGTGGTCTAGTCCTCACCCCATATCTGCCATCTGCCAGCATCTGAGGCAAGGAGCAGAATTGACATGCAATGATTTTGGAGGACAGAGAGCATTTTCTTATTTTATCATGAAGCATTAATTTTACAAAATATTTTATTAGTAGTATTGAAAATGTGCTCTGGAAACTCATTTGCATCAGCATGCTGCCCTCTCATTATTCTTTCTACTGTAGAAAGGTACTTCTCAATGTTATCTTTATGAAAAGCTTTGAGATTTACTTTCTTTAGTTTCTAGGATTTTTCCCCCTTAACTGCGGAATAGTGCAAATAACCTGTAGATCTCTGCTGAGATAAGGAGTAGTGAATGGAATTTTTGCTCAAGGCCACTGTGTTCAAGCACAGCAGCCTGAGCACCTCCTACAAACCCCTATAATCAAGATTCAAAAAATGACCTTGCCCTACCTCTCCCTTCAAGCCCCTAAGTGGGTGCATGTGAGACTGTGGATACTGAAAGTTAATGAGGCTGCAGATAGAATAAGTCACATGTAAGACTGTGGATGAAGCACAGATGGCTGAGGAGGATCACAGACAGCTTTCCTGCTGGAGAGAAGGATAGGGAGGCTGCAATGAAGTTCAGCCAGGTCTTCAGTAAAGGTGGTGAGAGTCTTGATTCCCAGTGGGATACAGGAATTAGGTTGATGGGCTCAGTCAGTCAGTCAGCATGAGGCGGCTCATTTTCAGCACTGCATTAGCTATAACAACTACCCCAACATCTTGCACTCCCAGTGCCTCACCCTGCTGCAGTTGTACCCTCCTTGGGTACACCCAGATGAAGAAGTACAAGCACAAGGCACAGATTTAATATGAATTTATTATGACGTTTACCTTGGAGGAAAGTATTGGGTCAGCCAAATGACTGACCATGGACTCTGGAATTCAGGACAGTGACATTCTTTTTTGCTCTTGGTGCTGAATCTTGGTATTTACTTAATACTGATTTTCTTTGATTAAAAAATATGTTGAGCTATCACAGACATCCCTCCTGTCTTTCTGTCCTCATCTTAATTTTAACTGGCTATGTAGCAAAGACCAAAACAACAGTAAAAACCCATGAAGAAAAATGCTGTAAAAGATCTGTGGGGTAAAAATGTTATAAACTCCTAATAATACACAGTTTGTTTCCTTCTTGATTTTGAGAGTAATTTTCATACCTGAAACATGAACCACTGTTGTTTTCAGGGTTTGGTTTGTTTATTTTTTTTTTCCTGTGGTATTCAATTTAATAGGTAGTCCGTCTTTTGGGTTTTAATAGTCAAAACCAGTTTGGAATACTTTTCCTTGATGTGGTCACATTTCTTCCAAAAAAGAACAAACCAAACTTGAATATGATTTTGTAGTGTTGAAAAGGTAATAGGTTTTTCTTCCTTTCTTAAGGCATAATCTCTTCTTCATGTTCAGAGGAGATCTGCAGTCAGATTCCATGACAGCAGAGTTCAGTGTCCACAAAAAAAAATAGAACCTTCCAAAATTCTTCTGAGGGTTACCTTTTATAAAGCGCAAGCAAAGCAAAGAACAAAAGCTTAAATATTCATGTAAAAGTGATGCAACATCAAGAATAATAACAGCATAGGGATATAATTTCTTCCCCTGAAACTGGAAATTATGATTTGTAATTGATAAGCTTTTTCACTTTGCCCTATCTGCTGTTTCTAAAAGTAAATCAAGGTTAAATGCAGCTGATAACTCTGAAAGGCAAGAACTAAACTGTCAACTGAATTCAGAAGGATGACAAAGCAGAGGCATCATATTAAAACAATTATAAGATCCATGGCAATTAATTATAAAGAATGTCCTTACAGCTGAGCTCAAGAACAGAGAGTATTGTTGTAGAATTGTACAGTCATTCAACAAACAATATATCCTAATTGGCTTTATAGCTAATGAAGAATGACACAGAATGCAAATCTCTTATTAATCTGGATTAAGCAGAGAAAACAAACTTGTTTTAAACCTAGCCTTATAAACAGAAGGTCTAATCCTGAGCCTGCTTATATAGGGGTGTTAAACTAAATACAGTAGGAATGGTGTGTTTGCTCAGTGGTGGAGAACAAAGCAGGAGGCAACCCTACACACTGCCGGTGAGGGGGTTACTCTTTGCAGTGAAATATGAGTCACGGGATCGCACACACAATTAATAAGCCAAAATCAACACAGGCGGGAACATTAGGCTCATTTGTTTAATTATTCACTACAGGCAAAGTCTGTTGTTCATTTGGTTTCAGAATCTGGGCAGCACCGTTTTGCTCTGGATCGGTCCCCATTCAGATCTGCCTCTAGACCAAACAAGGGAGTTTCTGATCCAAGCAATGGCCACATCTAAGAACTTTGGATAAAGAAGTGTTTAACTTTTGTCTAGGAGTTACGAACTGTCTGCAAGGTATAATGGCTTAAATTGACACATGCCAAAAGATCACTAAACTTTCAACAGCTGTATTATGTATCAAGAAGCATTTTTATATATAACATTCACAAGAAAAACAATAACAGACTAAAATCAGATTCATTCAATCACTCAGGAATTCTGTGAGAATCTCAATTATTGTTTTTTGAAGAATACTTATGTCATTAAAATACACCATTTCTGCTACAAGGAAATATTTCATGCAGAAGTGTCAGTGGTAACAACAGTTTAGATGGAGTATTTTAACACATCTATAGTAAGGTTTTGAAAAGATAAAGATTATTGGTTTTGACCATCAGAATTTGTGTGGCTGGAGACAATTTTATTTTGTGACATTGTTCCAAAGACTTGTGTTCAGCTCACTGTGAGAAGAAAGATGCTTACACTTCATAATTCGTCAGGAAACTGAGCAGTGATCTGTAACCCATCCTTACAGGGCAGTAATTATTTTACACAAAGGGAAACTAAGGTATCATTTCTCTTTTGACCATTAAATACTGCCTGATAAGAAACCAACACTGAATTTTACTATTCATTTATTTTCTAAAGGAAAGGTGAAATAAGCTAGTGTCCCTTGGGTATTTGTAGGATCTGGCTACCCAACTAACTCAATGCTTGTATGAGAGAACGGATGGCAAATGTCTGGCATCAGCTTTTCTGCAACAATGAAGAAAATAATGATTACCTAGATAAAACTGTTACTAGCTCAGTATATACACTAAGCTGAGTTAAAAGGAAACACTCTGCACTATGTTCCTGTGAACATATTCAGGCACTTAGTGCATGTCTGGACGTCCAGGAGTCCTGACCTCTCTCAGCTGGTCTGTGGATTTCAGTATTTAAGTGGCTGAGCAGGAGCTTGCAGGCTCAGCACTTTTGTGCGTTAGGCCACCTGTTGAAGGGCCTAAATATAGTCCCCTGAGCTTAACCTCAGGCTTGACAACCTTGGCTATTACAAACTGCTGTTGCACCTCTAGCAGTTATTCAAAAAGCTGTTCAAGGATCCTGTGGGTCGGGAAATTAGCAGGAAGACAACCGCAGCTCTCTCCTTGCGGAGAGAAAGGCAAAGCTGAATGAATTAGCAAATAATATAATGAGATTTGGCAAATAGCTGAAGCGTGAGGAACCACTGTGTTACCACTTAACACTAAAGCTGATGCCTGGCTGAAGCTTGCCACTAAAGAGCAAAATGAGCTGTACACAGTCCTTATAGTGGCTGTATCATCTTTAGGCTACCAAAGGATAAAAATCTAACTGCAGGACGTAGCTCGAAAGTGGAAACTCATAGAATTTCTCCAGTAACAGATGTATCTCTTGGTCTCTCCTGGTAAACATTGATGTGGTTGGGAAGCTGAAAAAGTGACTGGAGAACAGATTTTTGTGATTAAAATAAATCAGGTAGTCTCTAAGCTCTAAAGATGGAATTATTATGCACAGGACTGCTTTCATGTGACCATTTGTTTTTTAAATAACACAATTGCAGCAGCATAAGTAGATAGGTCTGTGTATACAGCTGTAGTGTTATTGAGGAGACTCACACCAGCCTAGTTATTCCACTTCTGCTGAAGTGACCACTCACAATCCTGAAAAAAAAATCCCTTTATAGTGCTAGGTCTGCAGAGATGTTACATTCGTGTACATTTTGGTGTATATTATATAATCAGTGCCACTACCCTTAAAGTGAACACAGGCCTTGGATTAGCAATTTTCACAAGATCATCAGGCAGATCTTGTCAATAGGATTAGCTCACCTCATTTTCAGAGTAAGAGAGAAAACAAAAATCTGGTGTCTCAGCACATTTGGTAAGGAAAAAAACAAAAATACCATTGCAGTACAGTCACTCCTCAGTTGAAAAATAATACTGTTTATCTGTCCTGAATGCCGGAGGACCCACTGAAGAGCATGTGACGAAACACCAGACAGGAATAGAGCGTTACAAAAGGAAAAGCAGTTACGGTAATGCATGTGCTGCTCTGCTGGGGGTCTTGCTCAGAGACCTCGCGTTCTGGAGAACCCTTTCAGCTGTTCTTGATTAAACAAAGACTGGCAGCACAAGTACTGAGATCTATTTCCAGTGAGATCTTTGAACCTTGTTTATGGCTAGCTGCCCCCAACAGCGACTACCTGAGAGTGGGTGATGTTCCCCCCGTCACGCCGGGTGCTCCCATACCATGCGGCCGGGGAAGCACAGCCTCCAGCCAGGACACCAAACATCACTGCCAGCATCAGGCACTGTATCCCATCCCGTGTGCTCCCATACAGCTGTGCCCCATGTACATCTTTGCCACACTCTGCTTTCATACCCTGGAGATGAATATAGCTGCAGAAAGTTGCTCCTCAGAGACACTTTGCACTCACAGACTGCTGGACTACTATGCAAATAACTTGTTAGCTACCAACTTCCACATGCAAATATTTTTCGATGACTCTTACACTTAAATTGAAGTGATGAAGATCACGCAGCGTCACGCTGCAGGACTTGTCAGATGGGTTGCAGTATCCTCAGAATAGAGGTTTTGGTCCTATTTTACCTCCAGTTAATTTATTACTAATTAACTTGAGTTAACTGAATTCAACACTAAGTGCTGGTCTAGACATGCCACAAATGTTTGTTCCAGAGCATTCAGAACAAAAACCACAAGTATTTGAATCCTGAAAGAAAAAATGTGTGGAATATCCAGACTAGCATTTGTAATTGTGCTATTAGGTCAAGTTAGCATTGCAATTAATTACTGTGGGGTAGAGGGTACTAAAAATGCTGGCACTAATATTACCTAATAAATTTGGTTTTCCAGATTGCCACTGACAGAAAATTAATTCTTTCACATCATTTGTAGCTGGTCAGTAGACATGAGAATTCACTGATCTCAGAGTATAAGGTTGTAATAAATATGTAAATGTTTTGGGTAAAATAAATTTAGTTACAAAAACATTAGCAACTTTCTTGTTTGTAATTTCTATGTGTTACCTAAAGTTCTAACAACGTATTTACATTACATCTTTGCTTAGGTATGTTAATTAACTTAAGCTTAACAGTCATAAACCACCAGGAATGTAATGAAGAAAACTAGTATTTGCTTTACTACCTTTTTTCCTTACTTTAAAATATTGATGTAAGCTCAGTTTTTACATTCTGATGCTGCTTTTCTCGTCTTTTAAGTCTCCCCCCTTTGTCTTATTGAATCTTTGTTCTTCATGGGTGGGAGCAAGCAGCTCCATATCTCAACCTTTTCCAATTAAAGTAATATTAAAAAAACCATTGTAATATTTTCTTTGACTGACATCTTCCAGAAATAAATGTTATGATCAAATGATAAGTCAGCTCCTGCCCAATGCACTGCACATTTATGTTCTTAGTTGCAGCCTCTCACAGCCCTGCTGCCAGCCAAGTGGGATATCTCGTGGTATTTGCAGTTTGCACCTAACATTTTATCCCCTGCCTTTCCACAGGCAAACCTACTCGTTTCTTTGTGTTATGTGAAAAAGCAGTGGCAGATGTCTGGCCTTTGGCTCTTCCACAGTCATGTAAATCCCAGAGTCTCACAGAGGAGGAGTAATTAGCATTATGCTGCTCTCTGGGGAGTGGGCCTTTCAGAAAGTCCTTTTGAGCATAGGGCTTGAAGAATCCCCTCAGCACCCACAGTGAAGGGGTGCAGATTGCATCCCACACAGTGCCTGTAGGATGGGAGTGACCATGAGCCTCATACTTAGAGTGCATGTCCTGATGAGTCTGGGGAAAGGGGCTGTCAGAGAACTTGCCTCACATCTAGGCTGACCTGCCATGGACTAACCCGTGCATGGAAGATCCCGCCCGCAATGCCGGCTTCCATACTTCCCTTCTGTCTCTGTCCTGTGCATGAGGCAAACTCTCTCAGAAAATCCCTGTACCCACAACCCCATGTGTAAGTCAGATGGTGAAAAAAGGCCTGACAGCAGCCTTCCAGTACTTGAAGAAGACTTGTAAAAAAGGGAGGGGGACTTTTTACACAGGCACATATTGATAGAACAAGGGAGAAAGGTTTTAAAGTGAAAGAGGGAAGGTTTTGATTAGGAATATTAGGAATAAATTCTATATTCAGGTGGCTGTGAGCCACAGCCACAGGTTGGCCAGAGAAGTTCTGGATGCCTCATCCTTGGAAGTCTTAAAGTCCAGGTTGGATGGAGCAACCTGGTCTAGTGGAATGTGTCCCTGCCCGTGACAGGTGGTTTGGGACTAGATGATCTTTAAGGTTCCTTCCAACCCAAACTATTCTGGGATACTCTGATATAGAATGGAATGAATGCATCAACCAGCAGTAAGAAGAAGGGCACTCTATGAAGAAGAACAAGCTGGGAGATGAGGATGACCACAGCATTGACAAGAGTCTCACCCACAAAATACAGCCCTTGAGGAGGGGCAGTCAGAGAACAGGAGAGCCACAGACTTCACCGGGACCCCTCTGAGCACTGCAAGGTGAAACAAAATGTCAGGTCCAGGACCAGCTCAGGAAAACCAGCAGCAATTTGGAAGGACCAGGAGTTGGGAAAAACTTGCTGTAAAAGAAGCAAGTTGTACTGGTCAAATCTTTAGCCCTGCTGGCTGCTGAGGCAACAGAGCTTCTGCTGAAATAAGTTAGAAAACCCCTCTTGTATTTAATAATCTGGCTGTTTATATCTAAAGTTTTGGGGTGTGTGATCTGGGCTGGTGATGGAAAAGATCTGGGTGGTATGACTTTAACAGGGAAACTTGGAGAAACTAAATAGATTTGCAAGGACTGTGGGTGCTCCATGAAGTTACTGGATTGATGTGATCAGAAGTGGGAAACAGCTCCATATAAAATGGCCTGGTTTGATGTGTTTTCTAGAAAGCTAAACCTGGCTACCTTTGATAGCAAATGTCTGGAAATGTGTCCCTGCTGGCCCTCATAAATTCTTCTGGTGTTATTTATGAGAAGAATGTGAGCCTGGTGAAACTGGGCAAGCAGGCTACAGGAATGTGGGAAGGGGCTGGAATATTTTGGTGGTAGAAACTGAAATGAACAAAGGATGGAGCTTGTGGTGTGGGTATGTGGATATTATTGTCATAGGCAAAACTGTGACTTGTTGAGGGGAGGTCACCCAGCCATCTAGGGGAAAGCTCATGTTATGCTAGAGATTACAGGATTGGTACAGGATTTTATTCACTCTCTTTGTCAATGAAGCAGAAATGGGGTAGAAATCAGTCTGCCTGGCTGCTGGCTTTGCAAACCCACAGAACAGCTGAGATTGAAAGGGACCTTTGGCAGTTATGCTGTCAAACTCCCTTGCTCAGAAGCTTAGACCTATGTCCTAGCGGCTTTTCAATATCTTCAAGGTGGAACACAGTTTGGGGATGGTGAAATGAGGACAGGGGAGTTTACACTGAGAGAAGACCCATGAGTTTCTTCCAATATCTGTCTTTGTCTTGGGCCTTACCAATCCTTAATGATGGGGTAATGATTGCTTATTATGACCTTTGGGGCACTGGGATTCTGGGCTTTCCCAGGCTAGAAGAGTGGTTACAAAGGAAAGCTAAATTATGCTGATGGCTTTTCTTTTTACTGAAAATCAACTGAAAAAACATTACCTGATGCTGTTCTTTAAAGCTGTCATGCAAGACTGTATGTTTAATCTGGGAAATTCTTCTACACTGCCACTTTTGAGCCCATTGCTCAGGGAGATCAGCTCCCTTGCATTTTTTTTTTTTTTGTACTGTCCAAATCAGGTTACCTCTTTGATAATATTTTCATCATATCAAATTAGTAGCTGCAAAAGCCTTCACGTCCTTTTCCTAGAACATATTCGCTGTTAGGCATTGTTGATTGTATAGCTTTTGTCATGGAAATGTGCCTCTTTCAGAAAGGGGAAAGGGACTTCATGCTTTTGTCTTTAGCTGATAAACTTCTTAATTCCTCACCAATGTTTTTATTTTCTTATTCAGCATCAGTGTTTGTATCATCAGGTATTTGTAGGCTTTGTATCCATATAAATACACTTACTGCTTATTTTCTATGTGACCTTTTCAGATCCAGCTGTATTCTGAAACGACATCTCTTTTATCCTGATTATGATTTTCTTGGATTTCCTTTTACCTGTAGAATGATAACTTAGAGCTTCAGATGGACTTCATTATGAATCAAATATTAATCTTTGAGAAAAGCAAAAAAAACCCCAGATCTATGGAAATATCTCTCCCAGTTTTGTTGCTATTGGCAAGCTTTTCATGCTTGGTTTCATAATAATGCCAAGATGTCAGTGAGAAATGGGGTCCCACTTAATTTAGGCTCTTTCCAGATAGGTATGAGACTGTCTCCAATTAAGTGATTACAGTATAAAAGCCAAAGTAGACACAAAATGGAGGGAAAAAGAAAAACATAAGCAAGCATATGCTCTCTCAGCAAACATGGGAAGACATGGCAAAGGGGATAATGGGAAGCTGTTGCATCTCAGGTAACAGTTGTACAATGCAATAGTCTGTCTACCCACAAGCCTTCCCAATGAATGAGCAGCCTCATTCAAACTGCTTGTGCCTCTGCCTTCCAAACACAGAATATATTAAAGAACTGGATATATATGAAGATTTTGGTGCCTTCAAAGCTTCAAGATCTAAGTATGGCAGCTACAGCATTCTTAACCTGGAGAAAAGAGGTGTACAACACCAAGGGCTGATTTTCATTCATGTTACTTCAGAGCAGTAAAATGCACGGAGTAGCAGTGCATGCAAGATGGCTGTGATAGCTTCTTTTTAGATAAAGATCATTATTTTCTACTTAATGGATCAAACACAAGCTTTATGCCGCTACTGTGCTTGAAAGAAAGGGAACTAGTGAGGCCTTACTGTGTTGGAGGTGACCGATTTCTTTACTAGGTGTAGAGTGCCACCTGCAGCACAAAGTTTGAAGCTGAAAATGAGGTAAATAAACCCATAGCCATAACTGAATGTAATATTATTATTATTATTATTTATTTAGTAGTGTAAGGGACAAATTCACGGGACTGAAATTGAAGAACATGTAAAAAAAACCCCAGAAACATATCAAGGTGACTTTTACTTGTCTTTAAAATGACATAAGGAAATTAGTGAATAATCAAAATTAGTAAATGAATTGATTAAGTCAATACATCATTTGGTAAGAAAATATTGTGTTAATTTTTATATGGGATATATCCAGAAATATATGTGAAAAGACATATTGAATGTCATATATTGCAAATGTCATATATCCAAATATATTGAATGTCATATATGCAAATATATATTGCAATTGCATTTGCTTCAAGGAATACTTAATAGCCCTTTAAGATTCTTTAAGACTCAGAAACTTACACTTTGATTACTGTTAATTTAAAAAGCGTATTTGAAAATATACTGTTCGCATTCATCACTGAAATGGATGGAAACTCCTTAATTCCTAAGTAGCTAGATAGGATCTGAGCTTTTAAACAGATTTCACAGTTGCTTGTGTCTATATGTGAACAAACTACCCATATTTCCACACACTTGATATCTGAAGAAATTGAAGCTTATTACAGATCCAAGCTTTAAATCTTGCTTTAAAAATATTTACAAATTAATTTGGAAACATATCAAACATATTTTACACTTTAGCAGAGTAGTGCATGCAGTCATTAAGTAAGCTGCAGATGGGAGGTGATCTTTAAAGAATCCATGAGTACAAGAAATCTGCAAAGGAAAAGGCAGATGGTGGTGGCAGCTCTGGCATCTTTTCACTAATGCCTTGAACCCATCATATTCTGAATGTTTTGAATGTAAAATAGAAAACAAGAAAAGGCACTTATATAGTAAATATGCACTGAGCTGGAGCCATAGCTTCCACATGCTGACAGCATATTGCTAAGGATTTACTCTGAACAGTACAAGGAAACTACCATGCTCACCCTGAAAAACCCTGGTGGCCTTGGGAATTCCTCAAAGAATTTTGTTTTAGTTACCACCAAACTGACTTTGAGATAATGTCATTTAGAGGCCAGTGGTAATTTTATTGTCAAGGTACAAGGACAAAGGAATTGGCCTGTATTTTTAGAGCTGAATAGAATCAGATACTTTCTTTTTAGCAAAACAACCTCTTTGCTGCTGTTGTCAAAGTAAAAAAAAAAAATACATTGGAAATCAGGGTATGACACCAAAACACTCGGAAGTACTCAATTTCAGTGACAAATTGCAGCTTTGAAATTCAATGAAGTTTGTAAAAATACTTGGTTTAATCTACTAGTCTGAGTGACACTTTGTACAAGTTTCCATGTTTATGAAATACCTTATGCAGGATTTTAAAGGAAAATAGTATTTCCATTCCCTGCAAATATTTCTGCTGGCTTCTGAGCTAAACAAAAAAAAGACCCCAAACAAACAAAAAAACCAAACCGAAGCAAACAAAAACAAACAAGCAAACAAAACCCCCACAAACAAACAATACCCTCCAAAATCTAAGCTGAGAAAAACACCATCATTAAAATAACCTTTAGAGCTAGTTGTTGTGAATGAGTCAAGAGAACACTGGAAACATCTTTTGATTAGGGATTTAGTTTTTCAAATTGAGCAAAAAAAGCTGAAAACTCTAATGAAAATTTTAAATGGAAGTATAACCAACTTCTGACATATGGATTGTTTCTAAAAATGTCATCTATTTCTTAACTTTATTAGGCGCAGCCAGTTTAATCAAAATGAGCCAGTCATGGTTAACATGGCTAACAAGAGTGGAAACACATTTTACAAGTTCAATTACTTAAAGGACAGAATGAACCCTTCTAGGTTCTTAATGAAGGATCTGAAGAGGTGATGTCATATTTCTCAAAGAAAAGAGTAGGAAAAAAGCTTTGAAACCATAAGAGTGGATTTTCAGTGAATACAAAATATTCAGCAAATAAAAACTGTGGCAGCTTGCATTTCTTTTCCCTTATTAGAGGTTTTCAAATGTGAAAATTCCCACTTTGCAGTAAAGGTAGAATTGCAGTGGAAGATTGAGACACTTACTGATTTTCTCTTTCTATACTTTCAATTTTAGCATAATGCTGATTTATTTTTTTTTACATATACATTTTTGCATTATGTTGGGTAACGTTTAAAAAACCTGAAACTGCAAAGTGTAAAAGTCTAACATAAAATATTCAAATCTAAATCACTCATAGTAGTGTGATAGCTCTCTCTCTTACACTGCTAGTGGAAAAGAAGGGGAGACCCTTTTATCCCATGGGATCTTAGAGAGAAAAGCCCAAATTTGTGATAAGGATATTTCACTTGTATCTGACTGTGGTATAGTTTGTACACTTGTCCTAAATTCCATTTTACTCGGTGGAAAGGCTATTAGTGTGAGGTAGGCTGCAATCCCAGCAGACTTTTCTGTTCCTTTCACCTGAAGAGGCACAGTTGGAAGCCCTGCAAGTCAGGCTTGGGTAGCTTAAGCCACTTAGGTCCATGCACCAGAGATGGGGAATAATTGACCTTTATGCCACATGCCCTTCCCAAACTCACAACTCAGCAGTGGTGATGTCCCTATCTCTTCCCTTTTACATTACTTTGAGGTACAAGGTGTTCCCTGGAGCGTATGAGAGAAAGCCAGGCAGAGCAGCTGTGGGGAATTTTAGATGGGTCTCCAGTAAAAAAGGACCCATCCCTGTGAGAACAGCTGATTTTGACTAAGCCTTAAAATAAGAAAATCTAGTGTTAGAATCTCCACAAGAGGGCACTATTAAATATTAAGACAGCATTAGTTTCCAGAGCCTGTGCGTGGAAGTGCTGGCAACAATATGATTCATCAGATGCAATTTATTTTCACTCAGATTTTCATGGGGCTATCCGAGTTCTGAGGTTAGAAATTCCTAAGACTGAGATAAAGACAATAAGAAGCAGCAAATATCAGTCCTCCATGTTATCTGTAGTACAGATTATGCATGTACTGTTGCCGGCTTCCATCATCCTGGTAAGACAGAAAAAAGATTAAGAAATGAGATCCTGGGGGTCAATGCTCCACAAAAAATAACCCCTCCCTAGCCAGTAACATGAGGCTGTGCTTAATACTAGTTACCCTGTTAGAAGATAAAGGATTTACTTGGAGATACAGGTATATAGCTATTTAGCTTGTTGGACTCACATACAGTTGGAAGACACCAGGGGAATTTGATTTTGTGGTAGGAAAAGCTAGAAAAACCAAGGTAAATGGAAGGAATAATTAGGAAACACAGGTCACATCACAGATGTCTGGGAGGCAATTGTGCTGAATCCTGAACAAACAATACAAAAAGGGACCAAAAAAGCTGAAGAAAGCTTGAGAGAAAAATACAATGAAAAATACATGAAAAGGTGTCCTTTATATTTTAGTTTTTGCCAGGTATGGAAAAATGCCCGTGTCCTCGACTGTGCTTGCTCCAGGGGGTGTTCAGTGATGAGCACACCCATCCAGTCACTCTAGGTCATCCCAGCCCTGTGTCCTTCCATCCCACACGGTCCTGTTTATTTCCCAGGGCTGTGTATGTGATTCCTAGCCCTGAAAGCTCAGCCATGTCAAAGGGTGTGAATTCAGAATTACAGGGAGAAGAAATTAACAGAAGTGACTATAACAAGGAAAAAGAGATCCAAGGGACTTGTGTTTATAAAGACTTTACAATTCAACCATATGGTGCATTCTGCTTGTACCAAATGCTTTTTTTCCATGCAATAAATGTTGCCTATAACCACTGAGATTCAGCCTGAAATCTGCCGCAGGAGTTCTCTAAATTGCAATATCTTTTTCTCTTGAAAGAATTCATCCAGATTAAACAAAGACTTGAAGCCAAATTCTTTTCCTCTGCCAAAGAATACGTACACAGAGCAGCACTGTGCTATATATCTTGTTGATCTGGTGTTTTCTTCTTTATAGTACACTTAAAGCCACTAACATTCACAGAACCTGAGGAAAATGTTCCTCAGGTCCCATATTACCAAATAGTTACATTCAATTGTGCAGAAACAGCTCCCTACTACATTTGCTATTAGGTCTTTGTTAAAATACTTCCATTTTTATTGCTCCTTCTCCCACCTGATTTATTTGTTTATGTAATATTTTGTTAACTTGAAGGATTTAACAGCTTCCGGTGAATATATAGGACTGACTGAACTTGAAGTAATTATTTTTCAAATGAGTTTTCATGCTTGAATGATTTCCTCTTGTGAAGAACTTCCTTTGACTCTGAACTTTTTTTACATAAAACACATTCAAAAAACAACTTGCGAGAAATTATCACACCCTTCAAACCTTCTAACAATGCTTCTAGCAAATTTGCTGTGAGGAAAATTGTTAATATTCTTCTGAAAGAATTAAAGTGTGTAAACCAAATAGGACCTGTTTTATAATGGGAGGGGAAGGATAACACTTAGAAACCTTGTGTCCTAAAGGACTGAAGGTGGGAGAGGAGATGTTTTTAACACTTGTAAGGAATAGATGAGGCTGGATCCCGCCAGAGAAGTATTCATCACCTTGGTTATAAGCAACCAAGAACGGATCAGGAAAAAATTAAATCAAATCATCTTAGTTCTAGAAGAGTAGCAGAAGGAAGAAGCACCTGGGCTATCCCCCTAAAGATAAACCTGAAGCATCTGGTGAGCTCTGACCACAGCTTATGATGGCCTGAAGAAGGCCACCAAGAACCCACTGGGTTGCCCTGAGAAAGGGATTACAGCCCTGCTCATCACTGATAGCCTTCCCCAGGGGTACTTGAAAATACTTTAAAAGGCAAATGTATTCTGCATACTTTTGCTGGTTTGCACAATTTCTGGTGCCAAACATAGCACCTCTATCTCCACTGAATCTCTAAAGTATCCACAATTTAAAAAGAAAATCAAGTAAGTTTTCCTCATTTTTCTTTTCAAAATATGCATGTTCATCTTTTTTGGTATCAAATGCTGAAACTTTTCATTTGTGTATTAGAGGAATTTTACTACATGTAAAATGTTGCAAAGATTAAAACAATTCTGCAAGGTTTCTAGTATTGTAGCAAGGAACATCTTAACTTTGAGAAGGAAAATTCTAGCTCAGTGCAGGGATTTGCTACTTGTTTCTTTTTGTAGCAGCAGTCGTATTAAACTCACTCTTAATATAGAAATACTTCCATTTTTATCTACATTTATTTGTGATTATTTTGCCATCTCTAAGCACCATTCCATGTAGTATTACCCAGGCACCAAAAGTAATTGAAGGAAGCATGAAATGGTTCCACACAGCAATAGCTATAGCATAGCTTACACATAGCAATATTATTATTTTGCCTTCAATTTGGAACTACTCATGTATAAATTTAAGTTAACGCACAAATACTCTCAGAGCAGAAATATGCAAGGTGTTGGATGCATGGGCCTTCTTCTGTTAGCTTTTCTAAGGAAGCCAGTCTTTGGGAGTGCAATGATGTACAGTTTTACTGAGAGTGGCCGTATGTGGGCCCATTTGGTTTATTTTCTGGGCCTATCCTAAAAGTCATGATCTGAACATAAAATGTGTGTGACTATACAAGGATATTAACAAAAACATTGAGATTGGATTTTAAGAGGACACTGTTATTTTTTTCCACTGTGCAAGCTAGAAATTGGAAAGGACAGGAATCACCAAATGAAAAAGAAGAGTAGTCTCAGTTGCAGGATGTGGACTGAGAAATGAGCTTACTCTCTGTCTTCTTTGTTGTAACCAAGAAGGCGAGAAACAAAATCCTGAGTTGTTTCTAAGATGTATCTTCAGCAGAAGGTGAGAGCTGGGGTTAATTCAAACAATTTTTGATTGAGGAAGAAGAGGAAAGGTTTGGTTTTGACCAGATATTTGATGGACTGTAAAATACTTAATTAAAAAGAGAGAAAACACAGCAGTGACAATAGGTGGCAGTGTCGTCTCAGAAAAACGGATTTTTTATATTTTTGCCTTTGCTTGCATTTGCTCTTTTAAGGGGAAGGGAGGGAATAATAACCCTCTTTTGCGGTGGAGAGCAGCAGGAGTCAGGAGTCAAGATTATTACTAGCTTTCATCTGAGGTTAATTTTCTTCCCAGATTTTTTTTTTTTTCTTCTGTCATTATCTTGAAGATTTGTGTGAAGATCTCCTATTTGGAATTGACCTTGAATCCTACAGTTACAAATGCAGACCAAAAGGTATTTTTTAATACTTGGTCTGTGTTGTGGGATTGAAAGCCTACAGGTCTTAATCAGCTGGAAAGCGATTCGATTGATTAAGGGATGGGTTGAAGTTGTTCAGGATTCTCTGCCTGCCTGTCAGCTCTTCTGGTGATTCCTTAAGGTTTCATATTTCCTGCCTTTGCTAGTAGCAGCCTCTTCTCCCCTGCTGCAGTGTGAGGCCTCGCATGCAGCAGCAGTGGGAAATGTCACTAAGCAGACGAACAGAACTATTCACAAAGTTGAAAACACCTGAGAAAAAACCTGCCTTCCAGGCTCACAGAAGTAAAGCTTTCCCTGTACTTTTAATTATAGGCTAAAGGAAAGTGATGGTCTGCAGCTCTGAACAGTGTTGGAGGCATCTCAGCTCCTCACACTATCACAGATGTTTTCTCCTGCGACCTCTGGCAACTTGCCTAATCTCCCCCTCTGCTGCTTAGCCTGTACAATGGAGATAGCACTTTAATTTGCCTGACTTCAGGGTAATGCTTGTCTCTCACTCTGCTGTCCTCTGCTAGAGGAGTTCTGATACTGAGTTAGACTTCCAGTTGTGTAATGTGAATAAAATTAGCTGTATCTGCTTAAGGGTTTCTAGGTTTTAGGGGAGCCATAGAAGCAGAGTAAAAGTAGTACATGGGTGAAATCACCTAATATGAAGTGCTTCAGTGGACCAGGACCAGACTGGAAACCAGCAGCTAGACCCCTGACCTAGAATAAGGAAAGATCTAGATTAAATTTTTTCCTCTGCCAAAAGATGTTTAAAGTTTCCAAATTACCTGAAAGAGCATTGATTTGTAGGAAATGGGATATTTATGGGAAGACAAGGATTGGAATCTTCTCATATTAATTTTACGCACAAAAGAGTGAAAATCATCATGTACTTATGTACTTAGATCACTCAGATGAGTAATAAGAATTGTGGCACATGTCGTACCTGCTCAGGCTGAAATAAGCAGTGCTGCTTATGAATAGGTAGCAAAAGCACCTAGACATGATTGAAACTGCTCTTTGTTATCTCTCCTGAGGCAAAGAACTCAGCCGTGGTTGCCTTTCCCTGCTAGTTTACTGCAGGCGGCTATAGTGGGTAACTGCCCCCTTTTTTTTTTTTTACCTAAAGAATTTGGGCATTCAAATTCTGCATAGATTTTTTTTTCCTCTATATTACCACTGCAGTCTTTTTTCTGGACACCTCTTGGGTTTGGGCTAGAGTCAAGATGCAGTCTCCAGCACTGAAAGCAGAGGTTCTTATATACCTGAGAGGCAGTGGGTTACCTATTCTGTATTCCCTTCTTGGTACTGGCTCCACAGAGGGTGTAGAAAGCCCAGGTATCAATGCTGCTGTGATGGCTGATGCTCAGCTGCAAACATCGCACATGTTTCGGCTCTGAATCCTACTGTGAATTTAGGTAAAAGAGGTCTTGCTTCACTGACTGACCTGAAAGCTGTAAACTGCCACTCTGCTCCTGCTGTGAGGAATTACTGATCCGTGTGGCTAAAAATTAGGCTCCTCATATGTTTCCCTGTCAGAATCTTGAAGCCGCTTGGTGTGCAGTGGGAATTAAGTCTCACCATTGGCATAATCATTTTGAAATATCACCCTGTGAAACTTATTTGCTATGCAGTTAGATGAATTTTGGAAAATAATTGAGCTTTTCTCTGGCTGTAGGTATGTGCACTGACTACTGCCGTGATTACAACTAATCTTGGAAATGCTTGGCTCTAGGAACTGCTGTGCATTGGAGGAGAGAACTGACACTGGTATCACCCACAGGTTCCATCCTCTGGATCCTTCATCAGTTGTGCCCTGCTCTGTAGAAAAGAAGTGTGTCTGAAGGTAAATGCTTTTATGACTCTATGAAAATAACTCTTCAGTAGGTCACTGCTGCAAAGGAGGGAATTCCTGTGTACTAGGTCCCTGCCAGATCATCCAGGACAATAAACCCATAATAAATATGGAGAACAGAGTTATTCTAGACACTCTGAACAGCAGTGAAATGTGGAATGCTGTTAGCAGAAAAGAATCACCTCTTAGTTTATAGATTTTGGGCAGCTCTGCTATTTTAGATATAATACAATGATTATCCAGATTAACAATCTTTTGCTGTGTCCGATGCTTATGGAAAGTGTATCTCCTACTAGAAGGACTCCTGAATATTTGTTTTATTTCTATCTGCCCACCCGGGAGTCTGTAGGGATTCACTGGATAATGACTGTTTTCAAGAGTCCCTGAAATATGAAAATGCTGAAATCCCACACTACTTTCAAGAAGAATTAAGTAACTAAGCGTATGTGGATATCTGGGTTCTCAGAATAGTATTTTTAATTAAAAATCCCAGATATAAATATTCAGTTTTGAATTAATATGAAACTAAGAGGAAATATATGGGTATTGTCTGAATTATTATAATATATAGCACATAATATATTAATCTGTATGCTATAATTCATGTTTTATTGTAATTGCATATGAATTATGAATATGGTATGGTATGAATTAATATGAAATCTATGGTTAAATTTGCACCAACCTCCAGTAAGTTAGATAGCTCTAGAAGAAAGAGATATCTTTGCCCTATTCTAAGCAGGAATGAGGTAGCAAAAGATCAACCATAAAAACTCATATTCTTTGGTTCTTATTCCCTCATCCACTGCTATTTAGTTTGTGCTGCTGTATTTTTCACCATGGAGTGGCTATTTGCAGAGGATGAGCTGTTTTCCTGTAAAGCACTGCCCAAAGTAAATGGAGTTGGGGAAGACTCTCCCACATGGGGCCTTCCACAAAAATACTGTCAGCTATTGATATGAATCAAATACTTAAGCTAGCTATGGGAGCTTGGATGTACTACATATTCCAGCTGCAGAACAGATATGTACAATTTTATAGGGTATTTTTGCAGTAGAAGAAGAGGAGGAAGATAGCAAAAAGGTGAACTTGCTAAAAACTCACGCCTCAGAGCCTTCAAAAATATTACTCCAAATAATTAAAATTATCTGATAGTCAGCACTAAACAAGCGTATTTTTCCATCAATGTTCATGTCAGTCCATTGTGTCTGCATTCTTTTGCATTATTTCTTTAAGAACATATTATTTTGCTTTCTGTTTTTGTTTGAAGTCTGAAATTGTGTTTACCGTATCTGTCAGAGCTGGCCTTGAGCACTTCCAGTCCTGTCTAAAATCTCGGTATATAAAGGAGAATGTAACTTTATTATACTTTTCTCAGTAGAGGCGAACACCATTATTGGTTTTCTTATATGTTCCTTTTGGGGTTTTTTTTAAGCTGGGGAATGGGAAAAAAGGAAAACCAAACTTCTAATAGCTGACTACATTATGATGTGTATTAAGGCCATATCATTTGTGTATTAATATCTGTTTTATTCCTAAAATCAAGTATTTCAAAAGCTAAATAAAGTATTCATAATATTTTCGTGCCCTAATACTTAGAAATGTTGGTAAATGATATAAATATTCCCTTGTGTAGATCATACTGCTAGCTGCTAAAGCCTGAAAATCTCCTAAATCTTTACTCTTAAGGAAAGTAGTATTGTAGTTAAAGCAGTAAGCCTTTAACTGTAATCTTTCCTTACTTATCCCTCACATGGCCCCAGGTTATTCCATGACAACTTACTGTATTTGGGAAAAGTGAAATAAATAAGTTAGTATACTTCTGTCTATGTACAATTACTATATTGAGGCAATTATCAGAAAAAAAAATACCAACAGATGGTAAATCTTTAACTGATCTATCTATGAGTAAAACTTGTGGCAGATTTGGAAAAATACATTTGTAGGGGCCTGTATTTCAAGAAGTTAAGAGGAAAAAGAGATGTATTATCACAAGCTAAGTGAATTTTTCTGAACTTGACTTTTAAAATTTTATCTTAGGTCCAAGCAAAACACAACTAAATATTTGGTCTGAAGTAGCCTGTCTCAAGTGCAAATACTGATTCTTTCAAATCTCCACATTTCCCCTTGTTCCTGATCTAATGTCCAAACACATTTCCTGCCAAATTACTTTCTGTTTAGCACCTGATTACCAATGGTCCTTTCTGTATCAAATCAATTACTGATCAGAGGTATAGGTTGGCAAAATTCTGTAGAAATCAGCCTAGGAAACCTTGCTGTGAGCATTCGGGTGGGAAGCCTGCATGCTGGAATAGCTATTTCTTTCATTAATATTTAAGTACTGTCTTAGAGGCTGTTATAGCTATACAAAGTAAGTAGCTAAAGCTGTAATTTCAAGTCTGAAATACATCAAAATACAATTTCAGGAGAAACTGTTATCAAACCTGAAGTGTATGTAAAGGCCAGGTTATGTTGCCTGTCTTCTGCAAATGCAACTTTTTTCCTTCTCTTGCTGTTTCCAGTCCCTATTTCTCCTTTTTGCTCATGACTTGGGAGTGGAATTTCAATCCAGTAAGCATTTTCTATAAAATAATCTTCAGCATTCTGTGGAAGCAGAGGTGGTGACACTGAAACTGAGCTAGGCGGCCTCTAAAAGATAAAGTTTAAATGAAAGAAATACTGGCTTCTAGTAATTGCCAGGTCAGGTCAAAAGTACCAGGAAGTTGTTTCAATTGTTAAATGCTATATTTATAAGTACAGATGGGGAAGATTGGTTTTTTGTTCCTTTGGACAGCCTTAACAAGCTTCCTATTTTCCTGCATCCCAGACCCCACTCTTCTGAATGCTTTTGAAGAAGTATGAGACCGTTGCTTTCATGTTTCATTTCCCCCTCCTGCCCTGTATTGGCTGAGAAGAAAAATGGATTTCCTAATGGGCTAAATTTAGAAGGAAAAGGGAAAATATGATTCAGAAACCAATCTTGCTGTCTGTCAAACTTAGTAAAATCATTTGAAGTGGCCTCATGTATGGATGCATGCAGATACCAAATTACTGTTTTGCTCAGTGCTTGCTTTTTTGGGTCACCAGGTTTGGAACGCTGTAGACTTTATCCTTGAAATGAGTCTCTAAGCCAAATGCAGAAGTTGTGTACTAAGTGTAATGGAGTTGGTAATTATACTGTAGCACAGCTTAATTAATAACACAGAGTTATTTAAGTTCCACATGTGACCAAGAGGTGAGGTACTGAAAATGAGCATTTTATTTTGCAGGATTATTTTTATTTCCTTGTTGTAAATACAGCCCTGGATCCATCAAGAAAGCTGCTCACAGTAGGGTTCTCCAATGTTTTCAAAGTCTGCTCTCTCCCACTGTTTCCTAAACAGCTATTCTTTGAGGTCTTTCTTGAGCACCTGTGCAAGAAAAAGGAAAAGCTGGTTTGGGATTTAGCTTCCTCTTCAGTGGGGAATGGGAATGGCAGGATGGGAAGGGGGAGGAGGGATTAGTCCTTCTCACTATGGCACTAATGAAAGTGTGCTTCTCCATGAAAGAAATTTGTTCTACTTTGAAGTCAGTGGAAGGACTAATGATATGGAGGAGCTGACTAGCGATGTGTAACACCATGCATATGTCTGTATTTTAATCTTTATACTGAAAACAATTAGTGCCTTCTGTCTTGTCTTCCAAGGAGGCATTTTTCTGCCACCTGCTGTGGATATTGTTCCCAACATATCTCAAGTAGTACTTAATCCTAACATAAAGACCTTTGGTCTGAGCATAGTCCCTGAAGGCATAAATTCCAGTATGTCCAACTTTACCCTACAGGAGAGGGTGTGAACAGGACTAACAATGTTCTGAAGGAAGCAAACTTCGAAAGGAGTTATTTTTCCAGAGTCTTTCAGGTGTTTACTTTCATGTGTGGAGATAGCTTGTGCCAGTCAGATGGGTTAAAGTTCTCTGGGACCACTAAATCCAGGAAAGAAACTCTTTCATACCAGTTTTGAGGAAAATAATCTGAAGTAAAAGACTATAAGAGGCCCTACAATGCAAAGTGTACTAGTGGTGCTTCTGGCACACTGTGCTGCTTTGGCCAAATAGATGGATGCTTGCTGATTGTCACTTATTTAGTGTTAATCCTCTGTTCCCTCCACCTCTTCCTTCCCTTTTGGAATAATTGTGGAATTACTTAATTTTTATTTTGCTTTTTGATAAAGGTATCAGGAACAGTTCACGCTGAACCTCTTTTAAAACAATTCTACTACATATCTATGTCTAGGGAGGATAGAGCGTGATTTTACCTATGTATAGATATACTACTTTTGGTTTTCCTAAAAAGTGAACTTCTGCAGTGAAGAAGGCTTCCTCTGAAAGCCTCGCTTCCTTTTTTCTAGTACAAATTCCAAATAATTCTATATTGAATTTAAACTCTCAGCTGGGCCTAAGTTCAAGCAGGTTTATGAAACCGTCTTTGTCACATAAAAAGCTTTAGGCAAGATTTTACAGTGTTTAAACTTCCCCCACAATGGGGAAAGAAGAAGGAATTCAGAAAATCTAATTGTCTTAGCAAAAACTGAGCAGCCAAGGAGTACCTTGGAGTTAAAGCAATCAAAGAAAGATAACCCTTTTTCTTAAAGAACCATAGTCCCTGTGCTGATGGAAACTATTGAAAAGTTTCATATCGTTTTTGCTGGGTTTTCTGCTTAGACCGGATTTCAGCTCTTCTTCCTTTTCCTGCCTTTTCTGTAATGGACACATGATTCAACTGTTATTGATGACTATTTTTTGGAATACTTTCTCATGCATTTCAATATATGTTTTAAATACATATTACATTTGTAATGTTTGAACTGGGAGTGTGAGTGCCAATTTGTGCATGGAAAACATGTTTGTCTCAGGCTCTGAAACATTTGTTTTTCTTATAACCTGTAAATATTTCCACTTGATATTTTACTGGGAGTAGTTTGCCAGTGTTTAGACATTATGTACATTTGTCTAGGACTCCTTGCAAGCTCTGTGTCAGAGAAATCACTCATTCCTGGAAGCTTCCACAAGCCTCAAAGGAACAGGGAGCAGATTTCAGGTGTTTAATGTCAGGAAAGCAAGTCAGAAAGGAAACAAACAAACTTTAGCTTAGTTTCCAGTTGCTACTGATGTGAACATAGTGTGGTGCTGCGGAAAGGTAGTACACTTATAGAAGAGGGATCTTGCAGGTATCTATCAGCTCATTGTTCCTGCCTGTAGTGCCCAGCCGAGTGGAATACAGAAATGGAGCTACCCTTCCCAGCACAACAGAGAAACACACAAGTTGCTCTTAAAAATGTCAACTGGGTTGTTGCACTTGAGGATGCGCCCAGCAGTGTGGATATGTTTGGATAGTGGTGTGTTGTAGGGATTTATTCTCCATCTGGCAAGGAAGACCAGTGACTGCCTAAAGCCTCCTTAAACCCAGACACTGGGAAGCTGGGAAGCAGATGGGAGTCTGCCCATCTGCAGCCCCACTGGGCCATATGCTGTTATTGGGGTCTTCAGCTGCTGTGAGAATAATGACTTCAGCCTCTTGCTGCCACCTGACAAATCACTGCTGTAGGTTATTCTCATTGAACTTGGCTTGCTGGCCACCATGGAAGCTACTTTCCTTCTGCAGAAAGGGCAGAGAGCACTGACATCTCATGCAGTCTTGGTTATGCCATGTTTCCCTTCAGGTTCTGTACCACTTTCCTATTGAAATTTTACTCCAAGCTCTTGATCATGGCTGGGAGAGTTACCAACTGTACCACCACTCCTGTGTTATGTGCTCTGAGGTCTCTGTCTGGGCATCTTGTAGGAGCTCCTCCGGGCCTGGAGCTAGGTATGTGTGCTCAGCAGTGGGTGTATGGCCATCCCACTGTGCTCCAGGAGCTTGCATTAGCTGGGAGTCCTGCTGTGCTGCTGGCTGGTACACACACAGTCCAGAGAGTGAGACTGTAACTTTTCTGCCTCTGGGGCTCTTCAATTAGTAGAATTGATAAAGATATGATGCAGTCAGTTTTCCCAATTGAAAGTATTTTGAAGCCATTATAACAACTTCTGCAAAAAATTCCTGATTGCTCTTCAGGATGTAAGTGAGTGTCCTGTTTTCCAGGAAGGTCACTAAACTGAGACCATTAATCTAAGGTCTCTTTTTTTCTCTGACCATTGATTTAATAATTCCTTTCCCCTCTAAGCATCATTAATGGGTACAATTTTCATACTGCTCTCTTGGAGATGACTGTTTGCCACCTGTTTTTCAAACCAGACAGCAGAGAGATTGTGGTTTTGTCTTACAGAACTAGAGCTAAAAATTCAAGCTGCTACCAGAGGCATAGCAAAACATCTCGTCATGCGTGGGGTATTCCCTTTTGTTGTGGCTGAAACCAGGACACTCTTCCATCACACAACATATCTTCCCACAACTCAGCTGCATTGACTAACAATGGCTTTTGAGAGAAGCTGTCATGTATGCCCCCCACCCCGTGGTGTCTGTTCCCCCATCGCCCCAGTTCTCTGCAGCCCTGCCTGTTTCCATGTGTACCAGACTGAGCTCATTTGCTTTGCCATGAATTCTTAGCTCTGGGGACAGACACATGTGATGATGCATGGTGCATAGCTTAGATTATATGCAGAAATGTAAACCCCTGCTGCTGTCATGATTCCTCAGATTAAATGCTCACCAGTCCAATTAAACATATGTCCACACAGCTTGCAATTTCAAGATTACAAACTCTGTTCACAGATAGAGAAACCTAATGCTCATCCACTCCTCTAAATGTTAAACAACTGAAAATGTTTGTGTAGCTGTCTAACACAATTGTAAATGTCCTGAACTTCCCAGATTTCACTCTAGCTGCCAGTAAGTAATTCAGATCCTGCTTATGACTGGGATGAAAGCAGGAGTGATAAAAGGGGAGATTCCACTGTTGTCTTGAGAACAGTGGGTGCTGCTAGAAGCAGCGACGAATGTGAACATTTCAAAAAGCAAACCTTGCTATACAGTGCATACCTGCTGAGCATCACTAGAGGAACAGAGCTGTCCATCCACAGGCTGGTTCTTTTGCCCCCTCCTGGTTGCTGGATGTGAGAGTCTTGTATCTCTTCCACTCCCAAACTTTATGATAAAGGCACTGCAGTAGCTTTTGTGGGCTGTAAGGTGCCAAATGGGAGCTAGAATACGAATTTTATCATGGCTCACTATAAGTCATCACTGAAAAGTATGAATATGTTATTTCCTGCTCTTATTAGAAACAGTATAGCAAAACTGATTAGCAAACAAAACTGATATAGCAAACAAAAATTTTCATTTGAACTTGATGAGAGCCCCAGTTTAGCAAATCCACGAGTCTCAATTCTCCACCAACTTTACGCCTTTGCAGAGATATCATCTATGTAGATATCTCACTAGTTTTTTGTTGCTGTATTTACCATGTGCTGCAATCTGATGGTATTGCCACCACACTGTCTGTGGGTGCTGGATTTCTGACACAGCAGCATCACAGGCTGGAGTACTGACTTGATTGCCTGCCTTCCCTCTAAGGAGAAAGTTTATAGCCTGCTGCCTATTTGTAACATGGCAGTTTAGAAATGCCAGAGACTGGAAATTGGACCAAATGTGCCATTCATAGAGTTACAAATGGGAATCATTTAACACTAAAAACATCTCCTGCTTTTCCTCCACTCTTTCTTTTCTAAAGGTCAAGATATTTGTATAGAAACATTAAGGCAGCTGTAGAGAGGTTGCAAGACCATTTCAGCTACATGATGATGTGATTTTTATCTCCCACCCTAACACAGAATGTCAGTCATGATTAGTGTTACACACAAATTTCTCACTGGGATTCAGGATTCACATGATTAGGAATTAAACTATGTAAAGTGCTGCTCTTCTGACTCTGTAGTTTCAATTAACAGATTCAGCGACGAAAAACCACAGTGAGAGATAATGGCTGAGCTCAGAGAGGTTATCTTTTTTTTGTAGCAGTTGTCATCTTAAATGAGAAAACACAAACGAAAGAGGGTTTTGTTAAGCTGACTAAGGAAATGGCTGCCGCAGGTAGTGGGTCAGCAAGAAAAGCATGATCAGGATGAAATCCTTTCCATGGCCTTGGTCACTGCAATAATCATCTTAATCCCCGGTGAGCATGGTGATGATGTGCAGTACCAGCCTGCTGTAGCCCAGCTCTGTTTCGTTGATGAAGCATGTAAGCTGATTATTACTGGTCTGATCAGTGCTCTTGCCAATGAAGAAACCCACGTTACTATAGAGCAAAGCATAAGAAAGCCAGAAGATGAAATAAATGCTGCACAGTACTGGGCAGAGACAGAAATCCGCCACTGTAGTCCAGGAAAGTGACTCTGGATTTCTTCCTTTTCTTTCAAGAGACCTTAGTGCTCCAGAATCCCATCCTACGAAATATTCAAGGGATAGAGTATTTAAAGGAGTAAAGAAAAAAAACCCAAAAAGCTTCAATTATGGGGCTGGCATTAGCATTAGAAAAGTAGATCTGTCTGGGGCAGGAGACTGTCAGCAGTGGCAAGGCACATGGACATGCTCCATGCTTGCTTTGTGTGAATTTTGGGGAGCTGTGTGGGGTGACTGCCACAAAGAGATATTGCTACGAAACTGACTCACTGTTGGAAATGGTGAAAATGGTGAAATGATAGTAAAATCTGTCTGAAAAGGCCTTATCTTATGGAGGAACAAAGGCATTCTACTTGTCATGGCTGTTTTCAAGTATGGTGTTCTATAAGGGGTCAGGAACATCATCCTGCCATTTCTGTTTCTCTCTTTTCTTTCAGGAGACCAGAACTGTGCTGGCTGGAGGGAAGGGATATTAATATCTTCCAGGAGTTGTTTAATCTAACTATATGAGTTAAAAGGCTATGCAAGTGTGCCATACAGATGGTGTCTGTATGCTATTTGTAAGGTCTTAGACCAGCAGGGAAGAATTGGGAGTAGTTTCTGGTTCAATAGACTCCTGACTAAACACTCACAAGTAGGCTTTGGATATCTCTGCCTTGAAAAATCACTTGTAGGTTGAATGTTAGAATGAGGAGGAGCAGAAGAGTAATAATCCTATTTTCCCTCAACTTTTTAGTCACTGATGCACAGTGATCTTCAGCAATGTCACCTAGTACTGGCACAGAGTGACTTTTGTGTATGCAGATAGCTCAGAACTTTGGCTGTTCACATCTTTCAGTATTAGAGCTCATTTGCATCTGTAACTGTTCACTTCGATGATTGCTCTCTGTCACATGCTCGGAGTGGTCTGCAGTTCCCAGTCTGCATCACCTGGCCCCTCTGGCTGATGTTCAGGCTATCTCCAAGCAGAATGCCTATGAAATAAGGTTATAAAATGAAAGATTTCTCTGCTTTCAACAAGGATATGCAACTGTTGTGTTCAGGAGACAGATGAGTTTTGATTTCACTTTTGATTTTTAATGACAACAAATAATTGAAAAAGAAAAATTATTTTTAAAAACTGTAATTGC
Organism: Sterrhoptilus dennistouni; assembly: GCA_013397095.1. Lineage (NCBI taxonomy): Eukaryota > Metazoa > Chordata > Aves > Passeriformes > Zosteropidae > Sterrhoptilus > Sterrhoptilus dennistouni. Next base: position 1,468,954 of record VWZU01011871.1, read on the forward strand.
TTACAATTTAAGGCAAGGATTGAACTGCTCTTTTCCAGCTTGTCTCTGGTTGTGCTGGTCCTTACTGGATGGTTGAACCTGGTTACCAGCTATTCTTGAAAGGCTGTCAGCTCTCAAAGCAGACCTCTAGCACTTCTTCCCCTTCATTCAGTGGGAATTAACCAGATATCTCCGGGGATAATGAGAGCTGGATGGATTTTCTTCCTTAATCTGAGCTTTTTGTATGGTAATGCAGAGAGTGTGGAGAGTGTTAAAACAAAATTACTTAATCACAGCTTTTCTGACTGTTATGAAGGGTCAGCCACAATATGGGAGAGCAGAACTGAAGTTACAGATAAAGAGCTGCTTTCATTCGAAAGGAGCATCATTTAAAA
>VWZU01011871.1:1469364-1513806 GCA_013397095.1 Sterrhoptilus dennistouni
AAAGAGAAAAAGCATTAAACATCTGAAATAGATTTTAGAAAGATAGAAGTAAATGTGAGTTCTAGTACTTTTGCAAGGAGTTGTATCAAACAAACCCTTTCAAGCAGACAGCATAATGACCTATTAGAGAAACACAATGTCACTTGTAGGTGGCTAGAAGTACAAAGTAGGAAGATGATAGCGTCACTAAATGCTTTTTCTAAATTGCAAGGATGGGTGTTCACTGAAATATTTGCTGGCTGAGTAAAGATGCAAGTGCAGATAGATGGGGGCAGGAGGAGATAGTCTTTTCCCCAAAAGGATGTCTTCTGTCCCTTCATCTTTACTCTGACTCAAGCATCCAAAATTAAAATGGGGTCTTTACTGATGCTTTAACATCCTTCGGCTATGAATAGATACCCAGTGACCATAGAGAAGTGTCCATGTTTGTTTCTCTCTCCCTTTAAAGCAGTGTCCAAAAAGCTATAATAATGCTGTCATTTTGTGGGAGGAAAAAATATCAGCAACAAATTTTGTTTTCTGGAGTATGGGGGAATTTTTTTAGCTGTTTTATTTTGGTGGCACTATAGAAAATCAGACATCTATAAGGTGTGCTGCAAAATGCAGTGTAGGTTGGAGATGTCTATGCTAATTTTAAAGGACTCAGCTTGAAAAATCAGGAGTTATCTAGCTGTCACGGTACAGTACTCTGCACTGACTCATATTGTCATGTTATTCAGGCAAACTACTCGTCAAGAGTTAACTCGGTAAGTGCATCACCTTAGCAACCAGAATATTAACACACTACAGCAGCAAAGTATAGCCAGTTTATACTTTGATTTCAGACACAGGCGTTTGAGGTGGTGATATATGTGCCATAGTGCTGTGCAGGATTGGGATAAAAAAAGTAATGGTAAAGCTAAAGAAGCACCAAATGTAATATTTATTGTGTATCTAATGCTTAGGCAGTTCTGGTTACTGGAGTGATTTCAAAGAGAAAAAAAAAAAAGTGAAAATAATGCATAAACCAGAATATATGGGCAGATCACTCCATATTCTCTTTACTTCTTTGCCTAACCTTCGTTAATTTTACATTTTATTCCTTCATGAAAAAAATCTATCATGAGCTTTTTAGTGTCCCTTATTTTTTTCCTGTCATTCACACATTTCATCCAATATGTAAAACATATTGCCTAAATGGAAAATACTTTTAAAGCAGCAAAGATGTAGCAACTGGCAGACACCTGGCAGAGCATAATCTAAGAGCATAAACTGACTTATATGACTGAATATAAGCCCTTAATATGACTGAAAGACAAAGTTTAATTTTTAGATGACTCAGTATTTTTCTACATATGGATCTGAAAAACCGCTATGAAATGCAACATTTATTATTATCCATCCAGGACAGCCCTGATTCACCTTGTTTTATTGCTTGCTGCAGCTGTAGGTACTTCCTGAATCCCCATGTGCCCAAAAGTACTTTAAATAAGATACTGTCTGAACTAAGAACAAACAACTATGTTCCATCTCTGGACAGACTGTTCCTTCCCATGCACATGACCCATTATTACCATCTCCAGCCTTGGCACAGGGATGTGAATGTGACTGACTTCCACTCATGTAGGATGTAGAGAACTAGTTTTGCTTCAAACTGTTATCTCTAATTTTGAATTCAAATGCAAATCAAAATGGGTGTGAGCAAACTCTAGAGCACCCTAATGGCTGCTCTAAATCCATATAGAATAGCTTCACAGAACTCCTCTGATGATCAGCTGTGGGACAGCTTTATGTTACAATTCTGTTTTGCCCAGGTCTTCTGAGTTATGTCGTAAAAAACTTGCTCTGGCATTATATCATCATAGCAAAAGTCTTTCTTTATCTCTATGGAACAGCTCTTTGTTTATCCTGATATTATACATCTGAAGGCTGGGATCATACCTGTAATTTCATTTAAATAAAAATTAAAGTATGATTTTAATATTATTCTTCCATTGTTTCTTGTTCACTCCAGTCTTACACACAAAAGGGAAGTCTTGAATTCTGTTGTGTGAAGTCTGACTTGGTCTATGCAATAGGGACCTAAACAAAAGCCTGCTTAAAAATTATCTTGTATACTATGTTTATGTCATATATCTAATGCTCTTTTGACAGTCTCTTTAATATTGTGTTCTGGTGATACCCACAGAACTCCAGGCAGTTTGACAAAGCTGTATAAGATTGTCACTGAGATACAGATTTACACACATGGAAGCAGATGGTAAACCAGCTAGCAGTTCAGGGAGACAGGCATCAGGAAATTACAGCAGTGGCAGAAATTAAACACTTAGTTCCAGTGGCCCAGTTTTTTAAGTGACATGAATTTCTGTATGTGATGGACACTGTATCATGAAAAAAGGAAAAATGGGACTAGATATGGCATGTTATAGTTGCTCTTTTAAAATAACCTGGTCTCTAGGCACTAAATTTCCTGAAATAAAGTCTCTCCAGAGGTTAAAGTGGAAAAAGAACAACAAAAAACCCAACAAAAGCCCCAAGAAACTGAAACAAACCTAACCAAGTCTAAATTCTGATTTTTTTTCTTTGAAAAATTTTGTCCCCTGCCAAATTCTTTAACTTTTCCACAAATATGACTTGCTACTTTGCTCTTGTGGGTAACACTGAATGTGCGACCCAGACGGATTCACTTCAGGGAGGCTGAAGGTAGAATAAGGAAGTCCTTGTGGTGGGTTAGAGAAGCAATTTGATGGATGAAGAAATTACTGCCCCTACCAGCATAAAATGTCTGGAGGTGCATGCAGTTGGCTCGTAAGCTAAGAGTAAAAATATGTTTCATACAGGTTTTCCAGCTCACCTGATTTTACATCTTAGATAAGACATCTGTTACAACAAAGACTGTGTTCTAAAAGTAACATAGGCAGATCCTGAAGGAAACAGTTGACTTCTTCTGTTTTACTTTCTGTGTAGCTCTTTCCAGGAAGGAGGAGAGGGTAAGGAAACTCCTCTCATGCCTCTCTAAGTAGCAAGGACCCTGTCTTTCAATATTTCGCCTCTCAAAAACCTCTTCTTTGCCTCATTTGTACATCTTTGGAGAGAAAAGAAGGTCACGCTGCTTACTCAATTCCTGAAAGTGCATATGGTGTACATGTCCTTTTTACTGTGTAGGGCAAAGCAGTATTTGGCAGGTGTTGATGGCCAGCATCTGTTTGTGAAGCAAACTGTTGCCTTGTGTGACTCTTGTCAGGTATACTCTGGAAGAAAACTCACCTGTTTTCATTCAATTGAAAATAAAGGCTGGGGAGAAAAGATTGGGGATGGGGAGAGGTGTAGAGGAGTAAATTGCATTTACTTGATTGTCAAGGCAGGTGGAAGGAATAGAAATTTGAAGGAGTGGTACTTCAGATTTCAAGCTGTCTTTCTCATCTATAACTCTGGAAGCAATATGACCCTTCAACCAGCTTGGATGCTTTGTCTAATGACATTCAGACCACAAATTCAATGGAAATGCTCTGCTTTATACTAATCCTGTAAAAATCTGGCTAAGACTAATTGAACTTTTTATTTTGGGTTCAGCAGAAAGAAAATATCCAGATATTTTGGACTTAGCATAAAGTTGAACAATGCTGCATTGTTGAATAAACAGGGATAGTTCCTTCAAGCATGATGCTGTTAAATTTTTGTTTGTTTGTATGGATATTTTTAGAAAATAATTTGATTGATGTGAACAGCTAATTTTTTCTCTTTTCTCACCCAGTGCTTAGTGGGTGGCTATAGAAGACCTGTTCCACCATTTGTAGAAAGGCAGTAATCCTGATTCTGGGGTTCTAAACAGCAGTTCTGCCCATGGCCTGGAAACAAGGGTCAGATTATGGACCAGCACAGCTGTGATTTTGTCGGTTTCAGTTTTACAGAAGTATTAAAATTGAATGCTTTATAGACCATCTACTTAACACAAGTGTTAGATTTGCAGAAATTATTGCCTGTTTCTGGTCCCTTTTATGATTTCCACAATTTGATACATGTTCCTACTATGACAACGCTTCCTAATATGAATGTCTGGCTTGCAATGAACACTGGAGGTTCGGGTTCCATCCATTAACCCACATTCTGAGAGCAATGGCTCTTCCTGGAAGATCTCAAAGGACACCACATGGCTAATTAGTTATAAAGAACTACTTATGCTCCTGGAATTGTCTCTTAGATCCTTTGACAAAGACATGTGATTGCTGTCAGAAACTCCTTAGAAAGTAGTATCAATTTAGTAAACAATGCTGTTGGTTATGTCAAACAATTTCAGTATTATAAAGCCTTGGTAATTCCCTCCCATTCACAGATCCAGTATATGCTTTTCCATGAGACTAGCTTGCTTTAAAAAGAAATTACATAAAGAAGCATAAAATGCTAAGTCTGCTTGAAATTAGTGCATCCTGATAAATATTTTCCTGATGTCTCTTGATTGGAAACTAAAAGAAATGATGGGTCTGTGTCAAGTTAGCTCTGCTGCTGATAATTGTCTGTAAGTACTGAAAGATTTTGGGGGATAAATGCCATGGAAAGGTGCAGAAAACCCCTTTTATTTTTAAAAGATTTCATTATTTTCCCTAGGAAGAAATGAGGAACATACTTTCTACAGAAATAGGTACTTATTGTTCAAAATAATAAGTACTTATTCAAAAATATTCAATATTCAAAATATTGAAAGTATTCAAAATAATAAGTACTTATTCAAAACCTAGAAATGCTTATAGTAGAAAAAAATCCCAGTAGACCATCTGAGTTGCATAGAAAAATTGATTATGGGTCAATCAGAGTCAAGAGGACGTTTTGACTGTGCTTCCTAGGGGTGTGGTGGTTTTTGTTTGTTTGTTTTTGTTGTTTGTTTGTTTGTTTTTCCAGGGATCAATGTACTCTGGAACTGTGGGTGTGTATGAGAAAACTCTGTTTGAAAAGCATACCCACTGAAATTGATAGCTCTAAACTGAATCATGGATTTCTGATTACCAGTGACATGGATTTATGAATTCATTATCTTCATTTAATCATAGAGAAAAAACCCTCCTAATCTGTGTGGTTCACACCTTCAGCTTTTCATCACAAACTAAGACTGATACAAAGAGCAGAAAGCTAAAATTCTTGAAATAATAATCTTTTGAGGGTTTGCCAATGAGAATGGTTTCCAATCAGATTATCAGCTTTGCCAAACATGCTAATATATTAGCTTAATATTTAATAAGAAGAAAATGCTTCTGTGCATGTTCTTTTATTGGAAAATTAGTTGCTTTGAAACATGATTTTTCTTGATACCTGTTCTCTTTTCAACATTTCCGCCAGTTTTATTAAAAAATGTCAAGATACTCTATCTAATCAGGTGGCTGTTTCTAGCTGTACTTTTGGAAAAAACTCTGTTTTCACATCTATTTCTTCTTTTATCTCTGAAAGCATGCAGTTGCTGTCTAAAGTTCTCATGCATGCTACACGGAATGTGTGCATCTAAAACCTATATTTATTAGTCCCAATAGGATACATTTGGAACTCAATAATCTTCGGAATTTCCCTAGAAAAATTATATTATTTACATACACCTTTTATGTTTACCATTGCTCTGATTTTCTTTTCTGTAGAATTAGGGAGATGTCTGTAGTTCCTCACTGCATGGAAGAACAGAAACACTTAATCTCTTCTACAGTCCATCTGTGTAGCATGAGATATCTGCCTAGGCTGTGGGGACCTCTGCACAGCACAGCAGAGAGCCAGCCTGAGCTAGATCAAAGCTTTGTTTGGTCCAGCATCCTTCCTCTGACAGTGCTAAAATGCCAGAGAACAAGAGAAGAACAAACTCAGCCTTCAAGGGCTTTACAAGCAGCAACACTGAATACAGCAGGATGATCACATCTCTTCACTGGCTAGTCCTGCTGTGTTTGATGCAGCCCAGGGTGGAGTTTGGTCTTTGAGCTGCCAGGGCACACAGACTGCTCACTGAGCCTGCTGCTTGTCCCTTTCTGGGCCCCACAATTTAAGAAGGATGTGAAAGTCCATGAATACATCCAGAGGAGTGCAAAAAAGGTGGTGAAAGGGCTGGAAGGAATGTCCTACGTGGACTACTTGTGACCTTTGGTCTTGTTTGGTTTGAAGAAAGGAGCCTGATGGTCAACCTCATTGCTGGTCTCTACAGCAATCTGAGGAGGGGAAGTGGAGAGGGAGATGCTGAACTCTTCTCTCTGGATTCCAGTGGAGGATGCATGGAAACAATTCAAAGCTGTGCCAAGACAGGCTTAGACTGGATGTTATGAAACATTTCTCTACTAATCAGGAGATCTAACAGTGGAAAAGGCTTCCTAGAGAGGTGATTTGTATCCCAAGACTGCCAGTGTTTAAGAGGCATTCAGACAATGCTCTAAGTAATGTGCTTTGACCTCTGATCAGCCCTCAACTGGTCAGGCGGTTGGATTAGATGATCACTGTAGGTCCCTTCCACGTGAAACAGTCTATTCTAATCTAGTCTAGTCTAGCATTTTTAGCATAGGGGTTCTATTCATTTGTACTGTCTCAGTGGATTTACCCATGAACTTTCCCAGTCATTTTCTCACATTCGGTGTAAAATTTTAATTTATCACATACCATAGTATATTCTATATCTTCACTACCTGCTTTGTGAAGACTCAGGCCCTTCTGAATAGTGTAAATTATGCAACTAGTAATTGTCATGGCTTCAGAGCTGCCCACTGGCTAACTTGCTCTGGCCACGATATGATGGAGGTTTTGGCAGGTCTGGACCTCAGGCTGGAGCGTGATCGGCGGCGTGGAAGAAAGAGTGGACTCTTGCTTGGGTTTGACCAGGCTTTATTCCTGTCCTGGGAGCTGCCCACGTGCAAGTGCCAGGCTCCAGACTTCTGGCTTCCCCTTAAGAACCCAGGGGGCGTCCCCCAAGAGGGGAGTACCCAGAACCAACAGCAGAGGAGAGAGGGTGCGACCCAGAACAGGGGAACTTAACAGAACAAAGGAAAAAGGTGTTTCCCCCTCACCCAAATCGAATCCCAGAGCTTTCTTCTCAGAAGTTTCCAGATCTAACAAGATGATTGACAGGGTCCCACAGGGAGGAGATCATCAGGGGGTTTGGGGAGGGGGGTGTTAGGAATAAACCATTATCAACAAATAATAAAACATAACAAAACAATACAGAACTTCAGAAAACTCAAATGCACACCACAACAGGTAACTTTATTGAAGGTCTGAAGTGCTCATATTGGCAGGAGAAGGGAGCAATCAATTCCTGTCTATCTATTCCTATCATTATACACAGATTTTATAGATATCTGCCATATCCTACTTTGTTTGGATTTGTTTGCATGTTTCTTTTTTTTCTTTCTTTCTTTCTTTTAGCAGCCATTGCACATTTTAAAACCTTCTCTGAACACCCTCTGGAGGGAAAAAGAAGGCCAGTTGTTGAATGTAGTGTTCAAACACAATCATGTACAATTTGTGAATGTTGGCATCCATTTTGTGATTTAGTCCTTTCTTAGTAATTGTTATTTTTTTGCTTGTATAACCACTACTATGCAGTGAGTTGATAGTAATCCCAAGAGCACATTCTGATGGCTGGAAACCCATTTTTCCATATCTGAATATAGGACTGTTTTCCCCATGTTGTTTTAACTCTCATAAAGATATTTTATTTCTCAGCAACTTCATGAGAAATCTCAGATGTGGTTCCTTTTGTTCTAAGGGCTGAAAGTCAACTGTAGGAGAAAATCAGAGAGGAATCCTTAAGGGCACAAGAACTGTTTAAGCTGGTTTTATATTCTGTAACATCCAAGGGGCATCATATTATAAAGTCTGTACTTTACATTTGGTTTTTTTTCCCCTCTCAAAACTCTGAACTTCTGTTATGCATCTATGACACTAAATGGTGCCTATGGGCAGCTGTGAATCTTTTGCTGCATGTATTAAATTTTATGTACTGTTAGAGGTGAAATGATGTCATTAAGAGTAAGCAGTCTTCCTCTCTAGTATAATGGATACAAAACTTTGAAAAACAAGGAAGGAAAATGAATATTTGAAAGAGATATAGGATTTAGGCTGTGCTAGCAAAACCTCTGCTGAACATTCAATCACATCCACCTATCTCTCTGTTCTTTTTAATGGCTAGGCCTTCTGAAATTGGCATTCTGTATTGCATTGAGCCTTGCCCTGTAGAACAGCTTTCGTGTAAATGATAAATTTTGTATCTGTAATGTCAACAAATCTGGAAAACAAGCTATCATTTTGAGGAAGACGGACACACCAAGTTGCCAGGTGTGTTACTAGGACTATTTCTATACTCATAAAAGTTTGGCTGCTTTATCAAAGCCCCATCCGTGTTACAGGTGTGCACTTTTAAAGTGATGGGGAAGAAGGGAAAAAGATAAAGGGAGACAAAGTGTTTTATTGGCTTCTGGAAGCAGACAGATTTTTGTAAAATCTCATAAATAGCTCTGTTCCCAGTGTATGGACTTACAGAAAGAGGTTTTTTCCTCCTATTTCTGCTTACAGACATCTGTTCACATTTTCTGGTGGGAATTCTGGGATTTAAACAGCCATCTGCTTCCTACTGTAGCAGCTCAACAACAAAGGGCATTTTCTCAACTAACAAATAAGAATCTTTGACTAATATAAAGGCACAGTCAGGAACATATGCTACTTTTTCCTTTTAACCTTAGTCAATATATTTTTCAGTCTATTTAGATTACACCAATTTACCAAAACAAACTGAATAAAGCGCTCAACATTTCACGCAGGGAGTCGAAACTTTAAATAAAACTGCAGGTGTGCAGCTATTGTGTGCCTCTGCATGAGTGTGTTGCTGAGTTCTGCAGCTTCGTAAAGATGGAGAAAATCACTGGGGTTTTACTATAAGCTTATTTGTTTCAATAAGACAGAGAAAATGGCTACATGGCTTGTAGACTAGAAATCAAACCAGACCCCACATGCCTAGGAAGCAGAAGGCACCTGGGAGCTGTATAGCTGTCTCTCTCCTGTTTCCCTGAAGTCTAACTGGTAGCATGCAGTATGAGGCTTGTAGGGCTAGACAGTTTCTGACATGTGAGCTTGTGTCTGCAATAATCAGACTAGACAGCATTTATTGTAGGTTTATGGGCAATATGTTGTGCATTAACTTCCTATAAGTGATACATATTAAATATGATATTCAAAAGGTCAGCCTTCCCACCTTCCCCCTCCCACTGTGAGGGTATTCCAAGTATTATTGACAGTGCTTTGTATTATGTGAATAATCATATTACACTTCCAAGATATAACCTATCCCCAAGCCATAAAGAAGACCTTCAAGAATTAATTCTGGGACAGATCTCCATTCAAAGTAAGTAGCATGTGCATTATATATACTTAATGAATTGAAATTAAGCTGTAAGTTACTGTCAATACAGAGGAGATTAAAAGAGAGAAGAGCTAAAATGACCCAGTAGGACTTACAGTGATAAAAAGGGGATATAATACAAGGTCACAAATGCAAATTTCTGCCAAACAGCAGGCATTTGTTAAATAGAAGCTATATCTGTACTCATTAAATCATTCTGATTCTGGGATGCAATTTTAAGTTGTACGCAGACGTGCTTTTCCACTGGTCACATACAGGACTGTTGCGGTGTGCATTTTGGGTTTCCAAAGTTCTGTATGTTCTGTCATTTGTTTTATAATGGTTTGTTCCTACACGCCCATCCCCAAACCCTCTGTGGTGTTACCCTGGTGGTGGGTCTTGTCAATCATCCTGTAATCCTGCCTAAAATCCTGGAAAGTTCTGGTGGAGATGCTTGGTGATTTGGCAAGTTCTCAGGTTCCCTCCTTCTCTCATTGTTCTGTTAAGTGTCCCCTGTTCTGGGTCGCAGCCCCCACCTCATGGATTGGTTCTAGATGCTCCCCTGCTCTGTGTACGCCTCCTGTACTTAAGGTGAGAACAGAGGGCCAGCTCTCACTCTGCACATAGGCAGCCCTCTGGGTGGAATAAAGCCTAGTGAAACCCATGTGAGAGTCCTCCTTTTCCTTTTTTTGTGAGAGTGGTACAAACAAGGAACAACAACCTCCAGAGAGACTTCAATCAGTTTATGAATGGGATTAAATAATATATTTTATTACAATGACTCACAGTGGTTCCTCATCAGAATTTGGGGGAGGTGTCACTCCTGTTCTACTGTGATCTGGAGAAAGACTGAGAAATTCTTTTTCATGGACTTGGTTTCAGAACATCAAGATACATGTGTTGTCTGTTGTGAAGTTCTCTGCCATAGTTTTCAACCTTTCTCTCTGAATCTTTTCTTTCCATTTTTTCCTTTTCTTTTTTTTTTTTTATTTTTTTTATTTATTTATTTAACCTTTTTGTAGTTTTCATTTGCAGTTACAACTCTTCTCTCTAACAAACATTTCCAGGTTCTTTTGGAATGTATTTCCTCTCCTCGCTGCACCTGTTCTTCTTATCCAATACCACAAATCTAGATTCCTACCCCATTAAAACTTATACTTGTGTTTCTGTGGGTAAGTTTCTGTGATACAGATCCATTCTTCAACTTTACTTAGTGTTTGTTCAAAGAAATGAAATGAAGCCAATGTTAGTACACAAAATTTTAAAATGTATAAATTTGTGACATTACTGAGGACAAAACCTCCACAGTCCACCCATTTTCTGGACTTCACCTTGGCAAACAAAATCCAATACAGAATCTTGAAATACAGTGAAAGTGAACCCCTAAATCAAGGGGGTTTTCATTACAAATTTCAGTAAGTCTGCTTTTATGGACTACTAGTGGGGCACAAAGATTAAAGAGCCATGGCCAGCCTTAAATGAAAGGTCAATGGAAGAAAAATGGTTTTCTTTGCCCCCAAACTACCTGTAGGCAGGTCATAGCTTTGTGTTGTCACTCCAAAGCATCCCATTGCTGGAAATCTCTACATTTTTCCAGACTGACTTCAGTTATGAGTGACATCAGTTCTACCACAATTAGAGGACCACCTAGGAGAAGAGATATGCCTATTCTGCTTGGGAATGGGCACATAGCCTGGAGTTCTGGAAGCTACTGGTTTCTGAAGAGTTAGTTGGGATTTTATAAAAGCATTGCGCCCTTCAAAGACCTGCTGTTTTCTTACCAAAAAGACCACCTAAAAATAATAATTAATTTTTAGCTCTTGGCCTCTGTTATTCAAAAATTATCTTTCTCTCTGTCCACTAAAAACCTTATGAAGGTACTGTATTATGGCAAGTGGAACAGTTTGTCAGTCAGAAGACTATTCACTCTGGTGTCACTTAAAATCAGTGGATGTTGGCCAGAGGGTCTTCAGACATCCCCTCCCACTGGCAGTAGAGCTAGAAGATTAGGGACATCTCCTGTCTAGGTACATCCCTTTAGTGCTGGGCTAGGGGAGAGGAAATGGGAAAAAGTGACCTTTTTACTGCAGATACAATAAACAAAAATTTTTAGGAGGGACATGGCATGCATCTGTTTCAATAAGCAAAACAAGACAATTATAAATGGAGTGAAAAAAAAGGGGCCCAAAAGAATTAAAAGTACTATCAGATGAGACTAGTCCAAGATGCTGCTGGGATCCATGTACATGCACACAGACCCTTACACTGAATTCTGAGAGGTTACTTGAGATTAACTGTCATTTCAAAACCAATAAAGTTGTCCATGCAAATCCACATTTAATATCCTACTGAGATGCATTTACAACCCATTAGCAAGATAATATTCATATGCCTCATAGAAAGGACATGAAAAGAGTCGGTTTTTAAAGAGATGAATCCTCACCAGTTTTACTGGGAGCTTGCCTAAGGAAGGACAGAAAAATCATTTCACCATCTCTGTCAGTGCTGGCAAATGGAGCCAAGGGGCCAATCTGTTTTGGCAACCAGGTCTTGGCAAAGAGGCAAGCCTTTGATTTCCTTCCTCTCAAGGAATTCCTGTCAAGCTGCTGCCCCTACCCAGTTAAACAGGGTGGGTTTTTTTTCAGTGGAAGCCCATTTACTCAGCTTTCCAGTGCTGGAACAGACTATTCAAGGTTTGTCTTAGGAACAATTCAGATTATGAGGCCACATTTCTTCATTTGGTTGTGCATGAATGCTTCCTAATACATTCTGCTGGAATGTTTCAGGCCTGATCCCTTGCTGGTGACCAGAGTCTTTTCATTAGTCTAAGCAGGGGAGGTTGGACTCTCTTATTGGTTTATCTTTGATGCATCAAATCAATAGGAGAGGGAGAGTCCCTTACACTTTTTGCTACAGTTTTTTGCTGTAACAAGAAGGTTTAGTTATTTCCCTAAAGACTTTATGTTTTTCGGTATATCACTTGCTATCCTCTGTTTCTAACTACAGCAGTCAGATTCTATGTGGAACACGTTTTTGTAACTGATTTCCCTATTATGTTCCTATGTTCCTTAAGTACTTTTACTTGTGGTACTCTCTCAATGTTATGGTCTCGTTTGCCTTATATAAGCAGCATTCATGCCCCACCACTCCTTTAAATACTTCTCTGAGAGAGACTTATTTTTATTTGTTTGGATGCCTCTCTTCCAATTGTTTCTGCTCTTGTGAGTTTTTGACATATGAAGTAAACCAACCTTCCTTCAGCTGTACTAAAACCAACTTCAGAAACAATCTGAATGAAAGAGCAAAGAGAAAATTTAGTGCTATAACTTTAGACTGAAAAATATAGCTGGGTTTCTACAGGAATGAAAAACATGCCCTCTACACCAGAGCTGCACAAAAAATGGTTTATATGGTTGTTTTTCTCTTTGACCATTCAATTCAAACCCCAAAATAGAATCCTACAAAACAAAACTGAAATTGTGTTTGGAAAGGTATCATTCCAATCCTGAGAACTGAAAGGAAAACAAGAGAAACAGAGCTAACTCCTTGAAATCTGGAGTGGGGAGGAAGTTCTCTCTCCACTTTTTCCTGTAGCCAGGAACTACAGGAATTGTTCAGAGGGATGAGCACCATTGCTATGGGCGAGATAGTCTTTATTTCAGGAGTTTCACTTTAATGCCAATTAACAAACTTCAATTGACTGATCTGGGTACTGAAAAAAACCAAGAGAATAAACAATTAAACATTTACTGAAACATCTTTCTTCTCACTTCCCCAGGCTCCGTTTCAGTCCAGTACCTTTCCTCCTCCCTTTCTAGTCTCAATTCCTCTTGTTTTTGCTGTGAGTTATGTTCAGTTCCCTCTCAATTCCCTCTGTGAGGCAACCAGTGGTGCTGGAGGCTGGAATCAGAGCATAATGGTTTCTATCTGCTGCTTCTTGCTCCTTACTCTATTTCGCCTCCACTACTCCATGCATCTTACTTAAAAAACACAGAACCTGTGAGGTCACAACAGTTTGAATAAATATCCATTGCAAAGTCCACCTTTTATTTCTACACAATAGACTACATAATAATACAGATTTGCATTACAAACTTATGGCCTTCTCTGTGCAGCACTCTCAGCCAAGAACACTACAGCAGTTTCATTACACATGAAAGTGTACACATATAGTGCAGCACTACAAATTCCGCACTTTATCACTGCAAGGGGATATCTCCTTTGCAGGAGCAAGAGGATTCAGCCACCACTGATGACAAGGTCATCTTCTTCTGCAGGGCAGCTTTTGTGAGGGGAATAGCCCCCAAGTTATGCAGCTCAATGCTTCCTTAAAAACATCATCTCTATCCCAGCAGCATCATTTTGGTTGTGTCCAGGAGGAATGTAGATCTCTTATCCCAGCTAACATGCAATAGGAAAAGAAGAAACAGCCTCAAGTGGTGCCAGGGAAAGTTTAGATTGAATATTTGGGAAAGGGACTGCCCTAGGCCCATTGTGTGTGGGCTGGAGCCCTTCAGGGCTGCCCTGGCCCCAGCACAAGGTCGTTCTCTCCTCACGCTCCTGTCCATGTGCCTTAGCTGGCCCCTCTGACTGGTGGAGGTTCTGAAGAGGGTTTGATCAGACAAAGAACCATCTGCAGCTGACTGCAAGAGGCACAAGGCAGCACACAGCCACCCCCTGCCCCAATGTACCCCATTGGGACTGGGGAGAGCCAAACTCAGATGTCTTGAGAGTATTCTGTGGTCCATGGAATGGGCTGTTCTATAGCAGGACTCTGGATAAGGGGCAGTGTTCTACTGGCAGCAAACATTGGCCAACTCATCACTGGAGGGATGAGTTGGCCCAATGGGGTGTCCTTGGTCACTATAGCTGGAGGAGTCTCTCATATGGTCCAGAGAACATTCCTGTGATATGACAAAAACTGAGTGAATGACAAAGGGAGTTGTGGGAGGCCTTGGTCAGCAGTGGTGCAGTCTGAGGCACTGAAGATAAAGCACAATGTAGAGAGGTGTGCATGCAGCCATTTCAGTTCAAAGGTCTGGTGGAATGAAAAGGAAACAGCCAGCAATAAAAGGATTGAGGGAACTTGAATCTTTTCCTCAGATCTATATTTGTCTTTTCCTTCTGCAGTTGTGTAAAATTATTTTTGTTATAGTTTTTAGATGGCAAGATACTTTTTCTCACTAGGCCTATTTGTTGTTGGTAGCTCCTAAGTGATTCCCAAGCTGAGTGTTCCTTGCAGACAGCAATACAGGCTGCAGAGTAGTCCTGTGCAATTTCATTCCCTCCCATGACTCTTTGGGAGGCAATGACAAACTGTTGTCTTGACTTGGCTGTCAAAAAAATTGGATCCTTACTTACCAAGAGTGATGTGGTCTTTTAGGCTGCACTCTTATTGATCCTATTAGCTATCTTAGCAATTCATGAATATTTATGGCAACATACCAGCTGCACAGTTTACTGGTTCCCTTAGAGAGAAAGTTGTATTAAATTGGACATAGCTCAGTGACTTAAAGGCATCAAATATTCTCCAAGCTCCTGAGCAATGCATCCCAACAAAGAGGAAGTCAGGCAAAAAATGCCAGGAGCAACAAGGAGCTCTTGAAGCAGCTCCATCTCAAAAAGGAAGCCTACAAGGGCTGCCTACACAGAAATTGGCCAAGCAGCCAGGGATCAGGTTAGTTAAGCTAAAGTGCTGATAGAATTATATCTGGTCAGGGACATCAAGTGCAAAAAGTAAAACTTTCATAGTGATAAAATGAAGATTAGGGAAAATGTTGGCCATCTCTGGAAGGAAATGGGAGATCTGGTTGCCCAGGACATGGAGAAGGCTGAAGTACTCCATGACTTTTTTACCAGTCTTCACTGGCAAATGCTCCAGCCACACTGTTGTTGCAATAGGACACAAAATAAAGATGCTTGACTCCAGTCAGAAGGCAGTAGAAATCGGAAGGCTTTATTTACAATTCATTCAGCCCTTTTATAGCATGCGGTGGTAAGAAGGCACGTTATTGGTCCATAGGGCTGACACCTCTCCCATTGCCTAAGTAACAGAAATAGCAAACAACACCTGTTGTTATGGGAAAGGAATGTTGTTTACACAAGGTTGTTTTGAGAAAAAGAAAACTGTTAAAAAGTTTCCCTTGGGAAGAGCTAGCAATTCTCAGGCTCAGAAAATACCAGGTCTATACATTGTCCTCCTACCTTCCAAAGGCAAAGGCAGGGATAGGGAGAATGAACTAGCTGATGTAGGAAGAAATTTGGTTTGATACCATCCAAGGAACCTGAAGGGGCACGAGGCACCTGATGAAATAAATTCATGGATCTTGAGGAAAGTGGTGAAAAAAGGGGCTAAGTTACTATGCACCATTATTTGAGAAATCGTGGCAGTTTGGTGAAGTTGCCGCTGACTAGGAAAGGAGAAACAACCCTCATTTTTAAAAAGGGAGCTACAGGCCAGTTAGTTTCACCTTGGGGCCTGACAAGATTATGGAGCAGATCCTTCTGGAAATTGTGCTGAGGCACATGGAAAATCAAGAGGTGGTTGGTGGCCACTAGCATGGCTTCACTAAGCAAATGGTGTCTGGCAAATTTGGTGGCCTTCTATTATGGGGTTACAGAGAAGTTGTTGCTGCCCCATCCCTCAAACTGTTCAAGGCCAGGGGCGCTGTGCAACCTGGTCTAGTGCAAAAGGTGTTGTTTGAAGGTCCCTTCCAACCTAAACTATCCTATGATTATGATTCTATTAAACTCATGTATTTATGCTGAATTCGTCTCCAAGTAAATATACAAGTCGTATGCTTTAGCATCTCCCCTTTTCTTTTTTCAGTTGAATAGGTTGTCTAGAAGTAGACTTGCTCTGATCTCAACCTTAGTCAAATTCTGATTTGCTTAGTGAAAAAAAAAAATTATGCTGTTCTATTGGGACTCTCCAAGGATTGGGAATGCAATGGATTTTAGGCCTGTTACAGGTTTTTGCTACTGTGGGTATAGATCTTTAATCCTGTTATCTTTTTTCCTTAGAAGTTCAGTTGTTTCAAGTCTCATGGCAAGAACCATAATGGGGACTAAATCTTTAAACAGATGAGGAAATGCCACATGTAGCTGACTGAGGGCAAGGATTGTGAATGCAGCTCAAAACCATTCCTGCACACTCCTCATCCTTGTGCCTTTTAGAGTTTGAACCATCAGCACTAAACTGAAGGGTTTGTAGTTAGCTGAAGCCGTTCGGAAGATCTCGGGCTGCACGAGGAGGCAGGGCCCCTTCCTCTCCATGATGTCTTCCCGTTACAACATTGTGAACCACCCCTAGGGAAATGACGTGGGCACATCGCGGTTACTTAAGTGGGTGCCTACAGGAAATAAATGCATTTTCACCGTTCACCACATTGGCGTCACGTGTGATTTGTCCAGCCAGTTTGTAAGTTCGCCGTGGTCTCGCTCTGAACCAGGTTGCACTTGCCTCACCCCGAGGCAACAAGGGTTCCCATGTATGCAGCACTTGGATTAATATGCCCTTCTCAATAGCTTGCTTGATTTTCATGCAGTTTTAGAAAATAATGTAACTTCTAATACATGTAAGCTGCAGACTGATGCTTGGAAAGGGTGTCAAGCACACTTCAAGCAGCATTACAGATGTCCTTTCTGGTACTGAAGATACCACTCCACATACATACTGCAAAGATAGCAACAGCAGTTCCTAGTATCTGAACTGTAGTGTCTTTCTGTAGCCCTTGTGGCTGCCTGAACACCCCGTGCTATCAGTAATTTTTGCTGGGGTGTCTTGCAGTCAAGTTTCTGCCACAGAAGGTGCTGAGGCATTGTTTTTTGAATCTTACTTTGGCAATATTTGTTTGATGTCAGAATCTTCTGGATAACTACTGGGGCTGAGCCGAAATGATTAAAAACTGAGCAATTAAAAAGAAGGGATAGCAGGGAATGCAACCCAGAGAAACCAGCCTGCTACTGCGGTGGTTTCACAGCTGACTGCATAAGTGGATATCTGACACAACAAATGTTGCTTTGAGCTCTGTTCTCTGCTGAGCCATGGCAGTGAATCCGTGGAGACTTTCTTGTGGGTTATTATTATTAAAGACTTCTGATTAGAAAATTAAACCAGTGATGTTTTGACTACTCAGAATGTGTCTTTGCAGAAAGGAAGGAAATAACGAGGTGAAGACCAACAGGGAGGGGTTAGATTCTTGGGACTGCTGTGATGATAGTTTCTGAGCAAGCTCATGAAATCTGTCATTCTCCTTCCCCATAAGAAGGTTGAAATCTTAAAAGGCAGAGAATTTTGTGAGTGTTTGTCAAGTCTATATTTCATGGATTGAAAGTGGAAAAAAGAAAAGGAGGGAAAACCAATACAAAAATAAGAAGAAATGGACACACCTGTTTCTGGGAAACCAAACTTGTAGCCTCTGGCTGGTAAATATTCCAAATTCTGTGAATTAAAATGAAATTTTTCAAAATTCCTGTATAACCATACAAAATGTTTAGGAGAGACCAGGCTAACAGAAGGGAATTCAGCACAGAGGCTGAAGGAAATATTAGTCAGGGGAAGTGAGAGAGCTAAAGGTGATGGTGTATGTTGCTGCTCTAAAAGAACTTTAAAGAAGGCAGCAGTGTAAATCAGTTCAAAATGAAAGAGGAAAACATGAAAAATCAAAATATTTTATCTGTTTATTTTATTTTACTTAGTTTTACTTCAGCCTTATGAAAAATAAATTTTAATTTCACCTTTCCGAGGTCACAGTGTATTATTGGTCTTGATGAGAATATGGGCCCAGGCATGGAAATGTTTATGCTTATCCTATGTTAACAGATGTTATGGGATGACTTTTCTGTGGACTGTTGCAGATTGTTGTGGTGTCAGTCACGATCTCCTACTGCATCACCACAGATGAAAACGCTCGAATACATTCTAACCCTAATGGGTAGCAGCTTATATGCACTATTGTTTGAGATACTGCACCAGTGCTTTGATATTAAGATGAAATAATGAGAAACAATGGAGGTGTAAAGCTGACAAAAGACTTTTTGTCAGCCTGGTGCAGAAAAGCACATTAGAGACAGAACAAAAGCTGTCGTTTTACAGGGGAAACAATACAATTTTTAAAATTATTTATTTATTTATTTTTCTTTTTTTTTTTTTTTTAGTGAAATAGATGGCTGTAATCAGTTTGCCCTGTTTTAAGACATTGTTGCCTTTGCACCTACCCTAATTATGTATTTGGAACCTCTCTGAATCTGTCTGAAACTGTCACTTTCATTAGTGGTGGCTGGGACTTGTACCTGTTTCACAGTAAGCCTGCTTCAATATTAATTCAAAAAGGATTTTGGGCATTTAGCAGGGGAGATATGGATGAATTTGTCTGAAGGCAGAATATTAGTAATTTAGAGTGTCTGTCTTGTCAGATGGTGGCTTGCTCCTAAGCTGGGCACAGTACAGTGAATAGCTGAAAGCGTAATGTAGTCATGTCTTCTGTCACACACACATGTAATTCACAAAAGGACATATGGGCAAAATGGTGTGAGGAAAAATTTTGAAAGCCATTTCAAAGTAGTACCACAGACAATCCATCAGTTGTTAGAGTTATTTAAGGAAGTGATGACATAAATGCTGCATTTGGCCTCTGATCTCTTAATGCAAGCTCCTTTAGAGAGACTTTAACCTTCCTTTTCAGTGTGTGTATTTATGTGTGTTTTGCTCTTCTTCTACAGTGACTTGGAGAGTTTTTTTCCTCATAGTGTGACAGTTGCTATTTCATTCCAAAAAGCCTAAAAGGAAGATCCATTGCCATGAGTTTTTGGACCCAGATACATGGACCCAGATACAGCAGAAACATTAGATTCCAGGAGGGCAGAAAGGGCTCAGAACCAATCCCCTTTCTTAAGGAAGTATCTTCCAGGGATTCTTAAACTAGATGTGCAAAATGATCCATTTTATGAAAAAGTAGGCTCCATTTGGGAAACCTTGCCAGATGGATACTGTAGTCCCTCTTTTTCTGTATTGGGAAATAGACCGATGCAGCAGAGAGGAGCTCTTTGCCTACACAGACACCTGTGGCACTGCACTTAAGGTAGCTATTTTCTTTTAATTTTCCTGACAAAACCAAAGGAGGAGAGCCCTAAGGAATTAAATAATGGAGAATGATGCAGACTGTCACAAGCTCAGACTGCCTTAGTGACCTGCAGATCTTGGTTGTGCCACTCTCTGTGGAACAGGAAGGATGTGATGTGCCTCCTGGCAAACTTTCAAGTCTATCCTATGTAATTCTGATTTTTATTTGGAAAATTCTGGAATGCCAGCTAATGTTTTCTATTTTGGAAGAACTCTTGTGAATATAGGTGCCTGATATTTTTTCTTTAAGGGTTTCTATTATCTCAAATCCTCTATAATTTTCAGACGATTTTGATTCTGCAGTCTGGATAGGGATTCTTTTGCTGACTGAAGCAGCCCGGAGATTTGAGTCTGACCAAAACACTTCAAAATGGCAAGCAGTTCTGTGGGTCTTTGAGGGGATTTGAGGTCCTTTTGCTTCTCTTGGGAGGATTTAACATCTCATGTCAATTGTACTAGAAGCTGCAGCTGTCCTAGCAAGGGCTGTCCTTGACGGCATAACAAGCTCGTGGATATCCTTGTCAATTCAGCATTTCCTTAGGGCTCTCTCTGTGTGAGAACACAGCCTGTTGAAAAACAATTAGCCAAAGTAGCTCATCCAGATAACATTCTGTGTGTGGACAAAGCCATAATCTAGTGGAGATTTGAGTTTTGCTCTTGGGAAGCATCTTGGGGAAATTCTTTCCTAAGGAAGTTTATGCTTTCACCTGACTACTGCTGGGGATAATTAAGATAATGGTCAATTGCACCTTAGTGGCAGCCATAGATCTGTCATGAAGCATTCCCCTCAGACTCCTTTAGTGTATTTTGTAATCACTTCACTTTTTCTCCTTTTGAAACAATTTATTACATCTGTCACAACACAACCGTCTCACCATGGAGTGTAGTCATTATTACATAATGTGAACTATTAATAAGGTGACACAATTAACGTGTAGTTCCTTCACTGTTTTGTTAGCATAAACCCTGGAAAATATGGATTTTCTTTTAAGGCCAGCACATTGTTTGTTTTGCCCAGCCTAAGTTTTAGAGTGTTAAAATGTTTTCAAGCGCTTCAGAATTCACAGATGATGGTAGCAATGAGGCTTGGTAGCTAGCTAATAAAGAGCAGTTTTTCACTTTGATTCTCCTTTCCTCCATCCCTTCCTTCACATCAGCCTTTAATATACAGAGTTTGTGTACATCTTTATATGCATCTTCTGTTCTATTTTTTCAATAAATATGAGCTAGAGTAGAAATATTTTTAGACAGCAATCTTAACTAATGGATGGAGCACTAGACTGAAATTCAAGAAATGGAAAGTAGTTTAAAGTGAAACTTTACAATGGAAGTGGTAAAAAAAGATTGTGCTTTCCTTATTTATTTAGCTTGATTTTAGACAAAGCATGCTCAGTTTTAAAACAGAGAGAAAGGACATGTGCATATCAGTCATCCCAAGTACTCCTTTAGGGACCCAGAGGTCAGACTGGTGCCTTAATTTATGAACCATTACCAGCACCAGAAATTTCCAGTGGCAAAGTTATACAGCTATCCTGTGCCTTCCACCTATACAGCCCTGATTATACAAAAGAAAACTGAACCCATGTGCTATAGGTGGCTTTATCCATGATGTCTATTTATGCTGTGTACTACCCTTTCACATTTTAAAGAATTAGCTGCCTATAGATAGCCCTGGGCAAAGAAAGGGATCAAAGAGGATGCACATTGTATTCCTGAACTGGGACTTCTGATTACTTAGGTAGCTGCTGCAGGTACTTATCAGGTTTAAATTACTGCTGAAAGGCTATCTTGAGTGCAGCTGGGGGGTTGTTAATATGTGCTAATGGCTTATGGTTTTCATTTTGGGGCACCAAGGTGGATGACTTCAGTTCTCATGACCTACATTATGTCCTGTTCAGGTGCAGAGAAGACAGAAGGAATTTTTATTTAACATAATTTATTTCAGCTAGAGCTTGAGCTACGGTCTTAAAAGTATCTCAGTGGTCTCTATCTGTAAAAGATGCCCTGGGAAGGGCAGCTGCTAACTTTCACACACAGAAAGGCCTGGTAGGCTGGAATAACCTGTTTTCAAATTGTGCCCTGTTGCACCTGTGACCCTGACTGTGGGTCTGCACTGATGGACT
Source organism: Sterrhoptilus dennistouni (assembly GCA_013397095.1). NCBI lineage: Eukaryota > Metazoa > Chordata > Aves > Passeriformes > Zosteropidae > Sterrhoptilus > Sterrhoptilus dennistouni. Next base: position 1,490,942 of record VWZU01011871.1, read on the forward strand.
TTATTGTCTTCAGCGGGACTGGGGCTTATGGAGAGTAGTTTGGCTCAGCAGGTGAAACCAAGGCAATGTGTTAATGTGTCAGACTTTATATATTCAAACAAACAAGCCATACTTTTCTTACCTGTGGCTGTGGCGGCTTTGCAGTGTGTTTGGGAGTAGGAAACTCCAGTGAGTTAATTCAGCAAAGATAACTGAATATTCATGAAAAGTGAGTCTGCACAAGTGAGTAGGTGTCATCTTTACAAAGTATAATTTTCTTGCATGGAGACTCAAGGGTGGGTTTGCTAAAGGGGAAGGTACAGCTAAATTGTCAGACTGCTTCAGTGTTTGTAACTGTGCTGTGTTTTGCAGCTGCAGGGATGGGAATGTGGAGCCTGCTAGTTCTTGGAGAGGGTGAGAGCTCCTACCTGCTTAACACTAAGTTCTCTCCATCTTGGTGCTTGCACATGTGCCATTAGTTTTGTTCAGAGTAAAAGTGTATGGGTGGTGTTGGCTGTTCTGACTGCAAAAGGGCAGTTAATGTGTTTATGCTGAATTTGTTGAAAATTGAGATTATTTTGGATGGAACTCTGAGGTGAGTTTAGAATGAAGCCTGGCTGGAAGGGCCATCTGTGAGCTTACTTGGGAAAAGGCAGGAAGGTGATATTTTTAATCTGTTTTCATGAGGAAGACATTGATAAGTGAAGGTTAAAAGATGATTTGATGTAGAAAGCAAATAACTTGTTGCTGTTATAAAGTCTCCAAACGACTATACCTGGAAAGGTATGTGTAATCAAGTAATTGTTGGGGGTTTTGTTTGTTAGTAAGGGAATTTCATTCGAGAAAGGACTTTTGAAAAAGAGGTCAAAAATGGACAATCAGCTGACTTGATGTAGAATCCATTTTACTATAACTCTCTATGTTGCTATTTCTTGAAAGCTATCTTTGTAGCAGGAAAGACTGTTCTCTACTGGAGATAACACTTGATGGCTGTAGAGATGAGAGGATGTGGTCTGTTGACAGTGGTTTCTATAGTATACTCAGTGGTATTTTGGGGGAAAAATAGAATAGGGGCAGAGTTCCTTGCCATTCTTTTTTAAGATAAAATTATTTCACAAATACTCTGTGAATATACTGTTCATTCATACTATGGAAACATTATAACTGAAATAATGATTCCTTTTTTTCCTTTCATCAGTTAAATAATAAAACTTAGACTGAGAAACCCCTATGGGAGCAGGGTAATGGGGCTTACCAGATAGATCTGACACCAGGAATAATAATCACTTTGTGACTGGACCCAATGGATTAAGGAAGAAATGATATTTTTTCCTATCATCAAAGCATGTCTGGATAGGAGTTTCCTTCTGCTCTGTAGAGTGGCCTGGCTAGTTGGAACTGAAAAAGAGGGATCATAATGGTTTGGGATGCATAGCTCTTCAGGATGCTGATGGTGAATCTGATTTGATAGCCTAATATCTGGGTCATTCACTTGGAAGAACATCAATGTGTGCCTGATGCTTAAAAGCTTGAGAGATTGCCTTTTTCAAATGTCACAGATTAGAGTCTGTAGAGTATATTGACTCTTCCTGGTCTGATAATGAAATGTACTCTCTATTTCTTGTATTAAAGGAACATAGATTTGGCAAATTCTACATAGTATGCTGAGGAAAGCAGATTTGCTGTGGTTAAGCTTCAGATTTGCTGTTGAGTCATAGGTCTCTAAACAAGATAAAGTTTTTATTAAACTACTGCTGATAATTTCTGTGGACTTTCAAAGAATTAGTCGGTAGCTGTCTCCTCTCAGTCCATGATGAAGCTCAGTTGCTTTCTTTTGCTCAGAAACAGCAGAGTGCTCAGGCAAGCACAGAGGAATTCACTCAGCATGTTGCCGAAACACCTGTACAGTTTACAGCTCTTGCTGCACAAAGGAAGAGCTCTGCCTTCAAAGCCAACCTGATGCAACCTCTGTATTCTGGTCAAAGAAGGTCTTTGGTTATTGTAGGAAGAGAAGAGAAACTCTGGAAAGGCTGGGAGAAATGTCCTGAAAACTAAGGCTCAGATTCTAACCTAAATGGTAATTTGTCTTGCACAGTGAATATGCCTCATGTTAGTTAATTCAGAGTCCTGCTGCATGTCTGGAATGTGGAGTTCAGTGTAGATGAATAATAAATGAATGTAAGAATGTTAAATTCAGAAGTTAATTTTAACAGCATCACATGCATTAGTGACAGCAGAAAAAAATGCATGTGAGTTTATATTCTGCAAAGCTGTGACAGATATTTTATGTGAATCCTCAGCACTTGTAAATGTTTAACTTCGATGGTGCTCTTTCATACTATACTCCCTAATTTTGATGTTCTGGACCTGAGTTAAAAGGAGTTTGACATGGGGTTTTTCTAACTCTAATACTCTAATAGATATGTGATGTGAATGTGTGATAGCTTTAAATTACTAGTCTGCATATGGCTAACAATTTAGCTATGAGATTATAAGAGTACTTAAAATGTCTGAGTAAATCAATGTGTGCATTGTTTTTGTGAAATTTAGTAAGATTGTTATTCCTGTGCTCTTTGCCTAACCTGGTTTATCAAATTGCACATTCAAGAATCTGGTTAAATGTCTAAGACTTAAGGATGATAACATTATGTAGCCTAAATTTTATATGGAGAGATCTCTTCATGTCAGTAGCCTTTCCATTCCCCCAGCCCCAACATCTGGGTGATATTCCTGGAACTCTGCCTATTGTTTCTTAAATCAAGGAAGACTAGAGTAGGGAGCTTTTATTTTGCGATTACATCTTTGGTTCATCCTTCGTCATGACTCTTTTGTGGTCATTTATAAGCTATATATATAGAGTACAAAAACACTATAGAAAAGCCTTTTTGATTAGACCTCTATGAGCAAGGAGCGCTTTGTTGGGTCTGTGGCAGCTGTGTATGAGTACCTCTCCAGGGCACTGTTTGGCTCTGGAAAGTTCTTGCTTCAGTGACTTTTCATGTATGTAGATTACAAAGACAAAGGGGAAGTTAAAGGCAGGAGAGGAATTGTCTTCCAGGTTGGGAGCTACTTTTTATCCTGTTCTTGCAACTCTGAGCAGTCCTAGAGTCTTTTGGCTGCAGCAGAAACATCACTGTCACCCTCAAACCAGACTTGGTTATGTGGATGTGATTTGCAAATTGATTGTTCACTGCTTTGTAAGAAGTTGCCTCTGTGCTGTAATTTAGACCTCCTGATTTTAAGAAAAATGGAAGAAACCAGTTTTAATTCTTTCTGTGCTTCATACATTTTTATTTATACTAACCAGCTGCACTTGAAACAATCAAATGTATCTTATGCCTTGCATTTTGTATCAATTACCATTGCAAGAAAGATGGTGTGCAAAATGTGTGGATTGCTCCAAACACAATTGATGTTAACTCTTTTCTGATATTCAGAATCTATAGCTCTGTATATTATATATATATACAGTAATGATGCTCCATTTTATCAGTAATATAAATGGAACCCATTTGTTCTCAAGATGTTCCTCTTGTAAGAGAGAAAGTTTGCATATTCAATAGATCTGTAGGATTTCTTTATCAAATTCGCAACACATCTGTGGAAGTTGGAAATAAAAATTTATAAGTGGTGACATATATAAATCTCAGATCATCACTAGTTTTATTCTACTGTTATGAAAAGTAAGGATGGAGTGATCATATGATAATTTAAAACATCAAAAAATTGTCTCACTCATTTGTATACTGAAGCAGCATACTTTTCTTGGAGCTTGTCTATGTAGAGCAAACTTTGAGTTCAGCAGTACAAGGGACCGGAAATCTGTGATGTCGCTGAACAAAACTTATGAAAAGGCCTCAAGAGATACTAATGAACAAAGCAGTGAATACCAGAGACTACTAAAAAGGGATCTTCATGACAGCCTCTGTGGACCATGAATGATAATATCAAAAGCTTCTGTCTAGACTTTTTTCCTTTTTATTCTATTCTATGAATGTCTTTCAAGGATGTGACTGTCAAATTTTCAGTTATTGCTTGTAATAGGAGGGTTTTAGGTGCCATTACAATGTTATTCTATTTACTAACTGAGCAAGCAAGTTTCTCACTTCTCAGGCTTGATGGTTGTATGTTTCTTCTGTTAGTGTGTATCCTGTTTAATGATGTTTGGATGATATAGGCAGTTGTAACTTTGAGACCTTACTTTCATTTTTCTGTGGAACAGGTGACCTGTGTGGTATAGAGACTTGAGCTACTGTAAGTAGCTAAAGAGCACAATTGCCTGTTCCAAACACTTTTAAAGGCCACAGAAGGACTTTTTCATGAGATAAGCACAGAAGAGAGTAATAGGATGGCATCAGCTCCAGGCCTAGCAGAGGCGAAATGTAGTTAGTACATTCTGGGTAATGTATCCAAACAAAAATTCCCACTGTGGTACACTGTAAAGAAACAACTGCCTGTAGTCATATCATTGGTCCAAAAAAAAAAGTAATAAAAAATAGTAATGAAAATAAGATATATTTGCAGTTATAATCCCTATGAAGCGTAAAGTAGGTGTACTGGGTGGTATGTTACTATTCAACTATTAAAAAATACAACATGGCATGTTGTTTTGAGGGAGACACATCAGTGATCTGCAAAGTGAGGCATGTGCACCCCAGGGGTGTGTGCAAGATGGGCTGTGGGAGGAAATATTGGAGCCTCCATTTACGCATACTTTTTTAGATTTTAAAAAGTTTACTAATATTTAATATACAGCTTGACACTGGTGCTCTCACTTGGTCCACATGTCAGATGATCACAGTAAGGTCACAAGATTTACTCAGAGAAGAGTGGATGCTCCAAAATGTAGAAAGGTTGACAATGGCACCTTCACTTGTTCATTCTCTTGAAGTATTTTGTGATGTATAACAGTTTACATGTGTCTGGTTAAGTGGATTTAAACATTACATTATTTCCTTTAGCTAAACTAACCCTCCCAAAATAGACAAGCATCCCTGCAAAGAGACTTGTTGATTAAATGTAAGACTAATAATGTGAGAACAATTGAACAAGAAGAAAATGGCAGAGCTGACACTTCTCGTAGTTATAGTAGAAGCTGTCAGCTGCATTATGAGGTGAAAGCAGTGATGGTCTTAGGAGATCTGACAAGAACTTGGAAAAAAATATGAAATTATCATTATAGAAATAAACTGAACTCTGAACCAGACTTTTGAATTGCTACATTACAAAGATGTCAAAAATAATGGACCATATTTGATCACATACCTCACCCTAAAAAAATTAGTTTTATATTTGGGGAAAGCAAAAGGGGGTTTTATGGTGTTAACAAGTAAAACGGTAAATAAAATATTGATTATTTAATCCTTATTTTAATTTACATTTTTGTTTATGTTTTAAAAACGTGCACAGTGTATTAAAAGAGTAGTACATGTACATAATTTTTAAAGAAAAAGCTATGCATGCATTGGGAGTGCATGCTCAAATTTATTTGCCGAGGGCATATATGAGAAAAAGAATTGGAAACTGCTGAACTAGAGAATGGATTCCTAAAGGCTTAATAGAGTTAATTTACATTCACTCATTTAGTGCCCTATAACACTCTAGACTATTGGTGTTGTGGGAGAATGGAAATTTCCCTGTGGTTTACCTCTGTTTGCTTCACATGGGATGTCTCAGAGGTGAATTGGTTGGGTCATGTACAGAATGCAGTGTCCTGTGATTCTGCTGTTTACTCTAAGACACGTGTTGTGCAGTGCCTGAGTAATGAATTCAGCTAAAGAGTCTACGCATTAGCTGCTGGTATTTTGTTGAGTTCATTAGCATTCTTTTTTATGGTTTTAGCTTTTTAAAGTGAGTGGCTTTGGCTGGAGTGATCAGCACTAACCTTGGTGCCAGTGGGAAGGTTAAAATGACATAGAATATTTTGGAACACAAACTTTGTCATGATCCCCATTATATGAAATACTGCTATATAAGTTGGCCAAGGACACCTTGATTGTTCTGTAGCATCCTTTGATTAACATTTTCTTTTTCCCCCAATGACAGGTATTTATTAATTCAAGCTATATAATGAAGATTTATTTCTTCTACAGAACTATATACATGTTCTTGTATTTCTGATTATATAGCAATTTTTGAATTAATGGTAAAAGACTAATGACCTGAGGAAAGATCTGTGGAGATGCAAAACTTTTCCAACTCTGACTATATAACATGGTGCTTTTTATGTTGGTTCTACATGAATGAATGTATAATCATGTATTTAATGTGACTATTGGACATTACTCTGTGGTAATGAGTTAGCACATTATATTGCCCAGGAACTGTACAGGGAAATGCAATCAATGACATATCATGTTCCTTTCAGCTAATGTCACTATTTTTATAGTCTCATTTCAGTCTTTTCTTTCCCTTCAAAAGTTTAGTGCTATTTTTTTGTGTGTGAAGCAACTCTAAATCCACATTTATTAAGGCACAACTTTGCATACATCCCTACTAATTCTAGAATTTAAACTATAGGTGTGCAAGTTAGGGCCTAAGATAAGACTTTCTTTATGCAATTATAATTTCTGGACAATGAAATGCCTTTGCCATGAATATGACAAGATGAGAAGATACTGTATTAAGTGATTTTTTTTTTCCCTTTAAATGATTTTTCCTAGTAGTTTTTAGTCATACTTGGTATATTCTATTCAGAGGAAGAGGTAACTTGGGCATAACTCAGACCCATAGACAACCAATTAATTACTTGGAGTTTCATCTTTTTGTGGTCTTCCTGTGCATTTTCCATCTGATTCACTGTAAAGACAGTCTCTTTCCACTGGGTTAGATATAAACTTGGGATATCTTTCCCTATATCCCCTTTCTCTGCACCTGTGCACCATTTTCCTATGCTCAGGCAATTACTTTGCCCTGCAAAGCAAACTGTAAGGGTTGAACAGGCCAAGTCCTGCATCCACCACCCCCTGCACTAATGAAAAATGCTGTGCTGGTGCTAAGCACCAAACAGGACTTTCAGAATGGGCTATTTCTACCATGCAGATGATCTGTCTAGAGCTGTTCTCCAATGATAGTGGGTGGATGCTGCGTGTGTCTAGAAAATGTTGCATTTCTGGACTTGCTCAGTTTGTCCTAAAAAGAAGTTATGTATTCTTTTGAAAAAAGCAGAAGGAGGTCAGAGGACTAATTGCTACTTCAGCTTGCTCATATATTGTGTTGGTAACTGGTAGGCCATCACTGATTCTGTTTTCTAAAAATGTACTGCCAAAATATTCACAAAGGTCTACTGGGGAGTGGAAGGAGAGCAGGAATGAATCTTAAAGGATGTAGTTCAACAGAAACCTGGTAGATTATTTACTTGCCACTCAATATTAGGAAGTTTTTCTACCTTCTTGTTTTAAAATCCACAGCTTCCATGTTTTTAAAAAAATGTAGTTTTCAAAACTCTAGTGTAGGTTTAGTATTTTTTCCCCCTGTTTTTTTATGGAAGACATCAGATTCATTCTTTATTTTGAGACTCATTTGAACTTATAATGACTAGTTTTATTAAGAAAGATTGGCTCTGCTTACATGTGAGGCAACTTTCCAACAAGTTTTTTAGACTTGTATGTTTTCTCCTATTTTGCTTCAGTTCCAGATCCTCCTCTACTTTAAATTATATTTCAGTTCTGAGATGGGTTCCTCCAACTTTTGTTGTGTTAAATATCTATATCAAACAAAGAGAAATAGTGGAAGAAATAGAGTTGAGATGAAGTTATTGTTATCAAATACTACCCTGGAGATGCAATGAATAAGTCAGATGTTTAATATGAAAGAGTGAACAGTTTAATTTCTGCCTCCTTCACATCTCTGTGTAATCATGCAATTTAGCACAAAATGTCACTGGTGACAATGTTGTAAACAGATTTTAATTTACAGATAAATATTACAATACTGAATATTGAGGAAGGAAATTGAACTCCTTTTTCCATCTGCTTGTGAATTCCCACACATTAGGAGTGCAGCAGCTTGGACATAAATTATGAGTAAAATGTGTTTATTATTTAAGTAACACGTAGTGCTCAGCTTTTAAGAGAGCGCATCTGGTTCTGATTTTCAGTTTAATATTCAATTTTTAAAAGCATGGAGTCTTAACTTTGGGGTTCAAAGTAAAACAAATCTGGGGTCTGTCCTGTATATCTTCTTAATCTTGTGAGCCTTTATTTTTGTTCAGAATAAAGGAACAGTGAACTATAATACCATCTCCTTCACTCCTGTGTTTCTCTCAGGCTTAATTTCTCCCATTCACTCTCATGTTCTATTGCACCTGTATGACTTTTTTTTAAGTTTTTCAAACTGAAGCAGTAGCATAAGTGCAGATTATCATTCTTTCCTTAGGCTTTAATTTGCCGTTGTGATTCTTGAACTGAAATAGTATGAACACTTAAATGAGAGCAGAACTGCTACCTTGTGAAAAAAATAAAGGCTGGTTTTCTATAGATTTTAGCCTCATGAAACAAGGCTTTGACAGCAACATAGCATAAAAATGAGCAGGAAACCATCTTGGCATGAATTTTTGGGGTTCTGGTTTTAGTAAGTCCCATCTCCTACTGCATTTCTGTCTTGCCTATTCAAACAGGAGAAGGTTCTGTCTCAAGATAAATATTATGAAGTTTCAATAGATTTCTGCTCCCTGAAACTCTCCTCAGCAGTCAAAATTCCATTATGCCTCTCAATAAGGTTCTTGATTAAGATTTTTCTGAAGAACTAGTTAAATATTACATATAAATAAAAAATGTTGGAATTGGACAAAAAAAAAGCTAATTTCATGGATAGCTGTGGACAGCTCCGTGTATCAAGATTTTCAACTGACCTTGATTAGCTCTGAATGAAAAAATCTCCTGCAAACTACATAGTAAATTTCTGCCTCTAGGACATTCCTCCTGCTCTGATGACAGAGTTTGAGCATTGTAACTGAGTGACTGTAAGCAGTATGTTTGCCATATTTCTTTACTTTTTCCTTGGCTTATGGAAAAAAAGTCTCAATTTTTGTATTTTTAGGTTGGGGTTTTTTTTTAATGTTTTAACATATCTAAGTGTAGACTGTGAGTCACCTAGACCAAGTCCTTTGAAAATGGCCTTGCAGAGTGGTGACGGTGTATTTCTGGACTGTCATGGTTCATAAATTTTATGTGGCTAATGAATTACACAGTAGATAACCACTTCATACTTTGTTTTTTCTGCTGTGGATAGAGAAACTTCCTGAGGTCTCTGTGGCAGAGAGGGACAAATAATTCATTGGCTTTTCTCACTTCTGAGTTTTGTAGGCAAAGGACTAAAAATACTTCTTGCTGTATGACAGGAAACCCAGACTTTTTCCTAAGTCTATGTTATTCAGCCATCTGGGAAATGATGTTTGTTCTACCACAGAAAAAAGGAATGCTATTTAATTTTGATTCAGTTGAGCAAACTTGAAAGTCAGGTTTTCTTTTTTAAATGTCATTATAAGAAGCATCTCTCCTATAATGCAAGCTAGCTTCTAAAATCTAAGTGCTGTGACTGGGAAGTATCCTTGTCCTTCCTGCCTTCCAAAGGATCTTACCCTAATTTAAATTGTGGGATACTGTAGATTTACTAACCTTCGTCACAGCCAAGAGTATCGGCAACAGGATGCTCTTGGGACAGCAGGGTGCCTGAGGCACTGCCCCTGCATCTATCATTCCTATGCTCCCTGTGCTCAGAGGACACTGTTCAGGCTCAGGGGATTGTCTCCGGGTCCTCTTCCCACATCCCATGGGACAGCTCCTTGTGAAGCTGAGTTCTCTCCTGCTGCCCCCTGCCCTCTGCATCTTCCTGTTGAAACTGCTCTTTGTCCCCGTGGTCTTCCAGTGAGGGGAAACACCTGGCTTTTGCTTTAGTCCTCCCACCTCTCCAAGACTGAGAAACTTGCATTTTATTGAAATGCTAAACACAGAAATGTTGGAGGAGACTTGGTGGGAATAAATTTTAAAGGGTGTTCTGGAAGTAAACTGAATAATGTTATCTTCTAATATCTCACTCACTTTGTAGTGAGTGGCTTGCATTTGGTTGCAGGTATCTGAACAGATGCACAGAAATGAGCTTTGAACTGGGCTGGTTTTGTATGCATTTTGGACTGGATATGCAAAAAATCCCAGTGCTCTTAAGCTGTTTGAGGTAAAAGTGAAGATAGAATAGAACAAAAGTGGGACATAAACCTAGTTGTCCATGTACATTTTAACTTCTGACTTTAACTTTAAAACTTTCACTATATGTGAAAAGCATAGCTTCCTAAACAGTAATTTTCTTTAAAATGGTATATTTTTGCAGTCTGAGTCAGATGGGGTATGTCTATATCGGTATAGTTTCTATCTCTATCTGTTTATATATATTGCCTCAAGAGCAAGTAGTTCAAGTATAGTTTGGAGCCTCACAGCAATGACAGGAGTGATAAACCCCAGGATAGTGTTTTCAGGCTTAGCAGAAATAGGAGAGAGCTCAGAACAGTAGGTATTGCCAGCAGCCCTGCTTGACTGGGTGGCAAGGAATGATGGACAGGTTTATCACAGGTGAGTTCATAAAGATCTCTATGATTCTGACAGCAGTGCAAATATATTGGTTGTAGGTGCTGTATTTCAGAGGCATAAAGTCAAAGAAAGGCTCTGTTCCCAGAAGGGATTAAAGAACCATAATGTCATATGTCCAGAGTGACTGTCATTTGCAAACAACCTGGAGATGTGTCTTACTAATGGACTCAGACTGAGCAAAACACTACTGCAGACAGCACGTGAACCACAGCAGATTGTTTTAGCAGTTTCAGTGATCATTAGAGCTGAAGGAAAAACAGAAACTGCCAGATGTATGTTTGGAAAAGTGATGGGCAAGTTTAATCCCTTAATTTGAGATGAAGTGAGCAGGAACTTTTGAGATGCTGTCTTAGAGAAAAACCTTTCTCAGGCACTTGTTTATTGGATTACTTGAGAATATAAACTGTACTCTTAAAGCAATAGAAAACAGTGGTTCTTAAACTGTGGATTGCAGTCCTACTATTTATTTTAAAATATCAGATTTTACTGGCTAGTATCTTTTCTATCCAAGAGCTGATTCTGGTGTGTAGAAGTCTAATTATTAGCTATTACAAAGGTATGAGTAATTTGAACCAGTGAATTACAAGGAAATAAGATTTTTCCATGCAGAGAGTCCGGAAAAAAACCTACACCAGAGGAGTATAGTACTCTGTCAAACCAAGTTATTGTGCATTCTTACTCTATCTCTTATAAATAGCTGGGAGGTGTACACAAGCTAAGAATAAAAGAACAGGGCAAGTGTCATTACAAAAAATAATAGAACACAGGAAATCTCTATAACACATTCCTGATTCTTGTTCAATTTTTACTGGTCATTTCCAAGGAATTTCAGAGCCACCTGTGATTTTTCCACACTTAGGTCACCCTTGATTTTTTTTGTGATTTTGTCCACTCTCTTCTTGAACTTGTGTAAATTTTTAATATTATTATATCCTTGTCAAGGAGTTCCACAATCTATCTCCAACTTAAGAAGTACCTGTATGGGGTTGTGGAGATGGGTGCTTACTAGAGGTGTCTATTTTACTGAAAACTTGAAAACCACACAAGTTCAATGGAAAAACATTTACTTTGTGTTCTCCATGGTGTTGACATACATTTTATGTCCAATATTGTCCCTACATGACATATTTAAGCATATTGATTTAAACTCTGACTTAAATAGAGTGGAAAAGGAGTGACAGAGTAGAAATAAAAAACCAAAAACACATGGTATATATTGATTAATCGTGCTGAAATTTGGGGTATGTCAGCCTGTTCAAATCAGTGTGATGTCTGTGACTGTCAGGAATCACACCTTTGGACTCGTGTGTTGTGACTTGTGAACCAGTAGCTTTGAGGAGTTTGTTGTGGGAGCTGTGACAGTGAGTTGATGTCATGGACAGGAGGCTGAAAGGGACTGAACAGCCCCATAGGTATTTTTTTCTGGGATGGGCTCAGCTTTCTCCATCCCTAAATGGGGGGGGGATAGGATGGATCTGGAACATGCAGGAATAGGACCTGCTAAGCCTTGAACCCTTTTCCTTTATGGACAATACCTCATCTTGCCCTTGTCTTCCCAGGTGAAGTGTGTTTTATGTGTCGTGCTGATGTAACCTGAAAGAACAAAAAAATTTATGACACTTTATGAAAATGTTTAGATAAAGTGCAAAATGAGAGAGACAAATTTCTACAAAATCTGTCTGCTGCTTTACGAAAACATTCACAAGTTTTGGTTGACTTCTTACAAAAACAGTTGTGACACTTGTTTGTCTCCTTATAGAAATGTTCAGATTGGGAGAAAAATGAAAGGGCAAAATTGGAATCTTTGCTGCACATAGAAAGGGGCCTTATCCAACAGCTGCACTTTGTGCCCTGTGTGGCTGCAGAATGGGAGAAATTACTGAGGGAGGTGTTGGATGCTGGGATAGGAATGAGATATTGGATTTGGGAACATTTATTTTGTTATTGCACCATGACTGAATTATTTTAAGGATTGAAATGAAGAAGACTCTGCTATGGAAAAGCTGGGGCTGAGCCAAGAAGGGGACCTGGTCAGGTTATGTGAGTGTGGGATGTGAAACTGCGAAGAGCCCTTGGTCTCAGCTCAGGTGGTGTGAGTGTGGCTGCCAGAGTGGCTCCTGGATGGCTGGAAAGGGAGATATCCTTAACAACTGTATAATAAAACATACAAGTTTCCTGACATGTGGTCTGGTGTCTTTGTACAACCTGAATGTCTCTTGCCCTATTGATGGGTTGTGACACTGCTCCCTGCTTTGCAGAAACAGCCTATTTTGTTGTTCACTGTTTTTTCCTACTGGAGGTGATTCATGTCACCAATTAAGGTACGTCTGGAGTGATTTCTGAGAATGAAGGGTGGGCCTGAACCACATATCTTAAAAGGACTTCTTGTGGCATTACATACCTGCATTTCTTCTGGTGCTCAGAGATCGGCAGGAGTGTGAAGGACAAACAAGAATCCATTTTTTGTATTTGTGTAGAAGTAAATTCAAGTCAGTCTCCTAGGTTTTTATCATCCTCATCCTATATTTTTAAATCAGAAAAGATATCTCTGCTGTCAGATTAATAATGATGAGGATTCCTCTGCTTTCCTGTGCAGCAACAGCAGCATATCATACCACTGAAATCATAGCTGAAGCTATGATTATGGATGGTGCAGGCAGTTGTATTTGACAAAAGATTAAATTAACTAGGAAAGCACACCTCTTTTGTTGTCCTGTTATGGTGAAAACATTCACCTTGATTTTTTTAGTAGTCTCTCTAGTTTGGTGAAACAGGTGGTATTTTATTGTGGTAATAAAACCATAATTTAAAGCTGAAATGTCCTGGAATTTATTCTTTTTCCTTATAAGTAATGGACCATGATTATACCTGAAAATACACACAGGTGTAAAAGTCTGAAGCTTTTTTCTGTGACAAAAGCAGACTGTTAATTCAAAATGGGAATGGACTGCTAAGTACTGCATGTCTAATAACATTAAAGAAGCCTCTTTAAACTGTTCTGTGTCATTCAACAAGAGCACTTCTATGGGAGTGTTATTTTAGGAAAAATTACTTGAAAACATGCTGAAATATGCATTGGAACTGAATACTTAGTATTGCTGTAGGAATTGACATTCAACTCTGCAACTCGTTTTTCTGCAGACTTGAAGTAACTTGGTGATCTCTCCTTCTCAGTGAATGTATTGTGAATGCATGTGTGGTGTCTTGTTTAATATATTATAAATTCTGAATTTTATGAGGTCTCTTCATAAAGAGTTAAGGAAGTTCTGTCATAGTAATGTGAATGCCTTCAGTTGAACCTAAGACTGTAGTGCAGGATAATATGAACTCTCAGAAATTTCCAAGTTGCTTTTGTACCCATACTAAGGCAGCAAGTAATAAAACATTAATATGATCTCCATTGGTATTTCAGCATGTTTCTCTTTAGGTTTCTCTTTAGGTATCTCAAAGCACAGTACAAGACCTGTAACACATTGGTCTAGATGATGTTAAAGGTCCCTCCCAATTCAAACTGTTGTATATTTCTATAACATACTTTTATTTGGGAACAAATGGTCAAAGAATATTCCTTTATGGACACAAACTTTAGTTCTTTTTCTTTCTTGGATATGTGTGAAATGAGGAAAAACCCTGGTCCCACTATATTCCTTTACACAGACCCTCTTCTCTCTTGCTAGCAGTTTTTAGTTGTTGCCTCAAAAGGTATTTTACAGAGAAATCACTTGGAATGCAATTTGAACCATACATTTTAAACTGAATAATCCATATGTATATCCCAGTTCATGCTTTTATATCCACTGTTTAGGTGATTAAAATGAGGTGTCTTCTCTATGCACAGCTGATAGAAAACCTTTCATTATGGAGAATCTTTCATACATGAGACTGTTTCTGAGCAGAATAATATTGTGCTTCAGCTATATGTGTTTTCTGCATGGTTACATATTGTTTCTTGTTTGTTGTTGCTTTTGTTTTGTTTTTCTAAACTTCACTTTCTGTCTTACTCTGTCTTTCTTTGTGGAAAGATTTTTTTTTTTTTGTTGCCCTGTCTCCAGGACAAAATGTGTTTTTCCAGTGTCCCTGGGTCAATGCTTGGTATTTTTGGTACTGTAAGAAGTGGAATAAAGTGCTTCCTTCAAATCGCTTTTCTTTAGTTGGAATTGACTTCTATTGGGCTTTTAGAATTCTCTTCACCTCCAGAGATTTGTTCTTATTGCTGCAAAAGGTCATGAAGGACCAGATAACTTCTGGATTTGTGATCTGCAGTCACTTGAAGAGCTGAACTTCCTATCCTTGTGTTATGATACTAGAGAGGATTCCCTCCCCTTTCCCAATGCAGCTGTCTGATCACATGGTGCAAATTTCAGATAATATTCCAGAAAGTAATAATTCTTCTAATTTTAGCTCAGGTCATCCTAGATGCTTAATCCAAATTTTCAGGGCAGAAAATGGCCATCCATGTTAAGACACAGTTATATTGCACTCTTCAGTGAAATGATTAGCTAGATTGCTGTGCATTATAAAAAGTGAACACCATTGCTTCATGTTGGGCTAATAAGTACAAGCTTCACTATGGGTCTTGGAGTCTGTTGTTACTGCCAGAATGGGCAGTTGAAGCTGCTCTTCTCTGAGTGTTTAGAGTTTGTTGTATTCTTAAACTGTGAAAAGCATTTATTATATTGGGAGCGTTGACCTAGAAAATGTGTTGTTTTCTGTCAAGTCTGTTGCTACTATTTCTCTAATATGAGAACCTCTCACTTTATTTTCAATATAATTCACAGACCTGCACAGGCATAAGACTCTAGGCTTCCAGGAGGCAGTAAAATCCTCTAACAGGTATTCTTGACTTTGGTCTGGAGCAGTAGCTGGTAAAATAAATTACTATCGTGCTTAGAGTTATAGTCCTTCAAAATGCTGTAGTTGTGAATAATTAACATGCAAGGTAAGTGGAAATTTATTGGAAGTATTTCAGAATTCATTAGATCTGTAGAACAAGGGCTCTGAATGCAAAACTAACTGTTCAGAAGAGTTCCCCGGGTGATCAAAGGCCTTACCAACCTATTAAGGCTGGTGCTAGAAACTCTGTTTTCACAGAGCTCTGCATTCCCATGGGTTTTTCTGGGCTGGAAAGTTGCTCTGTTTCCTCAGGACTTTTCTGGGTATTGGAGAAAATTCTTATGAAAGACCATAATTTTGTGAGAAAGGAGACACAGGGGAGTATCTAAACAGCAACCTCATGTTCAGGGTGTGAAGTCTGTATGTGGTAGTGTAACAGAGATAAGGGCAAGATGTTCACCAGCACCTTTTTGCCAGAAGAACATTTCTAACCAAGTTGCCTTTTCCAACACAAGAACTTTTCCTAATTCCAAAGCAGATGTTGTGGGCTTATCTAGAATGCTTAGGCATATTTTAGGAACACTGAAGTAGTAGCATAGGTTGAAGGTGTGAATATGACACTTTCGGTACTTGTTGAACTGCATCTTGAGTAATCCAGACTGATTGTGAGGCTCTACAGAGAAGTAATAAAGGTGGTAGAGGGATCTCTGAGGGGGACATGAGGGAGTACAAGATTAAGATACTTAAGATATCAAAGAAGAATTCAAAATTCAAATGAGGTAAAAACACAGTGAGATAGATGACTTCATTATATAGCACTGCATAGGAAATGGAAGACTATGATCCTGCTAATCCGGAGACAACAAAATTTATTTAGAAGAGGCAAAAAATAAAATGTGCTAAGTCATATCAGTTGCCATTGTGGAAACATTGATCTATCTGAATGACATTACATTCTTTACTACTGGGAAGTGAACTAAATTCCCACAACAGAAATATGTTTAGATTCTATAGGTTAGGATTTTAGAAGTTCTGTCAAACTTTATTTTATCCAAAACTGAAGTTAAGAAATGTTTTATAACCTTAGGATTTTGACAGCTAAACACTCTTGAGATCTACTTACATTGAAAATACTTAATGTTTTGAGTTTATATGTCTGTGGTTATGTTGCCTGCAGCACTTTACTGATGTACACATCATCTGCTACTGTTGCTGCGAAAAGGTTAAGATAACTCTAAAAGTGTTTTCACAGGGAAGAAAAACTCAGTAACAGAAGAGTCTAGCAATAAGCTGTGGGAAGTATAACAAGTGTCAGTGTCTCAAAACTGAAGTTGGAGAAAAAAGAGGCAAAACCCAAATAAAGAGCAGTACATAAAATGTTTTGGCATCTTTCACACACATTGAAATGGATTTCATATTTGGTGTACTTAGTGGCAAGGGTTACTATTTTTGCACATCTTTTTGCTGTACTGTCTTCTGCTTGCTCTCCACTAAGATAATATTGGCTCATTTTTATACAGTCTTGGACCATTCAATTTACATTAAATTTGAATCTAAACCTCATGTTTTTATTTGCTACTTCTGGTTTTAGGGAGTCTCAATGTTACTAGTTGTTTTTTTTTCTATGCAAGTTAACAGCAGCCCTGTGCTTTGAATTTATTTTTCTTTGACAAGAATATCTGAATTTAATTAACTTATATTTTGGGAAGAATGCAAGTGGAACTAAAACAACTGAACTGATTTGTGAGCTTTACAAGTGAGGGGCCTGAGTTGATAGTTTAGTTAACTGAGAAACACCCAACCTTACCTCTTTTGAACACCAAAGCACTCTCTTCTTTTTCCTTTTTCTTTTGGTTCTCTCTAACCCTGTTGCTTCACATTTTTCCCCAATTGTTACCAAGTAACAGCCAGCAAATTTACCTTGTTTTTAACAGGAGAATGTTTGGGTATTGTTTGGCTGAAGATGTTTTTTGCTACTTGACTCCCTTGCAGACAGTAGTAATGTCTATTTATTTCTGCTGGGAATTTCAAATATGCTGCAAGGACTTTTTGCTTCACTGCACAGGTATTTCTTTAATTAACCATTAACCTGGGTTGCAATGAGCCTTTTCTTTTCATCCCTTCGTGCAGTAGGGCATTTAGTTTCTGGAGACTGCTTTGAAAAATTCTGCTTGTGGGTTTTTTATTTGTTAAATTAAATTAGCAGTTCTTCCTCATTGATTCTTCACACTGACACAAGCTCTGGGCTCTACTGCATCTGCAACACTCATTTGGGTGTGGTTGTGTTTGGAAGTGGTATAATGCTCTTTTTAGAGTTTGCTTTCTTGTTTTCTTGTTTTTCCTGTTAGGGGCATGATGCCAGTGTTTGAAATCCTTAAACATAAAACCCCCAAACCAATCCTCCCGCTGTGTTGTACACAGTTTTCTCTTTTCCTGAAGAAGTTTCATCTGCTGTAACCCAAGGGATATTTAAAAACCTTCCTTTAAACAAATATTACCATAGTGTTAGAATTCCTAGTCTTCTACCTGCCCATCAACCCTTCTAAACAACAAAGCCTTTAAAGTTCAGGTATCTTAGTTTGATGCCCTAGGAAATGATGCCAACTTCTAAAATGAATTTTAAAAGCTCTTTCTACAGCAACCTTTTCAATTATAGTATTGCAATGATGGTATATCCTAATTTGCATTCATCACTGTGCTGATCTTGTGAAGAGATTGACGTGGCAACACAGCCTGTAGGCTGGGGGGACCAAGACCATGTCTGGAAAGTGGTAATCCATCAGTTCAATAGTCGCAAACGGGATTATGTCTCAGTGAGTGCTGTGGAAGTGATAAAATCTGTGGCATCTTAGGAAACTTTTTCCATTTTCATCCAAATATCTTTATCTTTGAAGGCGGGTCTGCTCAATTAAGTGCACTTAATTTGTGCAGTTTGTGTGTACTCAGACTTGTGCACATAATATATACTCTCTGAGGAATATTTAGTGGGTTGTACCAGGTAAATATTCAGACCAAGACAAAATTAGTGAGTAGAGAGATGCTTTCATGGACAAGTCTGTTTCAGACATCTTTTTCTTAAGAGCAGTAAGCTATGTGTCCTGCCTTTACCTCTGAAAGAATGAGTGAACTCTGCTGAATTGAGTGGTATCTTTGCCACTGCTCTGAATGTTTTGACAGGAAGATCTATGTTTTGACTAAGCTTGGGTGGTCTTTCACTCTTGTATAAAAATTTTTCTTTCCTTATCTATCTTTATGATACTTAGTTGTCTCAGACTATTTAAGCAATGTGGCTCCATTGGTTGTGCCTGGGATAAAGTTAATTTTCTTCAGAACAGCTTGTATGATGCTATGTTTTGGATGAGCTTACGCAATCATTCCTGTTTTTCAAACTGTCCCACCAGCAGTGGAGGAGGGTGGGAGTGAAGAAGTTGAGAAAGGACACAGCCAGGATGGCAGACCCTGAATGACCTATACTGTATAATGTTGTTACCAGGGGACACAAGGGGAAGAAGGAAGAAGGGGAGAAATTAGGAGGAAGGGGTGATCTTGGGAGTGATGGTGTTTGTGTTCTCAAATTACTGTTAAAGTGATGGACTCCTGCTTTTTGGGGAATGGCTGAAGAGCTGCCTGACTTTGGGAAGTGGTGAACAAATGATTTGCTTTGATTTTCTTGTATACGTGGTTCTTTTGTACCTTTTAGATTGTCTTCATCTCAACCCATGCGTTCTTGCATTTTTACCTTTCTGATTCTCTCTGCTCATCCCACTCCCCATGAGTGAGGGAATTACCAAGGGATTAGGTACTGTTTTGCTGCCTGAGGCAAATTCTTTAAATGAATGTGACTGATTTGGACTGTCAGTGCTTTAAATACAATTTCCCATTGACTTTTGTCCAGCAAAGCCAACCAAGACCCCATGAGCCAATGCGTTCTTGAAGGTTTCACCTTCTTCTCACATGTAAATTCCTTTCAAGAGAGCAGGTGATAAAGTCTAGCACAAGCATTATTTTTTTTAATTCACCCTTTATTCTAATACAGTGGATGTAGTATACCCCAGCAATGCATGAAAATGGAACAAAAGTTTTGGGTGTGGTCTTAAGTGTCTACGTTAGAGAATACATGCAACAGTGTGCCTGCTTTCTTACTGCCCTTCATATCGGTTTCATAGGCAAAAAACTGTATATTGTCTGCTGACATTTTTATGGGACATTATATTGGACGACTCTGGAAACTATGTTATGACATTATATTATCTTCTGAAAGTGGTACTATTACTTATGTCAAGGCAGCTTACTTTGTAGTCTGTACACATTCCCTAGTGGCTAGAAAGATAATGATTTAAAGATCATTTTATGTTTTAAAAGGGACTTCTGTGGATGCCATCAGAGTTATAGTGGTAGCCTTTTTGTCATTCGATCTGGTCTTGGACCTTTGTTGAAAGGACTTAGATATTAAATCATGTTTATGTCAAAGGAACTTAGTACCTAACCTTATTTGTTTGAGGTCTTGTTTGAAAATGGTTCATTTTTTAATGATTTGAAAAAGGATACATGTGAATCTGTAGTGAAAATGGCCCACACAGTGGCCCACTCTAATTGTTGAAGGATGCAGTTAGTTGTAGAATGTGGTTTGTAACCAGCCATCTACAAATAGCAGGCTAAATGTAAAGTGTTCCAGCCACTGCTGTTGCTAGTTCTGGGAGATGCTCAGTAGGCAGCCTGCAAGTTTTTACTGGAAATCACTTTGTCTTTGATCTGCTACTCTTGTGTCTGCAGAGTAACTGCACTAAATATGTACAACAGGCTTTGTATTAAGATCAGATATGTTTCTTGTTTTTGCCCCCATCTCGATGCCTTGAGAAGGCTGACCTGGAACAGAGGCTGGACAGAGGTAAGAGAATAAAATAGGTATTTATTAGAAGGCCTTAAAGGATACACCTTGGGCAGCACAAGAGTCTGGCCAGGGCTACACCCAAGGTGGACCTAAAATGATCACAAAATGGATGACTGGTCACAAGGCCTCACACTCTTATAAGTCCGGGTCGATTTGCATATTGGGGTTAATGTTCCAATTATAGCTTCAGGTTATGAATTTCCATCCTCCTTGTTCTCTCCCCTCAGCACTCCATTGTTTATGCTTTTTCTGGGCCTGAAACTTGTGATGATTGTCCTTGGTCTCAAGCTGGAAACGATTGTTTTGTCTGTCTATCCTGTGAAAAGAGCTAACACTTAATATGAGATCAGAGCTACACACCTAAGCAGCACAGAATCCGAAAAATATGAAAGCTAAAACTTAAGGCATCAATGTATAACCTCTGCTTTCAGCTTTTGGGAGCCTGAGAGTATTTCGCCTGTCTGGGGGAAAAATATCCCACACAACCCCCATGGTATAATCAGATTTTTATGCAAGTGTGTGAGCACCTTCTGATTGGGTTCATTTCAATGTGCAGAAGTAGCTTTTGATGTGTTTGATAGTACCTGGGAAGGGAAAGAAGGTGCCAAATCTCATCCACTGTGAGTAAGAAAATTAAGGTGTAAGAATATGGCATACCCATATGTGCATGTTCTTAAGATTCATGGCTGCCACCTGGAATGTTATAAACCTGGTCATGACATTTGCTTGGGGGATGGATCTGAGGTCTGTAGGAAGATTGTGATGACATTTCTTGGTACAAGAGACAGAACTGAGTTTTGGCTCAGAACAATGTGAGCACTGTACTCCGTCTTCCAAAGCACATTGGTATGGTTGAAAAGAGGTGGTGACGTTGCTGCTCCCCTTTCTGTTTGAAGTTGTTTGGCAGCATCTTGAGAGTCTAGCTGGATGTAGAGATGGGCAGAACTCACAGGCATTACTTTGTTACTAGTTTACCCATCCTTTCCTATTCTATCTTCTTCCCCTCATGCAGTAAGTTTTTCTCTAGGCATTCCAAAGGTTGAAATTCTACTCCCATAACTTTCTAACTTGCATAGTAAAAGTTTTGAAGGCTTAGCCTGGAAATGTCACTTTTCTGCTTGAGAAACCTTGTTTTTGGAATATCCAATTCCAGTGTGTAGTAGGAGGATTTATGCTTGCTGACAGAGGTAACTGCAGAGGCATGGCAAAACACATTTACTTAAAATTTCAGCTTTTTTTCCAGGTAAAGAAAAGAAATAGTATGAATAAATGAAGTGAGGAATGTTTATAAATTAGATGTGATATAAAGAAATGAATTTCTTACTCAGCAGCCTGAATTGCTGGAAATGTTGCTATATTAGAACTGAATGTCATGGATGCCCTTGTCAATATTAAATCTTTGGTATAAATACTATTTCTTGCATATATGCTAGGAATATGGTGGACTCTTAAAGGAATTGAACTAATCTGTAAGCAAGCATGGTCTTTAAAGATTGCATGTGGTGATGTAGGCTATTCTTCTTAAAACGAATTAAGCAAATAACAGTTATCTTCTAGAATTTTAAGTGTGAACTAGTCTTTTCTTATTAATTTGCTTTCTGCTTCATGAATACTTATGCTGTCTTTGCCACATGTCTGTGATATATTGACTCCATTAATCTTTCTGGTTAACTCAAAAGGCATCAACACTTGCAGTCTTAGTCAGCCTTTTTACAGGGGAAAGCCCTGGGAAGGTTATGGACCATGTTGTGCAGTTCTAGCAGGTTATTTTTTTGGTCAGAGCATTATCACTTCTTTAGTGGTTATATAAACTCTGGATGCACGACCATTGCAACAGCAATGTCATTTGGTGCTTTCCAGAAGTCCTTTATACTGCAAGTGAATCAATAATAGCAGCTCTTGCTGTCCTTGGAAGGGATTTGGACAAAGGGGTTCACAATTAATGGACTAATGGTGAAGTTTAGTTGGTCCTCTAAACTATTTGTCACTTAAAATTGCAAGTAGAGGAAGAAGTAAATTTTCAGTGGGAGACTTAAAGTGGACACAATGTTTTCCATCAGAAGGAAAAAGTCCTTTACTGTTTCACTCTATTGTGTCTAAATGTAAGAAAGTGGGGACTTGATGAGTTCTGCTGGGTGTTTTTGTTCATTTGGGTTTTTAAAATAAAATTATAGCAATAAAAATGTAATACCGCTTATCTCGTTTTTTTGTTTTTTTTTTTTTTCCCTCAAACTTGTTTCTGTGTGTTCTCAGCTTCTGAGTTCACATTTCCCCAATTCAGTGTTACTGCTCAAATTGTTGGTCCTGTTTTTGGGATCAATAATTCATTATTCTTCTCTTTTAGTCTACCTATGTCTTGCTGAGAAATCAATTTTTCAAATATGAAATCCAAGTAGTAATGATCATTGGTGTGTTAAATGTCTCAGGTTGGTGGGAAAGATTTTGAGAAGAAAAAGATTATTTCCAGTGTGTGAGTATGCTTGGACAGAGATATTGCTGAATGATTAAAGCAGAATGTATTTATTGGTCTGATTATGGACAAGCATAAGAAATCCTCTGATGTCCTATTGTTTTTCTTT
>VWZU01011871.1:1513853-1555254 GCA_013397095.1 Sterrhoptilus dennistouni
TGGGGGGGGGGAGGGGGGGGAGAAAAGAGCTAAAGTCATTCTTCAGGAGTAAAAAAGACTATCTCAAGTTTCCCTAGTTATTGCTAGAATGTATTGGTGCTGTCTTGCATTTATGCAAATTTGTTGGCAAGATGTGTGAACACTTAACAAACCGAACTTGGAAAATCTTCATTGAAATAATAGCTTGATTCAAGAAGGGGAAGTGGAGTAATAAGCCAATCTAAGAAAATTTATATTTAACTGACACCTCTGTAGTTAAGTTTTTTGTAACATGTGGAACTGTGGTTGTCAGCTTCTTCTACTTTGTGACCCCTTGTGTACTTTTTTAAATGAAAATTATCAGGTTGAGTCAGAAAGCAGTTTTTTGGTGTATAACTCTCTTAAAATTCACCCTGAATGGCTGTATGCTGGAAAATGGTTAAGGGGGAAAGAATGTTGTGAAAGCACATCCTTGCAGTCGTGATTTACAGTCCTCTGTAAGTACATGACCAGTGGTCTTAGGAAAATGAAAGTCATGTATGGCTGATCAATTTTTAAGAGAAAGCAAATGAACATGAAAAATAAAAATCAGAATATTATTAAGTGAGGCTTTAAAAAATAACTGTGTTCCAAATTTGAGATTAGCGACAGCAATAGTGGTTTACCTGTTTTTTCAGTGGTGATCTTACTACCCTTTTGGGAAGGATCAACACTGATGAATTAAGTTTGTGGGTGAACTGGAGAGAGAATGTAAATAACTTGTAGATAGTGTTTGTGAATTTTGCCTTTTTTCAGACTCAGTTTTATTCATAGGTGTAACTGTTGGAGACTTTTCAGTCAATTGGCACAATTACTTAAACAAAAAATCCTCCTTTTTTCTTCCTGTTTTCTGCATTATTATGTGCCATTATTTCTTGGACTTCTGTAGGAGGAAAATGCAGTATTTAAGTAAGCTGGCTCTATGAAAAGCTTGGATATATTTCTTGCCTTCTGAATATATCTGGCACTTCAATATCTTATTACTCTGCTCTATCGCAAATCTTGTCTTGTTTTCTTACTAGAAAGAACAGTTTGTGTCTTAGGACTTTAACCTAAAAGACTTAAGACCGTACAACACTTGGGGGTTAATTAGAAGCATTGTCTTGAGTCTCTGATCCTTTGAGGTGTACTTGTCATTGAATATCCAGAATTTGAATTTAGAGTTGGTGGGTTTTGTTTTTTGTTTACTGCCTAGGCTGTATCCACTTAAGCCAGTTAAATTATTATCTTTTATGTGTATTTCCAAGTTGTTTGTAGGGTGTGCTCTATATCTTCTGTATAGTTTAGCTGAGAAGGTGCTTTAAGGGACTGGCTTGTATGACATTTTACAACTGATCACTGTTTCTGTGCTCTCTGAAGACAGATTGGGATTAATTCAATAATTTTACTCAATGAATAATCCTATGTCATGATATAGTTAAGTCTTTCTAGCAGCTACACCTTGATTTCAGTGTGTACAGTTACTGGTAGATATCTCCAACAAAATCTGCACGAGTCACTATCAGCTCTGGTTTAGTTAGTGTTGGGGATATTTTTTTGTGATTCTCTGTGCTATTTTTGTTCTTATGTTATCATCTTGCAGAAAAGAGGAATTCTACTCTATCTTACTAATGAGAATGAACAAACATTCATTCTATAAATTCATAAGACTTTTGGGATTTCCAAGTGTTGTTTTTACAGAACTTGTTACTACAGTGCTCCTAAATAACAGCAAACAGCTCTGTGAATTACACAATAAAAATGCCAGGTAATATTTTGCTGTTTGGAACTCTGTTCCAAGGTCCATAGCTTTTTTGGATGGCTTGCATTGACTCTTCCCAACAGCTGTAACTCAGTTGTCTTCTGCAAGGACAGATATTGAAAGATCTTAAGGGAAAGTGGCTGTTTAATTATAATACGTATTTCTGGCAATGCATCCAGGCAATGTTTTGGTGTTTTTTTCCATTCACCGGTGTTTCTCTATTCCTTTATATCCATGGATTTTTTTTTTTTTTTTAGAACTGCAGCTGCTTGTATTGTACTAGGGCTGCCAAAAGTCTCAGTTAAGCACTCCACTGTAACACAGAAATTTCAAGAAAGCTTATTCAGAAGTGCTGTAACATATTTCAACCTACAATCTGAATGTCTTTGTATCCTTGCAGTAGTCCATCATTGAATACATTTAGAGTATGTAATCTGTGAGTGTGTTGGACCTTGAAGGTTTCAGACAGCTTCTTTCCCTGATTTCAATGATATCTACTTACCCTAAATATTTCGACCCACACACATGATTCTGAATCCTGTTTTAACATCACACATTTTGCCATCTTGAACAGTCTTCCAAAACATCAAAAATTACTTAGATTGGTAATTCTTCTGCTAGAAAGGGAGAGTAGAGCAGTTCTCCCTTATGAACTTTGTTTGTATCTGAGAACTAAATGGACATAAGTGAGCTCACGCTGGGGAGAGCAACGGCCATTACAGTGGAGAGGAAGAAGAAATTTCTGCCTTTCTTTGGGGAAAGGTTGTTGCAGTATTGTCTGTGGGAATCACTGTTCTCTGTCACCCTGCAGTATTGGTATCAGTATAGCATTGGAAAAATCTCTGCTCAAGGTAATTGGTTCAAGTATGGCACTGTTTCAACTACCCCTGTGACAGGCACAGCAAATAAATTGTATCTCCTTGTCAGTGGCAGTAAGCGAACTCTTTACAATCCTGAGAGAATTTGACAGAAGGAAGATTTCTCCTTTTTCTCTGCAGGATATAATTGTTCCAAACAGATGTAACCATTAGCCCCTGCTCTAAAGCAGGCCACAGTCAGATTAGGTTCATGCTGAGAACAAAGGATAAAATTCATGTCAGAGCATTTACAGAGGGTTAATTTGCTCTCCCAGCTCAACTGAGACCCAGTGACTGCCTCAGTGCCCTGCCCTGATATGCAATAGAGCTGCAGGGCATCACTGCTACCCTCACAGGTGCAGCTGTAAGCTCAGTTCAGAAAGAAACTCTCACACTAGGATGATTCATGATTGTCCAGGAGAAGTGAACAGAAATTCTGGGAGAGTTTTTCATTCTGCAGAGCACAAGAACAGGACTTGTTCTCTTTGGTGTGTCTTGCATTGAGCATTTTAAATTTAGCTGTGAAGTTAGAATGCTTTTTAGGGTGCATTTTAAGTAACAAACTTTGAAGTACAATGAATGCCTGGCAAACACAGAAACTGCAGCCTTCTCTGAAGGTTTTCCTTGAAATTTAACATTTGCAGTAATGTGTACTTGCATCCACCTTGCTTTTCTTCGGGTGTGGCAGTTTGTCTGGTTTGTTTTGTCTGGTCCTGTATATTTTTTTACCTCCTTCAAGAAATAAAATTGTTTTGATGGCAAAATGTCATAGACTCATAGAATAGCTTGGGTTGGAAGGGACATTAATGATCACTTAGTTCAAACCCCCTGCCATGGGCAGAGCTGCCCCCCATTAGAGCAAGTTACTCAAGGCCCTTTCCAACTTGGCCTTGAACGCTTCCAGGGGTGGGGCATCCATCTTCTCTTGGTAACCTGTTCCAGTACCATCACTGCCATTTGAGTGATGATTCTGAATTAAACTGGACTATCCCTTGGGTAATATTACTTTTTATAGTTTTGAGTTTATAACCCTGTGTTAATAAGTTCAACTTGTGTTCTCTAACTACTTGTATGATTTTTAAAGTACTCTTCCCCGTGCCACAGCTGTGTCTAAAACCCCTTTAAAGAGCATTCAAAGCAGCCTTGTAAATAACTGTAACTGACTGTATTTGATCACTTTTTCTTCCTGAGACATTATTCTGAGGAGTGAAGAAGTAGTTCTTCCAGGTAGCTCTCCTGAGGGGCAGTCTTGTGTCATGCTGATTTAGGCTGTTTGAGCAATGGTTTTTCTGTATTGCAGGTATTCTATGTTTATTTATGTGCATTCACTCTTTAAAGTCACAAATTTACTGCTTAGATGTTTAAACAAACCTAATAGAGTTTTCCATCTCAAAAAGAATGGAGAAATTTTTATCTATTTGGTAACGAGACAACTCAAGAAATTGAGTTTTGAGTGGGGGATTTTCCCTTTGGTAGTAGACCAGAATTATTTGTTTAAATGTGGTGTTTGTTTTAACCAGTTTGTTTTGGAAGCTGGGCAAAGGTGCAGTGAGAAAGGGAGGAGCAGAACAAAATATGCACATACGCTGAAGCCCACTATTTCTTAAGGATTAGAGCAACACTGTGGTTGTATGACCAAAATTCCCTGAAAATTTATAACTGTTCCACCAATAGTTGAGAAAATCTTGATAGGTATTTCAGTTCACTGAACACTTGAAAGCATAGGGCTCAGCTTACACTTTGTAACTTAACAACATATGGAGCCAAGAAAGCAAAGTGTGTAAACATTTCCATTATTATTCTGTAATTTTTAATCCCCACAAAAGATTGACTGTCCAATTTAGGCTCTTTGAGATACTTCTGGAAACAAGTGTGTCAGTTTTCAAAAGATGTGATTGCTCAGATCTCAAATATTTAAAAACCTAATGCCTCTGGAAATGAAATTCCTTTTGGATAAAAGAAATGGATTTTCAGGGAGTATTATCAACATGCTGCATTTATTTTTAGAAAACATGAGGTTTGTTTCCAGCAATGTGCAGTTATGGGCTCAGTGCTAATAAATCTTTCCTATTATATATAAGGAAGGTTATTTGGTTTAGTGAAAAATAGATTTCATCAGACTCTTGCCTTTTGCTTTTGTCAGATCTGTCCTATCCAAGGGGAAGGCATTGGGGATGCACTTTCGAAAACATGACTGCAGATGCTTCTGCAAATTAGGTTTTCCCAAAGTAATGTAACAGCATGAACCTGCTCATAAAAGTATTTCAGAAATAAAAGTAGAACTTTATTCAAGTATGTGTACCAATAACATGTGCCATAAAAGATGATAATTTTGACTTTATATTGACATAAATCACTTACTGGTGAGCAGTACTTTTTGTGAAAGTGGCATCATAAGAGTAGGCAATAACCGATTGGAAAGGTCATTTGATAAACCAGGAACTTCAGGCATCTGTTTATTATCAACATTCTTCTTTGCTGTCTCAAACAGAAAACAGTTTTCTTTCTGTCACTCTCAAATCTCCATATAAATTGCTAAGAGTAGCCAAATACTTTGGCTTCAGGACCTGAGGGTATTCCTCCTCTTTTTCTCTGTAGTTTCCAGATCCTGTAAGGCAGATCATGTGCTTCCACTTGGTGCACTCCAAAATACAAACACAAATTTTTGTACAGAGATTAAAACACACAGGGGAAAAAAACACTTTTGGGAACATCCCCAGAAACCATGAACAAATCTACTGGCCTCTCCCGATTCTTCTCTTTAGGTAGTTTGGTTTAATGTGTGCTCATGGAACACACATGCAACAGGTATTCTCATTCAGCTCCTAACACTGGCATTATTAATGGGGTTATTTGGGCACTGCTGATCTTGGAAGAGCGCTCTCCCGAAAGATCTCCTACTTTCCCCTCAGTTAGCAACAGAATTTTGGGCATTTCTTGCACAGCTTCCCCTTTGACCATCTGTGAAAGCCATCTGTCTCTTAATGTGCTTTCAGGAACATGTAAGCAGCTTGATGTTATCCATTTATATCCACCAATTTCTTACGTCACCTCAAGTAGTTTCCCGTATTAGGGAACTTAGAGCCAACTTAGTTGGCTTGGTTAGGTAATGCTAGAGAGAGGGACTAATATTTTGCCTCTAACCTTAACAAGTGTTTTTTCCCTTTCTTTTTGTGCCTATTTCTATGTATGATACTAAAGGTTTTGGCTTAATTCCAGGTAGTTGTTGAAGAACATCTCCCATGTGAGTCTATCTGATCTGAACTTTAATGTACCAAGTAAATACCATCTGCATGTTGTGCTTTAGGAAGGGTACCCCTAAATCCAGTGGTTCCACTGAAAGTGTCCCAAATCACATACTGCTCTCTCACGCCATCTCACCCTTGCCTTCCCCTTCTCCTTTCCATTGCAGTGGGATGGACTTGAGAATTAGGGGCACAAAAGGTGAAGATTACAGTTTGAGAGAAACCACTTTACTGGAAATAGCAATGAGATAAGGAAGGGAACAGTAACAGCCACAATATTAATAACAGAACTGTACTAAAGAGAGGGTAATTCACATGCAAAAATTCTCACCATGGACCCCTAGACAATAAACAATGGTAGACAGCTTTGCCACTACCCTGCACTTCCAGGCATGAGGCATCCACAACTTCTCTAGGAAGCCTGTTCCAGTGTTTCACCACTCTCAGAGTAAATAATTTTTCCCAATATCTAGTCTAAATGTACTCTTTTCCAGTCTGAAACCAGTCCCCCTTGTCCTGTGACTACATGCCTTTTTAAACAGTTCCTCTTCATCTTGGAGGATCCCTTTAGGTACTGGAAGGCTGCAATTAGGCCACCTCAAAGCCTTCTCTTCTCCAGGCTGAACTCAATTCTCTTAGCCTTTCCTTGTAGGGCAGGTGCTCCATCCCTCTAAGCAACGTGGTGGCCATCTCTGGACTTGCTCCAACAGGTCCATGTCCTTCCTGTGTTGGGACCCCAGACCTGGATGCAGCACTGCAGGTGGGGTCTCACCAGAGCAGAGGGGCAGAATCCTCTCCTTTGCCCTACTGGCCACGCTACTTTGGATACAGCCCAGGACACACCTGGCTCTCTGGGACGTGAGTGAACATGGCTGGGTCATGTCCAGCCTCTCATCCACCAGCTTCCCCAAGTCCTTCTGGGCAGGGCTGTTCTCCATCTGCTCAATCCCCAGCCTCTGTTGATACTGGGGGTTGCACTGATCCACGTGCAGTACCTTGAACTTGGTCTGGTTAAACTACATGAGATACCTATTGGTCCACTTTTTTGAGCTTGTCCAGATCCCTCTGGATGGATGGCATGCCATCCTGCTACAGGGGTGACAACCATAGCCCTCAGCTTCCTGTCATCTGCAGATTTTCTGGAGGTACACTCAAGCTCTTTGCCTATGTCATTAATGAAGCTATTAAATAATATTGGTCTCAACACAGACCCCTGAGGGACACCATTTGTCACTGTTATCCATTGGGACTCTGAGCCATTGAGCACTACCCTCTGGGCATGACTATCCAACCACTTCCTTCTCCATCTAAGAGTCCATCCATCAAACCCATTTCTCATTAGTTTAGGTGGAGGGATGTTGTGAGAGACCATGCCAAATGTTTTTTACGGAAGTTCAGATAAATGACACCTGTTACTCTTCCCTAGTCCATGGATGTAGTCACTGTCATAGAAAGCCACTGGACTGGTCAGGCAGGACTTTCCCTTAGTGAAGCTGTGCTGGCTTTTAAATAACAGCATTGAAACAGGAGTTTACTTTAGGAAGTCTAGATTTCAGGAGGACAATTATTTATTATGCTAAGAAATCCAGGTGATTCTAAACCAAGTGCCATTTAGGCCCTAATATTGTTCTGTTTCATATATCACAAAATTTGACTAAGCAGAACACAAACTAAGAAAATTAGTATCAGAGGAAATCATGGAATTTCTGATACATCTCTTTTGGTTGTGAAGGGAAGGCTGAGGAAGGAAGATTGAGAGAGAACAATTGGAGTAAATAGTCAAAAAATCAGTATTTTGCTTAAAAATAGTACATAATTATGTATTTATTCTAAAAATATGAAAAATCTACATGACATTTAGTAAGTAAGCAAATTTCTTTCAACAGATGTGAGGATGCTCTTCATCTTAATTGGGTAGCATTGTATGATATTGCTTGGCATTCAGTATCTTCCTGCAATTATTATTGAGATTTGTACTTCCTTGCTTGTTTAGAGAAATTTTGTACTTCATTTGTAAAACTTACTTACATTAACAAGATCTTTATAATGGCCTTACATATCTTGATGTAAGCTTTATGTACTATATGACAAACTGCTTCTGAAGATCCAGTTTTCCTTTCTTTTAAAAAATAAATTATTTTTAAATTCTGGATCTTGAAAATCCACACTGATGTATTAGTGGGCACGTGAATATTGCACAAAAATGTGTGATGTAGAAACATTAGCCTAATGGAGAATACGCCACTTCCTCAGATTTCAAAAAGAGCATTTATTTTTCAGTATGACTGTGCATTTCCACAGATATCTATTCAGGAGCAGGTGCTTTCTGTCTCTATCATCTACTTCCCTATACTCATGTATCTGAAACTACCAGAGAGATAAAGATAGTACTGTTTAAAATATCTTTACAGCAGCAAA
Source organism: Sterrhoptilus dennistouni (assembly GCA_013397095.1). Taxonomy (NCBI): domain Eukaryota; kingdom Metazoa; phylum Chordata; class Aves; order Passeriformes; family Zosteropidae; genus Sterrhoptilus; species Sterrhoptilus dennistouni. Next base: position 1,522,133 of record VWZU01011871.1, read on the forward strand.
GAGGGATGAGTCAAAACTTTCTCTGAGTTGGCTTTAGTCTGGAGTTGCTTGACTTCCTTTAGCTATTTTTTTAATGAGGTTGGAGGTAGAAAAATTACGCAACTCTTGCCAACGAACTTAAGTTAGACTTGACTCAGTTTCTAGCACAAATAGCTCCTTCATAGGCCATTTCCTTTCAAATTATTCATTTACAGAAAGACAACAATCAGTATGGGTTTTTTTCACTCTTAATGAGGTAAATAAAAATATGCGCACACATTTTGTCACTAATTATATGTTTCTAGCACTTTAGTTTTCAACATTTTAATTGCTTCAATTCAAATATAACAGTTCTCTTAAGGATTTACTTTCACTTTGTGATCTTTTCTGAAATATTGTCAACTTGAGAATGTTTGTTACATGATATAATAATGAAAATTTGTTAAATATTAAATAAGTATATATGTTAAAACTTAGTACTCACTTCATGTAGCTTTGACTATCTACTTCTAAGCTGTAATATACAGCATGAAACTGTAGATTCACAGAAGAATTTTGGGGTTTTTTTTTTTTTTAGGATGTAAGTACAGGTTAGTTTGGGCATTGATTAAACAGATTACCTAGAAACTCTAAACTTTTTGGTTTTTTAAGATGCTCCATATCTATGTGCTTGTATTACAGTAAGTTATGGAAGATCCAGAAATAAAAAACACGTGTTTTACAGAAATATGTCACTTTTCATAACATGAACAAGACTTTATTTTTATAAGCTGGAGAAAATTTCTGCCACAAGAGTGGTAAATAATTAATTTAAATGGCTCTAAGAATATTTAGATGGAAGGATCCAGTATACAACCTCTAATCTCCATCAAGTCAATGCAAACTGACCACTAAAAAGTGGCAAGTTCCTATGGGACAGAGATGAAATGCTGCAATATGAATGTGTTATTTCATTCAGTGAGAAAACTTCAATATTCCTCATTCCAGAGGGACTACTCTACTTCTCAGTGGTCATGAATGTATAATACATGGGAATATTCATATTCATTATTTAGGAAAAGGATGTTCATTGCATTATGGGGAAATCTGAGTTATATCCGTTTGTGGATCAAAATAGGCATATTCTTGATAATTCTTTTCAGGACATATATTTTTGAGAGGGCAACCCATTAAAGTAACCTTTCTGTAATACTGCAGAATGTAGGTGTATTTGTGGAAATACAGACATTAATTAATTAAGATTTCCATTTACACTTTTAAGTAGATGTGGTGGGTTGTCCCTGGCTGGATACCAGGTGCCCACCAAAGCTGCTTTCTCTCTCCCTTCCTCAGCTGGGCAGGAGAGAGAAAATATAATCAAAGACCCCTGGGTTGAGACAAGGACCAGGAGAGATCAATCACCTGTTACTGTCATGAGCAAAACAGACTTGACTTGGGCAGATTAGTTTAATTTATTGCCAATCAAATTAGAGTAGGTTAATGAGAAATAAACACCTTCACCCCACCCCTCCCTTCTTCTGGGGTAAGCTTCACTCTTGGTTTTCTCTACCTCCTCCCCCTCGGTGATGCAGAGGGACAGGGAATGGGATCTGTGGTCAGCTCATGATGTGTTGTCTCTAGGTCCTAGTGGACAGGAAGCTGACCCCATAATGATCCCTTGTGGCAAAGAAGGCCAGAAGCAGGTCAGGGGAGGTGATCCTTCCCATCTCTTCAGCCTGAGAAGACTCAGGCAGAATTTAATGTGTATGAATGGGAGGGAATTAAGATGGAGGCAGTCTCTTTTCATCAATGCCAGTGACAGGACAAGAGGCAATGGGCAAAAATTCACATATACAAAGTTTCATCTGAACACAACAGAACACTGTTCTGCTGTGAGGGGAGCCAAGCAGAATAACAGCTCATGCAGAGAGGTTGTGGAGTCTCCATTTGAACACACTCAGGAGTCACTTGGACAAAGATTAGGACAATGTTCCCCAGCTGAGCCCCTTTGAGCAGGGGGTTAGGACTATACAGTTTTGAGAGGTAACTTTCTAACCTCAATGATTCAATGATTTTGATATCCCTAATTATAGCCATCACAATTATTTTTATTTGTTTTTTACCTAGTGCGTCTTAAATTAGTTCAATTGACACATGCATTTAAAAGATTTTTTTATTTGATGAGAAAGATTTTATTATTAAGCAATAGAACTCATCTGGAATGTGCAGATGACTTCACAAGAGAGAGGCTTATTTTTTTTTCTGTTACATGCAGAGTTCTGAAAATGTAAATGATTTCTACAGTCTTTTCTTTGGAGGACTTCAGAGGAGATGTTTCATCTGCTAGAGTAAGCTATCTAAAAAAATTAAGATGCATTTGTTCTTTAAATTTGTTACAATATTTACATGCCAAAATGTAGATTGGGTACTTACATGCAAAATACATGCGGTAGCTTGAACATTTATCTGTATTCATGCTTTCTTGCATAAAAAAAAGAAATTAGATGCCGATGCCAAACAATCCTTCTTAAGAAGAAACAACATTAAGTAAAAAATTTGCCAAGTGCGAAGATGGGGAGTTGATCTTATTTCTTCTCCATTCATAGGTTTGATTTATTGGGACAGATAGGATGGGCTGGGCAAGTGGATTTAAGCCAAAATTTAGAAATTTTGATTAACCATAGCTTAGCATTTCCAAAAATCTGGAGACTTCCACATATTCATTGTGTAGATTTGTGTCAACGAGGTGATTCCAAGTTACCAGCACCAGCCACCTTGAAGGCAGATGTCATCAGTAACCCCCTGGTTCTTTAAGATGTGTCATTTTCTTGCTACAAGGGGCATTTAAAATAAACAGATATGGCCACTTTTGAATATAAGAGGAGCTGATGAAGTAGTGGAACTGTAGGTGTAAGCTTTAAGAACATCATCAGTAATTTACAGCCTCCAGATCTGCCATTGAGGAAGAGATAAAAGTTTTATTTTCCCTTTTTGAGTACAGAGACTTACATTTTCATATCCTTATTTCTAGCAGCCCACAACTTCTTGTGGGGCAGCAAGAAAATACCTTTCACTGGAGATTACTCAAAAATCTGGATGCTAGCTTTCAAGGTAACGGATATTTTAAATGCTGAAGAGAGAGTAGGTGTTCTTAGAGAAACATAAATCACAGGAATACTGTTGTTTTAAAAGGATGAAAAGAAACTAGAATATTTCCTGAGAAATCCATTGATCAAGAAAGACCTATTGGTGAAGCATCCACCTTATTTTCTAAGATTTAGCCTAATTAAAATGAACATAGAGCAATTAAAACTTTTCAAGTTGTGTTTTAGTTTTAGATCACTATATTCTAGGTATGTGAGTCATAAGCAGTATATCTTGGACCCAATTACCAATTAATTGGCAATAAAAGTAGCTACAGGGTGACAGAGAATTTCTAAGGGGACAGGAGGCTTTTCTAAAAAAATAAGCACCTAGTGAGAAACACATGAAGAATGTAGTACCTCATTACTGTTACTGCACTTAATATTGATGTTTTAATTGCTTGCATTAATAGCTAAAGTGCATGGCACTTATTACAGGGTTGGATTTTACTTGCGGTTATAATGAATAAGAGAGTTGTTGAAAATGGTTTTTAGCTGAAGACTTCAAAGTAGACACCTGTAAGTTGATCAACAGGACAATCACTGCCTAGAGTTTAGCATTAAGTCCCTTCTCTCCAGCTATGTGAAATGAATTATTATACAATAGTGTTTTGCTGCTCTCTCTAAATGGAAATGGGTTTTGGTATTTGCATGGTTTAAGCAAAATGATGAAAACAAATTTTGCATAAAGCTCATGCCTTTTCAGAGGTAAAATAAAAACTGAAGAAAACAAAAGAAAAACAGAAGTGGATAGAAAAGCAAAGCCTCAGGGAAATATTTCACTAGCAGATAATCTGCTGGAAATTTTCACAAAAGTTTTCAAGGTAAAATACATTTATCAATAACAAGGTAATTATTTTTTTCTTATTGTACTCTATAGATACAATTGGCTAAAATCCATTAGCATTAATTGTTTTGTACTTTGGTTTTTTGGTTGATATATGTAATGACTGTCTTACTGTTGATTTGTAAATATATGACTGTACAGGTCTTGTTCAGCAAATGAGTTTAGTAGGATTACCTTAGCTGGTTGAGGCATGTTGCTAATAACACAAAGGTTGTGAGTTTGATCCCTCTATGGGCCATTTACTTAAGAGCTGGGGTCAGTGATCCTTGTGGTGAGCCCCTTCCAGCTCAGAAGAGTCTGTGAAAATTGTTTTGGCGTGATTATTCTCTATATGTTTTATCCTTCAGGGTAGTGTTTACATAACTGCAAAAAGCTTTATTGGTGGTTGTATTTTTGCTTTCTTTTTTGCAAAATGTCTTGCCCATCCAGATCAGACATGTGCATGTGTGCATATTGTACGTATGAAAAAATACCATTTTGTATGGTAAATATACATGAGTATCTGTTGTTAGAACCTCAGAATTTCAGGCTTTTATATTTGACTAGCCTGCTTTTCATAACAAGTCTTTGGTATTCTGAAATAAGGTATACTTTGTTCAGAACAGCGCTAGTTCCAAATCTGTTCTCAGAAAAAGCTTTAGAATTTGTGAAACCATGGCATTGCCTCAAATGACTTAAGTGCTCCTTCTTTCTACTCTGACTGTTTCTTGTGGTTTGCTGTCTTAAGGAAAACTCTATCTTGTTCTTTAAAATTACTGTGATGTAATGTGCAGGTACAGAATTCCTAGAAGTATGTTGTGATGGTTGCAATTTAACATCTTTGGCCTGATTCACCTTAACTTTTGCAATCTGGCCTAAAAAGGTGATGTTAGTACTTGGCTGCATTTTATTTTGATTTCGAAACATTAAAGGAAATGAAAGGTCATTTTAATACACAGCTCTGGGAGACATTGCAATCATTAGAGACAAAGCTCAGTATTCTCTGTGTAATGTAGCTAGGAAGAGGTAACAGTGAGAAGACATTTCTCCACAAAACCAAACTGGGTGCTCACATTGCCTGTGAACCTTAATATTTCAAGTAACTGTTTCTTTAAGAAAATCCTAAAAAATTAGCTTTTAATCAGAAGTATCGAAAAAATTGTTAGCATATTGCTTATATTATTATGTACTCATTGCTCTTAATATTTGATCTTTTTGCTTGATTGTGGTAAAACTGAGATATAATTGTGGAGAAGTAAGAAAACCCCTGATTTTTAAAACAAAAAAATTTGGATTGAAAAATTGTAAAAAAACCACACTTCTGACAGAGCAGAGAAATTTAAATACAGTGCACCAGTGTGGTTTTACACTAACAGTGTAAAACTTGTAAATTGGAGCCTGAAATGCAGAAATTGTTTGCCCTCTGTTCCTCCACAAGTTTTCTATGGATTGAATTAAGGTTGTTACTGCATTTCCTTTGTAGTTATTACTCCATTTAGTAGTGAGAAATGTTAGGTGCCATCTGGACAGCATACATACTTTAGTGTCTTAGTTTAAGCCATAATGGAGTAGAATCTCTTTAATCCCTACCAATGGGGTCAACATCATGCAAATGGACCTGGGGACATTGTATTAATTTATTCATAGAATAAGGTTTTTATGTATGTTGAGGCTGTGTAGAGTAGCTTCAGAAACTTGTCAGTTACCGATTAGAAATCAGGATTAGTTGTTGAGACTATTTCTTGACTGAGAATGTAGTGAAACATTAAGTTCATTGGATTCAAACACCTTTGACTTCACCTTACAATCTCCAAGCATCCAGACATTGCTAACTGTGTTAACCCTGCTTCAGTAATGCAGAATTTATTCTGATAACTAAGACACCCAAAAGTCATATTTGGTATTACTGCTTTCAAGACAAGGTGTTTGCTCTTGTGTCTTGTCTTGCAAAACAGACTGTTAGTCAGGAAGAGAGGTGGCATGGTATGTAATGGTAGAAAGGTGAGGTGTGTGACTTGATCCTCATGAAATGAGTGTGCTGGACTAAAGGTACTCTCAAAGTACAATCCACAGGCAGACTTCAGTGTAAAATCTGGAAATGCCATCTAGGGGATTTTTCCACTTGCTTTCAGAAAACCTGTAAAGAAATAGGATGGAGTTTCACGGTTTGGTGTGAAATGGCCTCAGGTTTACTGTAGCTTAGGCATACAGCAAAATACATGTATAAACAGCAGTGGGTCCCATACCTGTCTGTAACAGGATGTAGAATGCTGAAAGAATGTAGGGCAGTCAATAGTTAGCATCAAGTTACGCAAGAATGAAGGACAAAAGTGTTTTGGGATCACAAAATACTTTACCAGTGACTGAACAGGCACACAACTTCGAGTTAATGCTACAGAAGCCAGCCAGCCATTTCCATATTCCATAGGCATGTTGCTGTCTTCCATACCACTCTCCTTTAGTAGCAACATAAGTAAGGCTGATACATTAAAAAGTCTAATATAGAAACAATAAAATTAACAATAGGAAAAAAATTATTACATTGTGCAGTTTATTTTAACTTGCTGTTGTTTGAAAACAAAACATCTCAAATAAAACTGAAGGAAAGAATAGCATTTACATACCTGTGTCCTGGATTTAAATCACTTTTCAAGGAACAGGGAAGACTTAGGATTTACAACAGACAGTTATTAAAAGGGGATGTAGAGAGAGAAGTTATCAAGTCAGATCAGAAGAAATGTTGCAAAAGGGAACTTGGTGCAGGTGAGCAGTGAAGTTGCCTATTTACATCCCCAAACTGTTTTTTATGAGTACCTCAGTCATACCTTTGGGGATAGGCAGCTACTTTTTCCCTGTTTTGTGAAGCCTTTTGGAAGAATGAAGAGGTCTGCAGCTGGCTCTGTCTCTCCTCTCTTTAGTATGTGGAGCACTAGTTCAAGATGCAGGAATCTAAACTTCTGTTGTTTTTTTCTTTCTGCCCACATAAAAAATGAATTGATAGTCTGTGCTCTCTGGCCCTTGGGCTTTAGTCAAAATAAAATGCTGGAAAACATGAATTAGTTTGGGGAAGAATCCTGCCAAAGCTGTGCTGTTTTTCAGCCATCACTTCAAGGCTTTATGGACCACAGTCAACATGAGATAGGGAACTTTACTTTTAGCCTGCTCATGAGGACATCCAAATGCTAGAACAAAACTAAGGGTAAAAACATGGCTTCTGTGGTAACTTTTTTTTTTGTGGCAAATACAAGAACTTTTTGAAATACAGCACCCATTTTTACCATCTTCCTCCCTGTGTCACCCCCCCACCCTTGACCTCAGTATCATAAAACAACATACATTCTGCCAACTATTGGAAGGAGGAAAAAGCCAATATAATTTTGTGAAGTTGCTGGTAAATACCGGTGTATTTTTCAATGCATTTCATACAGTTTCCATGGTATCAGTAAGTCAAGTTATTCACGTTCCTGTGGAAGGCATAAGGAACGTATATTGCAGGCTTAGACATGGATATGGGAAATTGCTGAAACAGAAGATTATAGCTGCCTTTTCTGTTGAGGCAGTACCACACACATGCCTAACTAAGAGTTTAAAAATAAAATTAAGAACGTGCTGTCCTTGTGAAAGGGATGCTTTCCTGAACAATGAGTGTTTCTATTGATGATAAGTCATATTGCTTAATGTTACCTTTAACTAATTCCAAATATATATTTTTTAACTTCACTGTCTCCTTGTAAACTGTATTTCTAAATAACAGTTTTAAAAAAAAAGTGAAGATGCATGTATTTAGAGAAGTAGGGAAGGCTTATATCTGTCTGGTGCTTTGGTACATAATTTAGGCTTCAAGTAAAGTACCAAGCTGAATTTCCAATTTAAAATCAGTTCTACTGATGAGTAACACTATAAAGCCTCATTTTACCCCTGCATATGGGAATGGTTATTCAGAGCCATTTCTCTTTTCTTAAATTTTCAGTAATAATTTTTAAATGAACCTCTGGCTATTCTATATTTGATCTGAAAACTTCCAAGAAACTCTGTGATGTATAGTATTACTTCATTTGCATTTTCCTTTCTCTTTTCTTCTATGCTTCTTTTCTTTCCTTTGCTTCTTCCTTCCTATTCAATCCCTACCAACCTTTAAGTTTCAGACTAGTCACAAAATTAAAATTTAATTTTGTGATTAGGGCATCTCTTCTTATTAAGCGCAGTAGGAATTAATACTTGTTTCTTCAAGAGTACACAGCAAGTACACTGAGGCAATTTGGAGGCATAAGATATCCCAGCTGTTGAAGCTAATGGCAACATCTTGCTTATGTCTTACTGTGACCACTAGAGAGGCCTATATTCAGCATTTCCTATTGCAATATCATTCATAAACTGAATCATCAATTCAATATCAATCATCCCCTTTTATTCTTTCAAAGTCTAGGATGTGTGTGGGTTTTTTTCCCCGAGTAATTCCAATTTGTTTGGTTTTGAACTGCAAGTATTTCTGTTGGGGACATTGGATGGCATTTATCTCTGTTCTTATAACTTTACTTTTTCCTTTACATATGTTGCATGTTTCCTCCGTGCATTGCCCACACCTAACACAAATTGACGGATTTTCAGAGTGGTGTAAGACTGAAACAAAACGTATGTGCAATAAATGTTTAAAGGTTAATGTTGATTGGAGCAAACTTTTAAAAGAACTGAATCACAACAACTAATTAATTTGAAAGAATGAGCTTTCCTAGAGACATGTTCTAAAAACAAAATAGTACATCAATAGGGATCCTAAAATTCAAGTAATGCACTGAAACATCTAAATCACAATTATTTCTACTGTGTGTGCAGAACAGATTGGCTGTGATTGCTGTTGATGAGTAAAACCTGCCTCCAAAAACTGATGAGAATTTTGCCTGTGGCATCAAAAGTGGTTGGGATTTTACTGTTTTGTGAGTTTATTGAAAACCAAGAAGTTCATGAATTGTCTGACCAGGGAATAGAGAATAAGACACAACTATTCTCCATCTTGGTGTCTGTCATAAAAATATTCTTCCTTAATATTTGCAAATTCTATCCTCCTCCTGTTACATCTTATAAAAAAGAGATATTGCAATCTGAGAGCAATGTATAAAGGACTATTTATAGTCCTTTATAAAGATCACTGAAGAGATGTGTTGTATGAAGAGGAAAGGAGGACTGTTTCTGGGCAGTTTGGCTGGGATGCAAGGGAGTGTAGAGAAATTTAAAAGTAGCCATTATACCAGATTTCTTTGGCTGTTCTGCACAGATGTTGCAGCAGTTGTTTCCCAGAAACCTCTTCGGACAATTTTTTCCAGAGACATGAGGCAGCTATAAAGGTTATTTCCGGACACTGAAATTTGCAAATGCAATCAAGTTGTTAATGCTTTTTGTTTCTTAAAAAAAAGTGGAAAAAAGCAAGGGGGCTAGGCAGCAGAAAACGAGAAAAAGCCATTGTGCATTTCTTGCTGTCCTTTAGAGTGTTATGTGATGTTAAGCAGTATCCCCTGGTAGAGTCTGAACTGAGGCTGAGATTGTTATTAATGATCAGTACAGGATATTTAAATGTTTAGCAATTGATGCTGGATATCAATTTTGTTCAAATTGTGCTTAGAATGTTTTTCTTCTTTTCATTTCCAAAATGATTTGTATATCTTTTGTTATCCTGGCAATAAATTATTTTTCTATACATTGGATTGTAATTTGCCAGTTGCTCCAATGTAATTTTTCTACTTTTTAGGATGGCACCTTTCCTGGAGTTGTAATTGAGTCATTTGTTTTGAATAAGTGAAATTTATTTTCAGCCATGTTTCAGTAGAATATATGTATTCAGGGAGATAAAGTCCTCTAATATAAAGCTTGCCATGTAAAAAATATCATATTCAGTCTCCTGAATATATATGCTCCCATATATATCCTCCCATATATGCTCCTGTAGAATTCTGCTATCAAAGTTCTGCTGTACAGTGGACGCTGTAAGACGTTATCTAGTTCTCTCTATACACCTGAATAGGCAAATGACATTAAATGGGCTCCATTTGCCAAAGAGAAGAAATACTGCGATGATCCTCCCTAGTAAGTAGAAATTCACTTAACTCCCAGTCAAATAAATTCACAGCAATTAGAGAGAATGATTTTTTTTTTTTTTTTTTTTTTTTTAAGAACTAGGTCCCAGACTGGTCTGTTAAAATAATATATACTATAATAAAACAAATTTCAAATGTTTATTAAGGTAGCTGAGTATTCTTATGTCTCAGTCCTGCCAAAGGTGAAGGGGAAAAAACATGAGTGTTGAAGCATATAAAAATGAGACAAAAAGACATTTTTGGAATGTCACAGTGTGTGTTGTTTTAGTTACTGCAAACATTGGCCAACAAAGAGATACAGAAAACATCACAGAGATATCTGTGAGATCCTTTAAACTGTTGTGGAACTGTTTAACAAATTAACAAATGCCTGTTCAACATTTGGCAAATGAAATATTTTTGTCAGGTATGAGCAGAGGTGATTCTGTGAAGATTATCACTGTAAAATAAACACATTTTATTCCTTCCTTAACTACTTTCATTTGCAGGATCTATTTAGAGAAAAGAAATTACAGGTGGAGAACTTCATAATTTAGTCCAGTCAGGTGCTATTCAGAGATAGTTGCTTACACAGCCTGGAAATACAAACTCGATGTTCTAGACGTCCTAATACTGGACTGCTTCATGATGGATACCTAATCTCAAAATGTCCTACTTAATAATGCCTGTTTTATGAGGAGTTATCATCTGGGATATATTCCTAGCTTCCTAACAGTCATGAGCATAGAATCTGTCAGCACACAACTCTTATTCTTATATTGTTATTTACTTGAATGAATATAGTCAGGAATTACAGAGGAGGTACAACTAACTAAAACCTGTTCCTAATTTTCTAGTCTCATGCTTCAGATCTGGTTGATTAATGCCTGTAGCTATTGTGTAACTTTACTCTTTCACCTGAAACTAAGTCGTAGCTACACATTCAGCTTTTGTAAACTACATTAAGAACAGTCATGGTTTTGTAGTGAATTAGGATGTGCTGAGTAATACATCTTTGGTGATTAAACTGGGCTGGAATCAAATTATCATCTCTCTGAAAGTCTCCCGTGGAAAAAAGGTATCATGCTGACAATATGAACAGAGACAGCGCCCTCACCCCCCTCATGAGTGTGATTTGGCTTTCTAGCAGGATATTTCAGTGACTGGAGTGGAATGAATTTTTCTACCTTTCTTATTGGTAGCAAGGTGGAGAGGTACCTTCCTAAAAAGTACTCACTGCAAAGCTGTAGCAGCAGCTACCTCTAACTTTGAAAAACAAACTATCTGACATTCTGAGGTTTGGTCCCATTTAAAATTGTTTAAAGCTTTTTTCCTTTTGGGGAAAATACCTCATTATATTATCACTTAAAAGATTGCACTTCTGTGTTGTCTATATGTTTGTACATGTGTTTTACTAGAAGTACTTTAATAGAAGTACAGGGAAATTGAAACTTCTGGTGTCAGAAGGAAGTATATCTTACTGTATGTACTGGCTCTAGGTAGTAAGATTTTGGTAGTAGGGAGGTGGGAGCTGCAGGGATGGGCCTCTGGAGGAAGATACCACGGTTTTATTTGTCGTGGACACACAACTGGTTCCAGCCCTTTCTGTAGTGGACTCACTGGAGAACACAGGGAGCCCATCAGCCACAGTAGGCACCTCCGGGAAAACTTACATAACACAGGTCAGAGCAAACAGAAGATCTGAGGGTGGAGCTGAGATTAAAACTTGTGTGCTGAAAATTATCTCAGCATGGCAGTTTGGGAGAGTAGATGACTGTGAATGCCTGTTTACCAAAAGATTTTTAATTAAATCTATTTATCAATTATCAAGAATATATCAACTCTGCTCCTCTTAGATGTTGCTGTATTTCTTTTGTGAGGACTTAACATAATCTTGTGCAGATTGTAAATAAAGCTAATTAGAGTGGTGGTGTTTTTTCTACCAGAGAAAGTAAACTCATTTCCTGCAGTCCAGGAAGGCATATGGATGCTTTACAGTTTTGGTTTTTTTTCTCCGCCTTCCTCAATGTACTATCTTGCCTTCATCAGTATTTTGAGTAACATTTCTGTGGCACCTCTGCTTCAACACCTCCCATATACACATAATAAACCAGTAAACAAAGTCACTATGAGACCACAGGGCAAGAAAACACCTTGGTAAGTACATATTTACTTTACAATTATGAGCTAACTACATGGAGATACTGAAGTATTTCATGCTAATTTTCCAAAATTATCATATGATTACGCAGGTAAATTGACATCTGCAAAGTTGTTTGAATGCTAGGCAAGCCCAGCAGCAACATATTGTATGAATTCACATTTTAACAGCATGAAGCTCAGTCCCACAGGTCTGCTATTCTGTTATTGTTCCCAATCAAGCTGTCAGAATTATTTTGTGTGATTCAGGTGCTTATCTGTACTAACATTGCTATATTGTCTCATTCTGAAAGCAAAAAAGATTAGCATGCACTTAAATATGTAAAATAGGATTATCAATTCAAGTAATTATATGCTAGTATACATCACCAATAAAATATTTAACTCAAATTTCCATCTTCATATTTACCTCCTTATTGACTTTTATTTGTCCCTTCTAGGTCCCATTGCTTATCATTTTCCCTTTGTGAATTAAAGTGACTTTTACATATAATATCTCACATGTTATGAAAATTATGCATACCTGCTTTTATCTGAGATATTTAATCACAATATTTTGTACGCAGCATAAGAGCATTTGTGCCTGAGTCTCAGAGAACTTGAAACATCAGCAGTGCTTTTTAGCTTTTTTCTCCTTATCAAGCCAGGAATGGAAGACTAAAATTAAAGTTAAAAATTATTCTATCAGACGTTGGTCCTGCCTGGGGGCCCATCAGCTGTAACTCTGTTTAGATGCACATGGAATTCAAAGGTGCCTTCTGTGAGAGCAAGACATAACACCATAAGGCAACGTAAAACGGTTTCCAACGGAATAAGGAAGACAATCATATTCATTTTTCAGTCATTGTCCCAGAAGGCCATAAGCTCTTCATGCTTTTTCCTTTCAGTGAAGACTCTCTTTGCCAGCTAACTTTGGGCTCAGTTCTTCAGTTCACTACTAAGGGGGGGCAGCACATGTACCTGAAGAGAGCCAGTCCTGTGCATAGTGTTAAGATCTCAATTTAAATAAACTGTAGGCCTGCCCCATGAGTGGCCCTCTTTTGTGTGGGGATGTAGATCTGGAGGGTAGGGAGGCTCTGCAGAGGGATCTGGACTGGCTGGAACAGTGGGCAGAGGCTAACTCTATGAGGTTCATACGAGCTGTATGAGGTGAAGTGTTGGGTCCTGCACTTGGGTCAGAACCAGCCCCTTGCAGTGCTCTAGACTTGCGTCAGAGTGGCTGGAGAGCAGACCAGCAGGAAAGGACCTTGGTGGTGCTGGTCAGCAGCAGGTGGAACAAGACCCAGCAGTATGTCCAGGTGGCCAAGAAGGCCAATGGCATCCTGGTTGGTACCAAAATTAGTGTGGCCAGCAGGACCAGTGATCCATCCCTCTGCACAAGGCACTGCTGAGGCTGCACTTCAACTCTTTTGTTTAGCTTTGGGCCCCTCACTACATGAAAAACATTGAGAGGCTGGAATGTGTCCTAAGAAGGGCAATGAACTTGGTGAAGAGCAAAAGTCTCATGAGAAGTAGCTGAGGGAGCTGGGGTTGTTTAGGCTGGAGGAAAAGGAAACATTATTGCTCTCTAAAACTAGCAGACAGGAAGTTGTAGTGAGGTGGATTTCAGTCTCTTCTCCCACCTAATAAGTGGTAGGTTGAGAGGAAGTACCCTCAAGTAATGTTAGGGAGGGTTTAGTTAGGTATTAGGGAAAATTTCTTCATAAGAGCTGTGGCCAAGTGTTAGAACAGGCTTTGCAGGGAAGTGGTCACATCACCATTCTGGAAACGTTCAGAACATGTGGGTATGGCATCTGAGGATGTGGTTTAGAGGTGAACGTGGTGGTAGTACTAGCTGATGGTTGGTCTTGATCTTAGAGATTTTTTTAACCTTAATGCCTGTGATTCTGTTGAAATACTGATGAGTGACATCTGCAAACTCTTTTCCTTCCCATGTGCATTGCCACTGGTCACGTAGGCTGTTTCTTCTAACATCTAAGTAAATCCTCTTTCATTATTGTGCTGGGCAGACTGGGAATCAGTTCAAGCACCAGCTCTCAAACAGGAGTCACAGAGAGATGGTTTGTCTTTCTTGGGAAAAATGGCTATGTTGGTGTTGCAGTGTAACACATTCAGTAACTGCATGTGCAGAAGCAGTGAAGAATAAAACTCTGTTGGGATGAGTCATATCTGAGATCATTGACAAGTCTGTGAACAAAGGGCCTGCCAAATGGCATTCTGGCATCAAGTCTGATGCCCACTACTCTTTTTTGTTCCTTGTTTATGGTTCTTCTCTGTATGCGATAGTAACTTTGTGATTGCCAATTTGAGGCATCTGGTGCTCGCTCAGGATAAAATTGTTTTTCCCAAATCTGCTAGTCTGGATAACATTTTACCTGTACAGAATATCTTCTCTGCATGGCAATGCCTCAGATGATTTCATTATTTGTATCAGAGATCAAGAAGGCTAAGATGAGAAGCAGCCTTTGACCAGTGAAGAACAGTAGTACTGTTTCCAGTGAATCCAGTTGAGACCATCTGGTGGACCCAGCTGGATTACTGTGTTGGGCTCTGATGGAGTAGCTTAAACTTTGGCACAATCATCTGAAGTGTTTATGCAGTGTGGTGTGTCAACATAAAACCATAGTTTGATAAAACCATAAAGCCATAGGAAGGGGCCTTTAAAGATCATCCAATTTCAACCCCTGTGCTGTGGACAAGGACACATTCCAGGTTGCAGGAGACATCCACAACTTCTCTGGGAACTCTGCATTCTACTATTGACACTGGTGAGCTGGAGAGTTTTCGTGTACAGACATGGCACACACCTTTAGAGTCACATCAGTCCTCAAGATCAATATATAAACTGATCAGAAATTTGCAAAAGGGGGAGAAAAGGGGAGTGAATCATATTCCTGAAAGGAGAGTGCAGTTTTTGCTGAAAGCTTCTACACAAATGAAAAGGCAACCAAGTTTTTGTTTATTTTCGTGATAATTTTGGATTCTGTAATAAAGCACAGCAGGTAGGTTTTTCTGCACAGATTTCAAAAGAAAATGTTTATCTGTACAATAGAGCATATTTTTAGCAAATGGTGCTTTGTATAATGTGATTACTTTCATAAATAGAACTTCTAAGTGTCTATTTTGGAAGTCATTCAACTTTGAAAGAGGTTGAACAAGATACACTTATCAATTAATAGTACTTTTGCAGAAGAGGCTAGATAGCAAGAGAGCATATGTGTAAATTCCCGCAAGGTCTAAATATTAATATTTAAAGGAGCTTGCAAGATAAAATGAAACAATAGAGAAATCTGTGCACCAATATTTGTCTCTGCAATTATTGTGGTCTATTTGTTGACTCTTTGGGATATTTGAATGATATTTCATAGTTGCAGTAGGCAACTTGTTTGATTATGATTTCAGACATTTTTCTGACGTGGGGGCTGAATGTCATCTACAGTTCTAGTTCTTCTAGACCTTGTCATGCAACTTATCTTCAGAATATTGAATCTCTTGCTGTACTAAATTGGGAAGAGTTTATATTTTAGCATAAGAGAAAGAGCTATGGATATGCAAGGATATGTAAGTTGCTGGGTTTTTCCTGCATGTCAGTTAAATATCTTAGTACTTTACTGTTATCTTCAGCAAAGTATGCATGCAATAATTTAAGAAGCACTTTTAAATTAATTTTAATTAATTTATGGATCTGTGCTCTATACTAAATGTGATAGAAAGGGAAAGACTGGAAAGGAGGAATTACCTCAATGTTGTGCAACATTCTGCTTCTAGTTCTACAGTTCATATCCATCACTTGAAAAAATAAAGACCAGCTTCTGTACAGAAATTTTGTCTCAAATTGTATATATTTAATAAAATATTTATAAAATTTAATGTATTTAATCTACAATGTAGAAATTAAAGATAGTTACAGATCTAAATCCTACTTACATAGTTATCTATTTCTAATGCTGTCTTATTCTGCATTGCAACTCGGCCACCCTATCCCAGCTGTCTGCTTTTCCTGCTCCCATACTGAATGCCTACTCTGCTCCCAGTGGGCTCTTGATTGCCTATCCTTCGATTTGTTTTGTCCTTACTGTAATCTCATGATTGACTTTAATTTTTGCGTGCAATTTTTTTCAACCACTGAGTTGTGTCAGTATAACTATTTTCATTGATCCTCTTGACACTGTTATTCTTTGCTAGTCCTCTAATTTGCAGTTGAGCATTTTTGCCTTATCTTGTCCAAAGTACTGTGGTCTTTCTCTGATGGTGGCTTTTCTGACTTGATATTTGGAATAGTCCTCTGACTCTAATTTTACTTTTCCTGCATGGATTTCATCAGCTTTCATAGTTTCTCAATGGCTCTTGTCTTCAATCTCCATTTTTGATTCCTTTTGTGATATCTAGTTAGTAACAATGCTCAAGTGTCAATGTTGTTTGACATTGAAGGTGCAGAGGTGTGTCCCTAGGATACTGCAGCTCTGTGACAACTTTGTACGCCTCATTAAGTAAATTAAAGCAGCCCTATAGAAGTGAGGTGAGTTGTCTGAGAAGTCACTCCCTATTTCCCATTTTTCACTCAAAAGTGTTTCCTTTGGGAAAGATGTGGAGTGCTTAACTTTTTTTCTCCTTTTCTAGTTGAGCAGCAGTGTATAGAATTGAAAAAGTCAGTGCTGATTCTGGTGTCAATGTTTACAGCACAATGAAGAGAAGTCATTGCTCTCATCACCTGCCACTGCAATGTAAAATCCCACTTTTTAAAAATTCATCTGTCTAGCCATAGTAGCCAATCTGTGGTTACTTGAAATCCCTTTCTATTAGTTTGTGATTGTCATGGGTATTTAACCGCAGATTTTGGGGTTTGGCAAAGATTTCTTTTTGTCTTCTCTCCATTTTTCACTCTTCTCTCCCTTTAAGTCTGTAAGTTTAGAAACTTCCTACCATAATGCATACAATGTTAACAGAAGAGTGAGCATAGCACTAAGAACTAGATGACCCCTTTGAATTTATCATCTGTGAATTGTACATTAAATGTGTTCAATGAGAGACAAACTAGCAAGATGCTTTGCTTTTCACCTGGATGTTTTTCGTGTACACATGAACCTACTTTTTGAGAGAGTGCAGGAGAGTAGAGCAAACTTTAGGAGGATGGAGAGGTTCTCCATACAGATACTAGCATCTTACAAATGCTGCTAAGGGCTTAGTCAGTCTTGATAAAAGTCCCAAATGTTTTTGGTAATATAGCACATGTGTAAAAGTAAAAAAAAAAAGTCATGCCATTTTTCTTAAATGCGGTAAACCAAGGCAGCATCTAGCTGCTATGTCCTTTCTTGCTAATTGCATTTCATCAGTGAACATGTGAGCAAGGTTAATACCTTTGCCAGTAGTGATCTCACTCATGATACATAGTGAGTTTCAGAACTCTGAAACTGCAACAACTGCTCATGTCCATGCAGAGTGAACAGTGTCTTTCTTGCACCTGGAATATTATCCTGCCATGAGTACAACATCAGGCAGTTCAAAAAATGGATAACAGGAGATGTTAGATCTGCTTTTAGGCAGCGCAGCTGTGAAACATTTCACCAGTTATGTCCAATGGTGCAAAAACCCAGCTTGGTTTTATTGTTTCTTTTCAACAGAGCACGTACTAGGTATCTAATTATTTCTTACCTCTTTGTTTGATTGTCTTTACTAACAAAATGTACATGTTTTCTGCATAGATAATAGGAATAGAAATAAAGCAAATACAAATAGATTTATTTTGAGGAATTACAAAGCCAGTATTTCATCAAATGAGAGAACTGTAGTACTGAGGTTTGCAACATTGGAGCTGAACACACAGATTAATATGTTTCACTCTTGACTGAAAAGATGTAGGCTCAACATGTGGGGTAAAATGGCGCCATTGAAACATGACTCTTTAGGCTTTCTGGATTCTAGAAGCTCAAAAGACAGCTGAAGTGCGAAGTTAAAGGTAAGTCTCATTTGTGCTCCTGCTTTTTGGAAACATCTGAGGCTGATGTTGGGCTGCAGTGGGATTTCACAGAGAGATACCCAAAGAATGTACACCCCATTAAGTGTTCTGGTGCACAAAGCCACATTACCCGGGTACAGCTCTGTAGTCATGTTGATCTAGCACCAAAGCCAGGGTAATCACTCTGAGGATATAATTAGCTGAAATGCAGTGTGATAGAGGTAGAGCTATACTGCTCCTGGCTCTGCAGGTACTTTGATTTTTCTCTCCATTTGCTCTGTCTTCACTGCAATCAATAAACTTTTCACCCTTTCTTTTTTTTTCCTTTAAGTGAAATTTTGGTGAGTTGGCTGGTCACATTTCTCAAGGAGAGCTTTAGACTTATGCCTTTAGATGGAGCTCCATACTCATCTTCTGCTCAGGCACTCTCACTTGTGTGAAAGAACAAGCAAACCAAAAAGGCAAACCTTAAAAGACCACTTCTAAGTACAATATCCAATTTGTACAATTTTACAGAAGAACATGCTTAAAATTTTATAACAGAATGTTTCCAGTTTTCAAAATAATGAGAACTGATAGCAGTTTTATGGTTAAAAAAAAAGGTTGTTTGTTTTCCTTACTTGCTCAATCATCTCAGTGAAAGCAATTTCTTCCTGTTTAGGCACCTTATTTAGCCTTATAAAATTTTAAATCTTAGTCAGGAAAAGGTAGTAAAAGCCCCTTTATTTTTCCTTCTTTTTTAATGGATTCTCTAATATGAATGTTTGAACATGAGGCTATGACTTGCTTCCTGATAAAAGGATGTGTCAGCAGCCTGGTTTTGTCCATGGTTTTATTCTGTGAAGCTTACAGCTGTAGCAGATATCAAACCGTGGATTGGCCCTTTGCATTATAATTCTCTGTTTAACAGAAAGTAATTTCAGAGTCATCTCTGTCTCGGCAAGCACTGTGTGTGAACACCCTCAGGTTTAATGGAGGGATTTGAATTCTGCCATGAGAAGAACCAGTGCAACTATGCTACAGAATGACTACTTTTAGTAATTCTTGTAAATAATTTCTTGCCTTCTGTGGGGACTAGGAGAGATAATGAATTTGGGTCATGATGTGGGAGTTTTCAGGTGATTTTTCACCTATGTGATCTTCTGAATGACTTTTTTTTTAATATTTTTTTATTATTATTTTCTTACTGTTTAATCAGAGGAAGTAAAAAAGAAATCTCTGTTCCTAGTGGGTGTTGTTGTAAAAACTGTGTTTTTGCCTTGTTGACTTTTCAGTGACATAATTTTTTCCATTCAAATATCAAGATACAAATGCTGAAGTTAAAATAAATCTTTTCTCCATAGTGACTTTACTCTTCTGGAAAAGAATGGATAATGGTGATTAGCTTTTAATATGCTTGGAAGAATGGATGTGAGTAAATCACTGGTATTTGGATGACAAACTAACACAACCCCCAGGTATATGCTGACTGCTCCTACTGTGCAGGGAGATGCATATTGGCTCATATACTAACAGTATAATGTACTGTTAGTCCACTTACAAGTTATGATATATAACAAAACGATTTCTTCTAGTACAAATGATTTTTTGAGAAGAGGCAGCAGATGTGTTTTAAAGAGCTAAGTTTTCATTTTGTAGTGTCTTATATAGTATGTTGATATTGTCCACTGACTGCATTATGCTGTGAAAAAGGTGTATTCTTCTCAGAATCAGTTTTGTTTAATTCCTTACAGAAATACCCTTGCAGTATATGGGACTACATTTATGTGGATTGAGGGGTTACTTGTGTGCCTGTAATAAAGATTTGTTGGAAAAAAGGAAAGATGGCTAAAATTTCATATGATATACAAATATCCCCCTACTCTCTCTAGCAGTGCAGTTTTACTGGCCGTGGTTATTGTGGTTATTCCAGTTTTTGAACGCCTGAATAGAACCTATAACCTTGTTTACAAATAACTCTTGTTCTTTAAATATTTAAGAGCACTAAGATAAGATTTCCTGAATTTCAATTACATAAATGACAGTGTAGTCAACAAACATTAGAATCAAGGATAAAAACCCCACATTCTTCTGAAAATAGTGGCTAACCTAATTTTGAGAAAAGGAGGGAAAATACGAGGTAATAACAGTAGGTTTGAACAACTTTTGCTAACTAAAAAGTGACAACTTGATAACATATCTGAGATGCAGCCTGATATTGTGTTCACAGGTAAGCAGACTTGTTACTGACATGGTCTTGAAATGAAAGAAATTTTTTGTACTTTTATATATATATATAAAGTGAACAGAATACTTCATTTTGAGCTGACAAGGCAAAATCTTTCTATGATGTTTCTCTGACCAGGGCTGTAATGTTAGGGAAGGTTTTGGTTGAAACTATTTTGGTACTAGCTTATACACTAGGAGTAAAACTTGACATCTCAGCTCTGTTTTATTTTCTTCACCATTGCTTTCTTATTTTCTTTTTGTCTTTGCAGAGTTCTCTTTACCAAGCTTCACTTCAGAAATAAATAAAAACAAGCCTACATGTATTTCTAGAAGATAAAATATTCCTTTTTGCTGTCTCTGGATCATAGGTTAGCTGATTCTACCTTCACTTTCCTCTAGTCTAAAGTTCAGGCTGCAAAGGCTTGTGATTGATGTCACAAACATTCTGCCCTCTAGATATAGGTTTACCTGGTTTGTTTTCCCCACCAAATTCTTAGTTTTGGCCTGTACTTACATTAAAGATATGGATATAAGGAATTTGTGACTTGTTTTAAAATCCTGGAGACTGATTAGGTCTGTACATGTTCATTTGTAGCTTTTCCAAAGGGCTGGGACAGGCAAATAGATCATGCCAATGTGTTTCATGCTGATAGTGCCTGGAAGCAAGTGAATGCTCTGGGTGCAAAGCTGTGTCAAATCTGTCTTATGGGACTGATGCTCGACTATCAGAATGCCAATTTTACTCTTTCCCTTGCAGAATGGATGTTTCTGAGGCACCTTGGGGAATGGATGTATTGATATATGGATGACTTGTGGGAAAAGAATAAGAGCTCTAGAACTGACGTAAAATCAAAAAGGAAAAAAAAAGAGTGAGGAGATCCTGGAAACTGAGTATTACAAATCAAGGAAAAAATGAATGGATATGCATTTAGAGCAGATTGAACATTTTCTTGCTTTCAAATAAATGTTCCTTTAGTTTTAGAGTATGTTTTGGATTAGCAATAGGAATTTTCATTCTGAATGTTTGTCTCTAGAAATAGTTATATACTCCAAGGTTATGCAGTATAACCATTTTTTTAATCATTTTTTTTCACCAAATTCAACTGTGGTGGCAGTCTGCAGACTTACTGTAAGAGTAAGCCTAAAGTGTGTGATTTTGGTGATATAGAGTCATTGTGTTGTAGAAACAGAAATTGAAGGGCTTTTTCCTTTCTGTCTCTAATTACTGGCTGTAGTATTTTGTCAGTACTGTTTTTTGAGAAGGTAGGATTCTGTTATTGACTTGACAAGCTTTGAATTAAACCCGTAACTGGGGTTATTGTTTGTGTCCATTTGCATTGCGGCATAATTCCATTTTTACATTCTTAATGTGTTTGGCCCTTAGCAGTGTTATATAGAATAAAAATCAGAATGACAACAGCAATAGAGTTAAGGATTTATTCCAAAGTCCATGGAAGTCACCCCAGAGAGTCCTATTCAGCACAGCTGCCCCACTGTATTATGCACCACCAAAACAAAAAAAAAATTGCTAAAATAATTTCCCTTCAGAAGTCCTTATTCTATGGCACAGCGTTTTGCGTCTGACAATGGCATTTCCTTTAAGAGAATTTATGAACTATTCTTTAAAATTCTCTAGGTTATGCTCTCTAAGTTTATGAAATCATTACTATTATCCTGTTGTAGGGTCTACACCCCGTGAAATTCTGTGAAATATTTCCATTTGTTTTGTGCCTAATACAAGATCAGAGTAATTTTTGCTGATATATTCCTGTTAAAATTTGTAGCCATACATCATTGTTTTCTAATGACAAAAATAATTAGCAGTAAGACATATTAATGACTGTGTTATCAGGTAATGATGTCTTCATTAATGCATAGCTCTAATCTCTGAAATAACTTTGTCAGTAGCTGCCTGTGGAAGGAATGCTTAGAGAGGAGGGAATGCTTTGATGTACCCACTGTCCAAATTCATTAACTGCATAAAACTCAATCCTGTCTATTGAATGGTGAGGCTATACCTCAGGTCTTCAAAGGCCAGACTTGAATTTCCTTGAATTTATACTGGAAACTCTCTGTGATATCTGTTTTGGTTTTGTATGTGCATGCATTTGTTGAATTCAAATGCCGTATATCTGATCAATGAGAGTTCATTCTAGGATCTAAGGATTATGAAGACCAATGTGCTAAACGAAATCTTTGTTTGGATTTTGAGCTGAATTTTACATCACTGCCTTTTTTCTACTGTGGATTGAATCAAACTTTTATACCCTGGACCCTAGAGACAAGGAGAAATGAAATTTGTTTATGGATTCCAATTGGTTTGGAACAGTTTCTTTTTTGCTTTTAATAAAATAAACTTTTCCAGGATTATCATGGAGACTGATATGAGAATTTGGAGGGATTCAGTAAAATGACTAATGCTGTCAATATAACAGTAGCTTTGAGCAAGGTAATATTATTTACAACCTTTGCAAATACATTGTATCTTAATTTTGTAGTTGATAGAGGGAAACAAAACAGAAATCTTTGTGTAATTTTTCCTGTCCTTTATTTAATAACTTCTATTTAGAACACTTCAATGCTGATGTTCCTTTTCATATTTAAGTTGCAGATCTTGGACATTCTCCTGCAAACTCTAATTGTGTTTTAATTATTTAAATAAGAATGAGTTTTAGTTTGAAGTTGCCTTTATAGCAGATATTTACAAAGCTGGAGTTACTTGACGAAATATCTGTAACATTTCTCTAGCTGTGAGTTAATAAACTGAATAGGCTTCCATTCTAAATACCTTTTTGATTGTAATGTGCAAAATATGTAGTGGCTCCTAATAAGTTTATACTTTTTGAGAATTTCATTAGAGGTGTAAAATTCTAAAGAAATTGTTTAATGTGAAAACAACATTTTTTCTTTTAACTTCATGGTGGGTTTTTTTTATTATTTTTTTTAAATTTTTTTTTTATTTATTTTTTTAATATTAACCTACAGCCTCTCTGTTTTCTATGAGAAAATGGTTGGGTATTGAACTATTCTCTCCTTTCACCCTCTGTACCCAAATGCATTTACTTCAATCTCTGAAGAAAACCCAACCTGAAAACCTAGGATCCAAGGCCAAAAAGTAGAAGCAGTATGACAGGTAACAGATGTAGGTGTGAAGATTTGTTGTGTGTTTTTTCCTAGCAATAACATCTGTCTTGGCTAGTTTCCTCATAGTTATGTGAAAAACTGGTGATCTGTCATTGTTTTTGTTCATGGAAGTGAATACTACCACTTACTCCTGTGAATTCTAGACTGTTGTTTTTCTTTTATATTGTCAAGTGGAGCGTAACTCACTTTAAAAACTACTCTGTTATATTTGATGTAAATCTGTTGTCACTATTACAAGATTGGAGTGTTCTAAGACTATTCACCTGTGGATACCTATAAAAATATTTATGGGTTTGCAAAAAATTATCAATAACCCTTTTACTGGTAATGTACTGGTCTCCTGTTCAGAAATGTTGATTTATGGGTGGTTCTGAAAATGTAAAACAGTGTTTTAGTAGAGATGGTTATTGATTTTGCCATCTGACTGTAGTAGAACTCTCAGTTTTCTGAAAAGTGGGGCAAGAGTCTCTTATTTCTTTTTTGCAGCAATATCATCATTTCAATACATCTCTGAAGACAAAGGAAAAAGAGGACTCTCATATATCAGCAATTCCATGTCTAATGGTGACAAAGAAATAGTATCCTATGTTTTCTTTCCTGTACCTTGTATAGGAGGTATTTCCAGAGGTAGTCTTGTGGTCATTTCTGTTCTTTATACTTTGGGGTTTCACTTGTGGTTGACGAACACAGGAAATGGATATTTTTTTGATAGCTGAAATAATTCCCTAGGAACATAATGAAGGCTGACAGCCTCACCAATGTTATGTTGGATTAGGAGGTTTTTTTTTCCCCCTGATTTGTTAACTTATTTTCCTCTAAAAATGGGTGATACCTAAGCCACTGTGGAGGTAGATATTTAAGCCACTGTGGAGGTCACACACTGAGGCATTCCATTTTAAGACAAATATTGAGTCACACTGGTGTGAGAGACCGGAAAGACTGATGTCTTAAGACATTTTGGGGTGCATGTGTGTGGGGCCGGGGAAGGTACTGTGGTGAAGTGGTGCACTGCCCTATACACCACACCCCTTAAAGCCTATATCCCTGCCACCCCTGGCACACAAAGGCAATGCTCCACACCACCTCTGGAGCTCCTGAGTGGCCAAATGATCAGGATTCTGGACTGTGGGAAGGGCCCAGGAAGGCCAAGGGGGTATTTAGGGCCAAACACACGCAAGCACATCTTGACTCTACCTCCTCTTTGAATTTCTATCTGAACACTGCTGGACTCTAGGAGTTGGTAACTATAAGTGTTCTTTTCTACATATTTTCTGTCTTTCTCTCTTTCTCTTCTTCTAATTCTTACTTCTAGGAATTTTTGAGTAACTTAAAATTGAATGGGTTTAGAGTTCACTAAGTTGGATGGGCCAAGGTGAGGTTTTGGGAAGTGTTTTGTGTTGATTGAATGTTGCACTAAACCTTTTGCCGAAGTTCTTTGTTTTTTTCAAAGTTGCCAGTAAAATTTTTTTTTGTTGTTTTGACCTCTGCAGAATATCTTGTCGGCATTTCTCCTATGTGTCTAAGTCAGAGTAAATAACAGTAAGGCCTTTAAAAACCGCATTAATTGTTTGTTTGTGGTGGTGTTGGGGTTTTTTAGTTGTTTTTTTTTTTTTTTTTTTTTGGGAGTCCTTACAGCTGGAATTTAGAGTGTCCAGTTATACTGTTGTACTGTTGTCTTCCTGGCTGGCAAATAGTGTGAGTACAAGAATAATTAAAAGTGAGTTGTAGTGAAAGTGGTGAGTTATAAGTCACGTCTGTTCATTTGCTGTGAAGGGGGTGAGAATAGGCACAAAGATGAGAGAGGGCAGAGAAGACACCCAGTCTGAAAGAATAATTATACCAGGTCTGTGTTTCAGTGAAGCATCTCTCATGCTTTCTGGGTTTTCTTAAAATATATGATTTTAAGGGTTGAAAGTAGCTTGTTTCTGGTTTGTTCACTCTCATAAAGTTTAAATTGTGTAGTCCCTTGAAACAACTGAAGCTGGAGGCTGGGGTTTAATATCATGCAAAATTCACTAAAGATGATGTTTATTTGCATGTAGCCTTCTGAGAATCCTTTCATCAGTTTCTTTATGTTCCAACTTATAAAACAGATTTCTTTATCTTGTGTTGACTAATTAATAGTTGAGAGAGACTCCTTAAAATACAGTTTCCAGGATCATTAGATCATTTATGGCCTGTAGTTTCTTTCATTGCAATCAGTGGGAAAAATGCTGTTCTACACAACTCTATTTATCCATTGGAACAGGCTTTTGTAACATAAAATAATTATGGTGTAGAACAACAGAAAATCTACATGATATATTCAGGACATAAATTGTGCTCCTTTTCCTGGAAACTGATAATTATTAATAAAAAAGAGTGAATAAGGAAATTTTTTGTTTTGTTTT
Source organism: Sterrhoptilus dennistouni (assembly GCA_013397095.1). NCBI lineage: Eukaryota > Metazoa > Chordata > Aves > Passeriformes > Zosteropidae > Sterrhoptilus > Sterrhoptilus dennistouni. The sequence continues at coordinate 1,547,986 of VWZU01011871.1, forward strand.
GTTTAAAAATAAGGCAAATAACTCAGTGACTTAATAGTGTAATGACATTTAATCATCTGCCATCAATCCCTGACTTAAACATAGATTCTTTTTTTTAGGCCTTTGTTTTGCATGCATTGTTTGACTGGCAAACAAAGAACATGTAATTTAAAAAGAACTGTTATTTTTGTCCTTTGAAAGCTTTTTACCTTTAGAGAGAAACAAAACACTCGATAAAACTCCACTTGTTTTGTGTGTTGTGCTATATATATTTAAGTTCTTCCATATGAAAAAGATTAAACAAATGCTCCATGGAAAGATGTTTTTCTTTTAGAAAGCTTGTACCCTTATTTTATTAATAATTTGCAGGGTCTTGGGCAACACCTTGTTATACTGTTTCACATGAATTTCGCAGTTCTCTGAAGATAACCAAATTTATTTTGACAAGGTATTATTCACCAAAAGTAGGCAAATGCTTAGTGATACATACATCATTCTCGTGCTTTGTCATCTTAAATTTATTTTGTTTTAGGGCCCAGGTGGAGCCTTGTATATAATTGAACTCATAAGCATCTTGCTGAATAATGTTGACTTTTTCAAGAGCTAAATCTGCAGATTTTCACTGAATTACTCTTGCTTCTCTCTAAAACTGTAAATCCTGCAGAGTAATAACTGAATGCTATATGTTTTGGGTATACAGTGTATTGGGGAAGTATTATTGCTCATAACATCCTGTCAACAAACTTTGTGGAAAGAAAAATGTTTGCACAGATGTTTTGGACAAGGAAACAGAAAGGGACAGGAATGTACAGAGCCTAACTTGCTACGTGAAAAATGCTAAATTATTGTGGGAGACTAATCCATCATCCTGACAGAGATGACACAGCTCTGTATCCTCAGGTCCAAGAAAAAGCAAGCCTGAGATTGTATTGCAGGCCTACAAACATAAGTTGGCACTATGTATATGCTGCATGTAATGCTCTTCATCTATATTTTAAGATGTATTCTCTGCCCATTGGCAGACGCCCTCAGATCAAAAGGTGCTCCAGAGAGCCATCTCCTGTTAGCTCATCTTGGGTTTCACACCTGGATTATGGGGCTGATGGCTCTCCTGTGACAACCCTGGGGCAGGCTGCACACCCTAGAGAGGATATACATTGAGTTCCTGACTGTGCTTGTTTTCTGTGCATATCTGGACTTGTGGAGATGGACTGTGGATGGACCTGGAGGAGCTGGGACAGGGTATTTATTATTCAGGTGTCTGCATCTGCTCTTGTCTCTCTGTGCTTCTCTTTCTGTATACAGATGATCTTTTTATCACATGACATAATACGAAGAGGTTCAACAAAAGTATTTTTGCCACAGATCACTGATACTTGTCTAGAACATACTTGACATTGTTCTACTGATGGCAATTTAGCTCCACTGTCCACTGCCAAATTATTTTATGCTGTTACTATCGTGCTGATATGAGCCTGCCTATTGTTAAGCTGAAATTTGAGCATTGGTGTCAGCAGTTTGTTAACTAACAGAAAAAAGAGAGCTGACCTTCAGCTCAACTATTGGAAAACCTACTTTTCCATAAGGGATATAATCCATAGGCTTTTGACATCAGTGGAAATAATCCTATTGACCTATTGCACAATTATAATATGTACAGGCACTCTTGAAACTTGATTTTTCAAACTGCCCCCTTGCTCTAGTGCTTGACTGATTATTTAAGTATCTGTTATAAATTTTTGTGTGGAGTTGTGTTTTTTGTTTTTTGTGGTTTTTTTTTTTTTTTGTGTGTGTGCAATAGCCTTGAGTGTGCTACCTTTTAGGTCTCAATTCTATAGAGAATCTGGTGGCATTCTCAATTAAGGCTCAGTTAGTTGGTGGACTTGTGAGTCAGGGTTGTCTGGTTTCTTTGGTCAGCTTGCATTTATTATCTCATTTCAAACTGCTCGATTCACCCTAGGATGCTCATGTTTCTTTTCTTTTTCTTGGCCTACTTGCTTTCTTTAGCCTGAAAGGTTCTTGGGAATTTAGGCTGTTTTGAGTTTCTGTAGCAAGATAAAAATATTGCTGCTATCAACTGTGAAGGACTAGTTTAACATTAAAAATAATAACTTGATGATTACCTTGCTACAAATGCCTGTATCTCTGAATATGGTTTATGTACACTATTACTGCATTTTTGTAATCTTAGCATGTTTTTGCCTGTATTGTTATATGTGCTTTTAAAAATTTTTTTTATGCAAGGAAAATGAGACAGAAAAGAGAGAGGTTCTGTAAATGTATTTGTCTCCTTGTAATTTGGTCACCAGGATGTACCTTTTAAAGAAGCTCACAATAGTATGATTCCAGTTTTCCTCCCCTTTAAGCCAGAGAGTGCTAGCAACAATTCTCCTGCTATAAATGTTAGGTGTGCTTAATGATTTAAACATGAGCCAAAACTGTACATAAATATTTTTGGTTGATCTAAAAAACAAGAGAGATGAAAATATAAGTAGTTGTGTATCTTCAGTGCATGCACAGCACATAATTTTTCCATTGGCCAGTTGAGCACAGGCGCCTCTATTTCTAATTTATGGCACATGAATGAAAAGAAAGTGACAAAATTTTTCCTTTAAAAGGTGTTTAGCGGTACCATGACACTACATAGATGATATGCTTCTCCCTGAGTGCCCAGCATAATTTCCACTCTGCTGCTGAAGTGGCCATAGGGATCCCTGGACCAGGCTAAATATTATTGTTTAGTTCCATGGCTGAGTCAGTGTCTCTGCCAGCTTCATCCATTCCTGTGAATAAGATGGACAAACGTCTGAGTGAACCTTCAGGATAAGCTGATAATGTACAGGAAAAGGAAGTTTGTACTATAAATCTCACTTAACTGTCATAAAATCAACAGTAGAAACATGAAAATTTTAAGATGAAAAACTGTTGTAGCGGCAGATAAGTACTTGGAGTTAATCCTTTAATGGACAGCGTGACAGGAAAACTACATAAAGGCTTTGTCCGTATACAGGCTCTGTGCTGACCAAATTCCATCTTATGCTTTATAGCTATACCACGTGTAACAGAGCAGTGCTGTTGTTCATCTAAAATGTGGGGGGTCACTGGAGATTTATTTCCAGCCTGACATTTAAATGTTATTAAGTATCTTTTCAAGCCTTTTCTAGTTTCCGAATTCTCAAAATTGTTTATTTCAGTATGTACGTGCAACTATATAGTTGTATTTGTTGGTTCTGCTGACAATTTAGAAAATAGTATCTACTTTTCTTGGGGATTTTTTTCCTTGCTGCTTTATTCTAAAAGAGATTATTAATGCTCCATTAATCAACTGTTCAAAGTGTGATTGCTCCTGAATAGCTCTCAAAAGCTGGCTTTTTACCACTTATTTTCATTAGTGCTTAATTAACAGAGGAGATGAAAACTAAAATCTTCAGCCCACTCAAGAGTGAGATATTGCTTTTCAGAAGACGGATTCAGAAAAGGTCTATGTTTTGCAAATGTGTTGCAAAAATGCTGTAAATTTAGACCAACATTTTCTGCACAGACTAGAAATATCCCTGCTTTGTGCCAAGAGGAAAAGTGGTAATATTGTGCCATCACCTTAAACTGTAATGTATAGCTTTGCTGCCTGCATAAGAAATGCCTGAGAAAACATTACTAGATTTGAAAGCAAGCATTAGCCCATTAAAATATTCTCTCAGTGCCCAGTCTTTTCAGCTAATATAGTACTGATCTACTTGGTGTGTCCTGCTCTGCCTAATGTAATGATAGGAAAGGATGAAAATGCTTGTGGTGCAAAAGAAGCTTGAGAGTGAAAGAATTTCCTGAGCATCTTTGTTGGAGCTATTTGTTGGTAGGTAGCTCAAGAGAGCCAGGTTTGAGTGACAAATGTAGTAGCCTCAAATAACACACATTATTTTATGGTTCCCCTTATTTATCTTCTCCTTCGTTACAACTCAGTGTTTGACAACCTCACCTGATTTCCTACAATAGGAATTTAAGCCAAAAACAAGTACATAAGATGCATGTCCTATGAAGGAATTGGCTGTCATACCCTTAATGATTTAAAAGGATTAGGATTTCATTTCCTGCTTCAGGATTATTGAGTATTTTAGAGGCTGATCCAAATTTGGTCAGTACCGCTGACATGCTTATCTAATTCAGTGACTGGACATCTTGGCATTAGTTGCAAATAAAAGAATAGATGGCCTCAATGTTCCATGGCAACAAAAAATGTTATGGATTGAAGTGACATTATGTAACAGCCTAATGTAATAAAGAAAATTATAAGTACTGTATTTTAAAATATTACCAGACATTAGAATATGCATGTGTTTTTAGGGCTGACTTTCATGTTCCTATTTCAGACATTCAGGCTAAAATATTCACTGAGGTTTCAAGTACTTGAACCTTTGCTTGTAGGTGCAAATTAAGGAGCATTCTTAAAAGTGACTCTTAACTGTATTTTATAAGAATATGTCTTGAATTTTTCTACTTCTCTCTAGCTGCACATACAGATGTATTACTTTCTCCTTCCTATACTGTTCCAAAGTTTACTGTAGCAAGTTCTGCACCAGGATGCTGACAGTCAAAGAGTTTTTTTCTGGTTCTAATTGCTATTATTTGATATATTCTTTCTTTAGATGTGCATTTACAAGAGTATGTATATGAGAAACTCTAAGGTTTCAGACTATAATAAATTTTTAAAGAAATATACAATAGCCTGACTGCAAATAACTCCATCATCTTTCAGAAGGAAGTTGAGTATAATGCTTTAACTTATCTAAAAATTTCAGAACTGGTTAGGGTCTTGGATCATTGAATCTGTTTATGTTTATCTTCCTTGAAAACTGTGATGATTACTTGTGAAAACACATTTAAAGAGTTAGCCTGAAATTTGGAAGAACTGATTCTTCAAAGGTAGCCAGGCACATGGATTAGCTGCATTCATAGGTATGCGTGGTCTGTTCTGGTGTTCTCTTCCATGGGCATTTTTGATCTAAGAAACAAGAAATCCCTAGGCTGGGTTAATTATTGAGAGGTGATGACAGGCTAGGGAAATGGGCTGGCAGGAGCTCTATGAGGTCCATCAAGAAGAAGTGCCAAGTTCCACACTTGTAGAGGAGCAACCCCGGGCACCCAGTTTTGCAGATAAAGCCTTGGGGGCCTTAGTGGACACTGGGTGGACATGAGCCAGCAATGTGTCCTTGCTGCAAAGGTGGCTGATGATATTCTGGGCTGCCACTGGCAAAGCACTGGCAGCACGTCAAGGAAGCTGATCCCTCCACTTTGTTCAGCACTGGTGAGTCCACACCTGGAGTACTCAATTCAGTTTTGGATGCTTCAGTACAAGAGAGACATGGACATATTAGAGGTACAGAGAAGATGCTTGAGGAGATAGAATATCTCACATGTGGGGAAAGGTTGAAAGAGTTGGAGCGGTTCAGCTTGGAGAAGAGAAGGCTCAGGGGAATCTTGTCAGCAGATATAAATACCTGAAAGGAGGATGTCAGGAAGACAAAGCCAAGTTCTTTTCAGTGGTACCCAGTGACAGGACCAGAGGCAATGGACACAAACTGAAACATAGAATGATCCATCTGAACCTCTGTCCTTGGTCGCAGTGTAGGACGTACACAAAGTATTTATTCTATCACCATCTTCATGAACTCTTGAAACCAGGTGGCCTAGTGTTTTCCCAAGCCCCTGCCTTTGGGGTGTCTTTAGCTAACAGCCCATCAACGCCTGGCCCATGATTCACAGGTAACTCCCTCCAGGGGTTGTCTTTGTTTAATGGGCCATCAAGGACCCACTTCACACTCCTCATCCTATTGTGAGATGCTCTGCCCAGGGGGAGGAGCCAAACATTCTCACCTGGATATAAGCTGGTATGTGGGACAGTACAAGCAGCACTTACCTATTGGATTCCCAGAGGAGCAGAGGTCCCAGATCTTTCTACAGGATCACTGCTTCAGGAAGAGCACCTCACCTGGACTGCTTCCACCATCCTGCTCAGGTTGTATTCTGACTCTGTCAGTGGTCCTTTGTGTTATTGCATTTATTTTATTTTATTTTTACCTTTTTACCTTTCTTCTTATTAAATTATATCTCTGACTTGGAGCTCTCATTCATTTTGCTTTCAAACCACAACAACCTCAGAAAATACTTTTTCACTGTGAGAATGGTTGAGCACTGGCACAGGTTGCTCCAGGCTGTTATGAAGTCTCTATCCTTGGAGATACATTCCGAAGCCTTTTGGATGTGTCTTGAGAAATTGGCTCTAGGAGACTGTGTTTGAGCAAGAGTATGGAGCACATGACCCAGCTTCAACCCATCTTTGATTTCATAAAAATTCTTGTAGAAGCCATTTGCAGTTTCTTCTTGAGAGACTAGTTGCCTCTTTATAAATTCTTCAATCTGACTTGCAGTGCTATGGGTCAGATGCTCTTTGCGACTTTCTGGTGTAATTTTTCTTTACTGAAATTTTTATGATTTAAAGCTCCATAGCTGTTGGAAATGATTGGCATGCATAACACAGCCATATGTCATGGCTACAAAAGAAACAAATGTTTTTAATGTCACTGGAGGTCAGGTGGCACAGCACACACAGACTAGTCCTTTCTCATTCTAAATTACTTGAGCATATTTTTCTCTACTTAATTGATACTGGGAATTTTTATGGGAAATTTAATCAGTCAGGCTTTGCCAGTTCTCAAGAACAACCCTATGGAACAATATTTACATGATATTAAACCACTAGGAGTTACTGGAAAGCCTAATTAAAACAGAGTTATTTGCTAATTAAAAGCTATATTACATTTTCATATTTCATCCATGTCTGAGTTTTTAACACTAGGTATGGAGAAACATCAAAACAACAACTTATGTGTGTGTGCATATAGTCTGTATATTTAACATGCATTATGAAGCAGAATTAATTTGATCTGTGGATTTTGTTGTTGTTGTTTACATAAAGGATGAAGTATGTGCAACCTACAGGATCACAGGTAGTCAAGCAGGTACTGTTTGGCTTGTTTATCCTCAGTGCCAGAAATTGTTCCATATCAGCTAATCAATTATGTTCATTATGTATTTTCATTTCAAACCAATGCTTTAAAATGCAAAATATTTTTTACATAGTTTAGCAATATTAATGCTCTTATTACCAAATGGGAGTATTTACTTTGCAAAAGATGTCAAGGAGCTAATATAATTTACTGCTTTAAAGTATGGCTTCAATTTTTTTTTTTTTTTTTTTTTTTTTTTTTTTTTTTTTTTTTTTTTTTTTTTTTTTTT
>VWZU01011871.1:1555272-1570753 GCA_013397095.1 Sterrhoptilus dennistouni
GGAAGAGAACTTTTTAGTGACCTAGATGTAGCAATGGGAAGACCAATCTCTACATCGTGGGCAGAAGTAGAAATGGTGATGGATGGCCTGGCAAGATGCATTTGGCTTTTCAGGATAAATATGCCTATAACTGCCAAATAATTCCTTTCTTCATGCTCTTTATAGGTCATTCAGTAAACCATATATTTCCATCAAACATTCTCATTTTGCTGCAGACTAAAAGCTTAGTGTTTGATGAAGAAAAGTGAACTTAAATATCTTCCTCATAACCAATGACAGTTGTAAGCATAATATAAATAAAAATATGTCTGTAACACATTATTATTTATGAATCGCTTTTTAAAAGACTGAAACCAAAAATCTGTATTGCTACAAAGGAATGCTCAGGTGAGTACTGGTGTATATATATGCCTATAAATCTGAAAACCTGGTGAATTCTTCACCAACCAGAAAAATGAAGTTTCCAATGGAAAATCTTACATGTTTTTGTACTAAGAATACAAAGATGAAGTAAAAATGAAGTCACAACTCACTTGCTAATTATGGGATTTGTGGTTTTTTTTATCAGAATACGTGCTGATATCATGTTTTCTTGGAGACATCGTAAGTAAGGCAAGCACTGAATGTAGTAGTTATCCTTTCAATCAAGTAAAAGCCTGTATGACTAATGTAGGCTCACTTGAAAATGGAATTGCTATAATCGTCCTATTGTTTTTGACATTTTAAAAATGGTACAGCAAGTGTTTCTCAAATATTCATACTTGAACATATATACTGCAGAAAATACAGAAAAATACCCAAGACTTTATTAATCACAAAGCCTCAGGTAGTAGTCTTGAACTGGGAACTGGTTTCTTTATCTAGCTGGAGTGTTTTCAGGGCCAGTGTTACATACCATGGCTTTAGGTGAGAATTCATGATATTGTTTAGCTTAATGGAGAAGAAACTCCAAAGATTATAGGTGATGTAATGCTCCAATTATTCCAAAGCCTGATGTCTTTCTGCTGACTTTGTCACAGAAGTAGTTTGTGACATTTACAGTAGACAGCTGTGCAGATCAGGTGTCTGCTAAAAGAAACACTTGTATTTTTATTCTAAATCTGTGCCAGGATGTTAAAGGAAAATGTACACCAAAAATACCGATTTTTGAGTTTTTAGTGTTTTTTAGGTTGGCATTTACATTAAGTCCTACAGCTTTGATCTCTGGAAAAACTCCCACAATTCTCCCCTTTTGAAAATGTGGACTGAACATGGCTGGCAGCTGAGCTGCAATCCAGTAATGTACTCATTTTGCCACAGCATAATGGGCAAGCAGAAAAAACTTGTGGGTTGAGATAAAGGCAGTTTAATCAAAAGGCAGTGAAAGGGAAAACCAAACAAACCAAATTATGTGAAGGCTGTCACTCATCACTTCCCACTGGCAGACCAATGCCCAGCCCGTTTCTGAGCAATGGGTATGTTGGGAAGACTGCCACCAGACAGTTTTATACCTGACGTTATGTGGTAGGGAATGTGTCTTGGGTGGATTTGAGTCAGGTGTCCTGGCTGTGTCCCCTCACCACCTCTTGACAATGTTACTCCTCTCACATTGCTTCCAGTGAAGCTGTGGTTTTGGGAGCCATCACTCGGGTGTGCCATGCAAAGGTGGGCAGTCCCTCTGCTCCAGGTCCTCTCTTCTCCAGTGATGGTTGGCATCTGAGGGCCTCAAAGCTCAGCAAATTGCAAGCCAGCTGCTGGGACCCCTGTCTTTATACAGCCTGGAACAGAAGGCAGTGAGGTGGCTTATGGCATCAGGAGGCCACTGTGATGACACCTTCCAGACGTTGCCAGGACCGCTTCCCTTGTTTTTGTGCAGCACTCTGGCTATGTACAGCCTGCACGACACAAAGCCCTTGCATCAGGGGCTGCTGCACCATCAGATTGCTGCAGGTGTCGGGGGAGATGGTTACCTAAAAGGACTCTAGACTGCCTTGGATGAAACCATTCTGTGGTCACAGGCTTTTTTCCATAAGGAAAGAGACCTCCATAACCATCCTGGCTGCCAGGTCACTTGCATGCTATCTTTTCTAGGACTGCGCAATTATATGGATTTCCTTCCCATCTTCCATGCTAGCCCCTGCTTCTATTCTCTCCTGCCATCTGTTTCCACAGCCCTTGATTTACTCTTGTTCTAAGGACCAACCTTCTTGCCATTCTTCCAGGTTTCTTGCCTAACCAGTTCAGAGAACAAGTTTTCTGGGTGTTTGAAGAACTGTAAACAGCTTCTGAATTGGAATCTGCAAGCAGGTTTCCAGGCTGAAGGTCCTGCTCTTCCACAACTTTGGGTACATAGAAGTTGGGGAAAGATGAGAGAAACAGCATTATTTTTTTCTGTCAGTAGCTTCTTAAGGGAGAGTAAGAACAAGGAATTAGAAAAGTGAGTAATGAGATCAGTTGAGAAATGTGTAGAGATGCTGATTATTAAAGGTTTATCTTTGCTTAATTAGGAGGTCTCTTCAGGATCAGGTTCAGTTCTTGACGTAGTTGAGACTTTCCTTCCTGTTTGACACTGGATGTTTGGCAGCGCTCTTTATCAAGACTGTAGTAGTATTTTTTCTAGTTTAGTGGATAACCTGTACCATTTCCCTTCCTTTCTTCATTCCTTGATGTTCAGTCTGATGACACATATATATGAAAAAAGATTGTAAAAAACCAAAAGGATAAACCAACCTTTAAAACTTAATGGTGTGTTATTTTGGTACATATCCTGAGAGATCTGGGAGACTTGGTCAACAAAAAGAGGTTGAATACAATGTCATAATGAACACCAAGAAAAACAAAAATAAATACTACCTCAAATACAACAAAAAAACACTTGCTCAAATTCTTTTAAAATGGATAGTATACGTTATGTATATGCACATATAATTCATATTCTTGTCTTGCCTTTACTATATGTGTATTAATTTTAAATTTTAAGCACCTGAAATGAGTTCTCAGTGGTTTAGTTTTACAATTCTTTGCACTGACAAGAGATATTTCCTGCTTTGTGTTCTTTTACTATCTAAAGAAATACATTTATCCTGAAACCTTTTGTTGGAACTTGTGGTGCAATTGATTTGGCCTCAGAAGGCAAATACTCTTTTCATCAAATGATTTCTCTAAGTTCTTACTTCCTATTTCTGGTTAGTGTTTCCATGATTAAGGAAAACAAACAAACAAACACCCTCACATGAAAACAAAACCTTTTAATTAAAAAATATTCAATAAACAGGAAAGAGGCATAGTTTTGCAGAAATGTAAATATTCATATTACTGAACTTTAACTTTTTCAGATGCAACTTCAGCATGGAGTTACAAATATGGACTAACACACATTTCTGAAAAATGCTTTCTTTATGTTAACCTGGATCTTCCAGTGGCTTTTAAAGTCATAACCTTGTTCCAGGTTTGTTGAATGATGCTCAAGTAGTCTATCACAAAATAAAGTACAGAACAGATGGAAGGGCAAACCCGTTTCATCCTGATTCATAGTATTGGTCTTCTTCTATTGCAAATTTTTCAAGAAGTTGAAGGAAAATTCTCACTTCCTTTGTGTAGCTTGCAAAGTCTTTTTTCTAACGTAGAGGTAAAATATGTGTATTTTCATTTAAACTTGTGTCTTCTTGTCCAGTGAATTTAAGGAGGTTTGCATAATTTAGATACTTCTCCTACTTCCCAGGATCTTTAGTTTGCTGTGATACTTCTTCTAATAGACCCTTTAAAGCCTCTTATCTAGGAGTTATAAAACTATATTTAAACCCCAAAACTATATTAAATATTTATTCAATGCAGTCATATCCATTTTTCTAAAGTTCTTTTATGGCTATTTTTTTTCCTTCCTCCTTTTTTAAAAATAGTCACTAAAATGTCTGTCTTCTCTTCCTGGAGGAAACAGCTTTTTTTTGCATATTGTAGTAAGAGAGAACAAAAGTTTTGGCAAAATTTTGACAGAAAACTGCTGGATTTTCCAGGAGGTTTGCTCTCCACTGGCTTTTTAAACTAAGATATGTAGACAGCTCTTTGATAATGGTCCAATTTCCACTGTTTCTAAGAATTTGTTTTCAAAAATGCCCTTGTGTGGTTTTTTTTCCCCTAAGTTTCTGTATGACTTATTGTTTTGAAGTCTTTGGAATTGCAGTTTTCAAATACAAATACTTTTAATCGCAGCATGTGAACTAGAGAAGGCTTTTTCTAGTCATGGTGGCATCATGAAAAGAAATCATTGCATTGAGTTTTAGCAGCAAGTCCTTGGTGGGGTATAACTAGACCAAAGAAATACAGTCGATAGAATCTCAGAGTAAGGAGCAAAAAGCAGTTCCCTTAATACAGCAATCATCACATATGTAGCAGTGAAAGCTCTGGTGACAACAAAAAACATTATTTGACTTGTGATTAAGTGTAGCACAATCTGTTTGCCTATGTTTCTTGTTTCAGAAGAAGAATATTGTTCCCACAAATAGTAGTTTAGGGTTTTTTTCCAAGGAAGGGCTGCAATATCCGGTTTACTTGGGTTGATAAGCTCACGTTATTTTCCCTTGCTTGCTGTTGTCTGGCAGTAATGAAGTCTTCAGTGTTCTCAATCAAGATAGCAATGCAAAATCAGTGTTCAGCATTGCTGTCTGTTAGAACTTAATTATTAAGTTGTGGAGACTTTTTTGCCTTTCTTTGCTAGTCATGTATCTCTGCTCTTAGGTTGTTTTTTGTTCTGGCATCAAAAAGGGTAAGCAACTGGTTGTTTCTCTGATTGAAACTGCCAAAAAAAACCCTGAAGGCTGTACACTGAAACACCTATATTACGGCCACCTGTTTCACTATTCCAGCAATGCCAGAACATATGGTTTCATTCAACTTCAGAGTTGCAGTTCTTTGGCATTTTTCAAGACTGTGCCTTAATTTTTGCAACTGAGGTTTATCAACAGGAATAGCCTCCTTATCCATGCCATCTTTCCATCTGATTGCTGGAAGGTTTGGGTCTTTGTTTTTATAATTTTATAATAATGTTTGTTCAAATTCTCTATGATCTCCTATGCAAAATGAAGTGTGCCAGTTACAGCCTGTCAACCAAGTAGTGGAAGTCTCTCAAGGTGGCTTCGACTTGTTTGTTTTTGACAATATAAGAGGAGGTTTTTTTAAAGAGAAAATTCACTAAGACTTTCTGAATCCTAACTGTGACCTCTGTGTTCCATGTCCATAACTGTTTGTAAATTAAAGAAGTCAGTATTTAACTGGAAGGTATAAAAAACATTAACGTGTCCGTCTTTTATTGGAATTGCTCTGCGTTTCTGGAGATACAGGAATGCTTAATAGGGCTGTGTACTGGAACATTGCATCTGCTCACACTGAATTTTGTACACTTTGTTGTGATCTCAGTGGATAATCCTAAACATGATCTCTTTCCTGTTCATTTTATTTTCCCTGCAGAGTGCTTTGCTTCAGTGTGAGATCTCCTGTGACTCATTTCCATCAGATTACATCCTGTCACTTAAATAAAAAGTGATTTCTTTTCAGTGAGACTTTAATAACATGATTTGGTTCCAAACAGAACTTATTTGAAGAAAATATTTTTAGCTATGTTTTCCATGAGACTCACAAACATATCCTCATTCACTTTCTTGCAAAACAATTATAGCATCAGCTTAGCAGGCAATTAGCAGTAACTTGTATTTTGTTGTGTATTTTTCCACTAGGGGAGTGTTGGTGGCTGAAAATTATTATATTCCTGTTGGTAAAGAATGCATGGGTAGTTTCATCCTATATTTCCTTTCTTCCATAAAGCTTAATTTCAAGCAGATGTTCTATGCCTTCAGAGTGGTAGTGTATAATTTTAGGCATGTGGTAGATGTTATGTGTGGCTTTTTGGATATGATCAACACAGGTGTTGTAGGATGTATTGCTCTCAATTTCTGTAGGCAGTGTTTTACTGTTGGTGGTATTTAGCTTGTCCATGCAGAGTGAACCAGCAGGGTAAGAATAGAGCTATTAGCACTGCTGTTGCTGTTTCTGGCAGTTTTGTTAATTCAAACTCTGGTTTCCATTGACTTTTCCTACAAATTCTTCAGAACGAAAGTTTTAAACTTTCTTACAGTGCACCGTTTTGTTTACTTCCCCCAGTGTAGTGTGTTCTGGACTTGGTTTTGTCTGAATCAAAATGGATGCAAACTTCTTGGAGAAACAAAAGGAAACAGTTGTCAAGATCTATGGTTAGGCTCAGGAGGTAAACCAAAATGCAAATTTCCTTTTTTGCTCTTAGTCATATATGTTTCCAAAATAGTAAGAAAAATATACTTGTTTCTTCCTTTCTGCAACCTATAATTTGAGATTTATATGCTTCTTTACTAACACCAGAAGATTTTCATCACAAAGGAGTAGCTTTAGTAAGAGGTCTTCCCACAATATTTTCAGAAGTCAGAGTCATTCAGGAAGGAAAAAACTTTACTCAGTTACTCGTCCTATATTCAATACAAACCAAATGAAAACTTACAGTGCAATCATGAGGATGATATAAGCCTCAGGACACGGTCCTTATATTTTCACCAAAAGTATCAATTCTGAGCTCTGAATGTTGCCTTAGTTCTAGGCTGAAAATCTCCTATAGATTATGGCAACAGAATAATTTTTTAAATTGTGGACAATATAAATTGGGGAGATGATTTGTGGATTTGAACAAAGCTATCTGTGATGAAGTGAGTGAATATTTTTGTGACCCCATGAGAGGTTGAGCAGAGAGATGAGAAGAAGCCCTCTGCCAGTGAAGAAGTGAGAAGAACACCTCTGTTCCCTGAGTTGAAAAAGATCCTTTGTTTTTTGAAGCAGCTCATTTTTAAAACGTGCCACCCCAATCTGTTAATCTATGGCCCATATGTAGTCACGGGAAAGGCTGTGTGATATGGGAGGTTCCACAACTGCAGAATCTCCTGGGCAGGCTGCTTTTGTGTGAGCTGGAAGCCACAAGCAGACTGTTTCTCTTGTGGAAAGTTACCAAACAACAGGAGTGACTTCTCTCTCTCAAAGACTGAATAAAAAACTGTTTTATAAGTGGTACGGACCTGGAGTTGTGAGTTTTGCCTCTTTACATCGTTTGTAGAAAATGAGCAGTTTGTAGTGAGAGAAAGGGCTGGTTTTAGAAATTAATTTGTGTTGCTTTTTCTCTTATTTTCTTCTCTTAGTTTATGTTAATAAAATCTATCTGTTTTCACTTCTAAGTTGAGCCTGCTTTTGTCCTTTTCTCCCAAAATCCTGTCTCTCAGTTAGCAAATAAATTCAGCAAATGTAAAACCACCACATAAATGGTGCTGTGACTTAGATAAGCAAACCTAAACCATAACAATATGTGATCAGTTTTTCTCTGAAAATCTCTGTGATCAGTTTTTATCAGTGTATCTGATAATCTTTTTATTCTCTGATATGCTCTTTGAGCTCTAAAGAAAAAGTCTGCTATGGTTTTCTATTGTTTCTTTTTTAAATTATATGACATATATAATTTTTTATATGACATATATAATTTAATTTGGTCTTCTTTCTTCTAACAATTAAAGGCTACTGGCAGTTGTAGCCTGTGTTTATGCATATGTAATATATGGAGGTAGTCTGCTATTTTGAACTTACTTTGAACTGATCATTTACGTGTTTGAAAGGTTTCCCTCCAATTAATTAAACTTAATATGTTTTTTCTTCTTAAAAACAAAACAAAGAAAAACAAAACCAACTTGCTTTACCTATATTGTATATAGTCTATCTGTAGCTTCCCTTTTAACATGAAAAATTAAATCTGTTAAATACAGCAAAGTATGATGAATATGATAATGCCTGTTCTCTTTTAATTGCAGGAAGAACAGGGGGGCCTCCAGATACAATGAAACACAAGGAAAGAAGGAAAATTTTCTATTAGAAAATGTATCTTTCTGATCAAAAAAGGTATAATGCTTATATAACACTTATTCAGGTAAGCTCCTTCAGCATCTTTACAGACAGATGTCAAGTGTTAAATGAAGAAGGAGCAATTAAAATTTCTTCTGGATGTTGGATCAAGTATAACAGGGATAATTCTACTGTAGATCTCTCAGCCAGTCCTTGTAGGAGTAGTGCTCCTTCCCTCTCATTGACTTGGTGTCCTTTCTCTGGACTTGCTCCAGGAGGTCAATGCCTTTCCTTCAGTCTCCAGAGCTGGATGCAGTACTGCAGTGGGGTCTCACCGGAGCAGAATCCCCCCCCTCACCCTGCTGGCCACTCTGCTTTGGATGCAGCCCAGGACATGTTTGGCTTTCTGGGCTGTGAGTCCACATTGCTGGGTCATGTTGAACTTCTCATCCACCTACACTCCCAAGTCTTTCTCCTCAAGGCTATTCTCAATCCATTCTTTGCCCAGCCTGTATTTGTACTTTGAACTGCCCCAGCCCAGGTGCAGGGCATTGCACTTGGCTTTGGTAAACTTCAAGTTTCACATGAAGCCACCTCTCGGGCCTGAGGTGTTACATATTAGAAACCAGTGTAACAGGTACATCTGTCTGTCTCCTTGCTAACTGCTTCATCATTATCAAAGAATTATTTTTCTCCTTAGATATGAATAATCTCCACTGAACATTGCATCTGTAGGAAAGGAGAGGGATTAACAGGTCATTCATGATGCTTTTCTCTGTTGCGCTGTATTGTACAGCAGAATCAGTTCATTTTGTCAAATTTTAGATCTTTTTATAAAATCTGAACACTTAAAAAAAATTGCTCAACTGCTTTGTCTTCTTATTAAATACATGATTAAATAAGCTGATAAAAAACATCATTTTGAGAATGTTTTACTTTTAAACTAGGAAATAATGAAGAGATCATAAATAATATATTACTGGAAAGGCTGAGAAATGTTGGTTATTTTTCGTTTTTCTTGACATTAAATTGGTAATTTAATTGCGGAGTTTGCTGTTCAGGACGTTTTAGTTTAGAAGTAAAATGTGCCATTTAGTACTGTGTGCTTTAATTGGAAGAGTATGAAACTTCTAAATTAAATTGTTAAGCCTTTTCAAAATACTGTACATGGCAATGCAAAAGACAGCTTGTCTAAACCAGAATGGGAAAATTTGTGTACAAATGTTATATTGCATGTACCATTTTTACTGCAATTAATGTCGTACTAGAATGTATGCTTTATGTATTTTACTCAAAACAAAAATTTCACACTTTAATCTTCTTGTAAGTGCCTCAAATTCCAAGCCTTTGGTGAGTTTGACTCAGATCTCCTATATTTATATTTTATTTATGTTGTAAACATAAAGCAGTCCATAGTTAATTTTTTAATCATAATTACTGAAGCCATGCTTGTCATTTCATTTGTCTTTGAGGGAAATGGAGGTATAAAAATGAAGGGAATTTGATGGGACAGGCTTCTTTCATTTATTAGCTTGAAAGAAAGACAGCTGTTGTGGTATGGAAAAATTAATTTCACTTGCAATATGGATTCAGCATGTCTTCTAAGTACAATTTTTGAGGTTGTTCCTTGGGTTACATTCTACCATGTATGACTGTAACCTCAGTTGCACTCTCAGTGCAATTTAATTGGGTTGGATGGTACAACTGACTCCAGAATTATCTACCTAATGCAATTCCCGTGGAAGGGATTTGCATTTCAATAACCTTCAATTGTGTCTTCAGAACACCAACTTTACGTAGGGCAGAAAGGAAGATATTTTCCTGTTACTTTTACAGTTCTTCAGTGGTCAGTGCCAAATTAAATGCTGCAAGACAAAGAGACCATCATTATTATGCAGACCACCTTTTGTTTGAGAAAAGGTTTATCTTACAGGATAATTTAGGAATTTTTTTCCTCACTTTTTATGGTAGATCACTCCTTATTTCTAGCCTCAAACCTCTTTGCTGACAGAGGTGTTTGGGGTTAGAAATAAGGAGTGATATCTTTTCCAGTTAAAACCAGCTCTAGGGTAAGGCACATGAGAAAGCAGACTTCTTGTTAACTTTAAGGCTTTTATATGAAATACTCATGGACGCTGCTGATTTTTTTCTTCTTTTTGAAAAGAAGGTCAGTGATATTTCTGTATCAAGTACCATAGTGATCAGAGGGCATGCTTTTGGATAGAATTACTTCCTATTGACAGAGGTCCCAGCTGATGACAGGAAAGTGTAAGAAATACCCTCATAGCTCAGAGTGGTGGTCTGTCAGTCCTCATACTCCATCCTCCAACAGTGACACTGGGAGATGTGGATTAGGGAAAGCTTTGTGCACTTGTACATGTTTTCTTGTTCTTTGTCCTTGTGTTTTTCCAGACTCTACAGCTTTATCAGATATGTGAGAGGGTGCATCCTTGCCCAGTCTTTTTAGTACACGCCATGCAGAGTTCCTGAGTTTGGCTAATCTGTCATTGAGCCTTCTGATACGGTCTGCCTTCACAGCCTTCTGTGGCAGCAGTGCCTCTGATTGCTGATTTCCAAAGAAACACTTTATCTGCTTTGGGCTGTCTCTCTCCCACTGCTTCTGAAGTGGCCACTTCATTCCTGTGCTGCAGGATTTGCTGAATTGCAGTTTATCCATCACTTTTGTGACTTTATAAACTGCAGTGCTACCTTCCCTAATGCTGCTTCTGTCTAAAATTGGGGCCCCAGTTTTTGTTTCTTGGGATTTTTTTTTCAGTTCCTGATCTCTGGGTATGCAGGCAGCTTGGCTACCTGTGCTGTTTGTGAACACAGTGTGTATAGGAGGAGTCCAGCCCGATGGTGTTGGACACTCTTGGGGTTACAGGACTGCTGGTACTGAATTTCAAATATGATTTCTGTGGTGCAACCAAAGTCTGCCACCTGATAGCTAAGTGAAACAATAATGTTGTTTTCCACCACTGTAGAAGTTTTCATATGAATTCTGAAATGTTTATATACATATTAAGGAGATCTTCTTTAAATGAGAGTTGCAGTAAGAAATAAAAAGACACACAGTTTCTAAGTAGAAACTCCTAAAATATACTGTACATTAAATGATATTTTGCACTGTTTCATTCTTTTTATATAAACCATTAAATCTGATTTTATTACATTAGAAGTTAAAATTGCTTCAATCAAGACATAGCTTGAGATGCTTTGGGATTTGAGGGTTTTTTAACTATGATTTTTTGATTATACTCTTAAAATCTGCAGAGAAGAAGTGATTAAAATGTTATGTTCTGCATATGTCCCCAAAGTACACAGAGTTTTTACTGCTAAAATAGGAAAGTGATGACATTATTATGAGAGAGCACATATATAACCTCTATATAACCCGTTTAATATAAAATGATACTCAGCAAATGGAATTTGGATCAGAGAGCACACTGATTCCAGTATTGTAAGTATTTTTTGGATTTCTATTATGAATAGGGTATTACCCATGTTGCAGTTCTTGAGGTACCCTAACTAAATTTTCCAGCTGACCACCCAAATGCTTTGAGAATTTCTTCTTGAAACTTGACTAAATTCTTGTGTCAAATTCTGGGATTGTCCACATTTAAACATAATCCTCAAATTTAGTTGAAGTTATTCTTAAGAATATTTTTACTGTAGAATAATAATGGATTCTCTATCCTAGAATTATTCCTATTATCCAGTGTCATGACACTCTAAAAGAGGTTATATGAAAGATACTCTCTGATCACAATGTTACTACAAGCTAACCTGAGTTCAGTTTTTGAGAGGTTTCTTTAACTCCAGGAATATTCACAGTCAAGGATGAGAAACACATTGTGTTGGTTTTTGCTTTTTTTCTCTTAGCACGACAGAACCAACAAGAATAGGCTGATACAGGAAGGATACAAAGATACCACTGTAGTATTGCAATTCAAAATAGATCTGATAATAAAATTAGCTTCTGCTCTTGAGAGACCCTACCACATGACATTGCAGTATTGCAATATGTTTTCTTATGTAGTGTTTTGGGTTTTTTTTGTAGTGTACATTTTCTTATGTAATGAAGACATATACAAACCACTTGTCTGCACTTTGGGGACTTGCACTTGTTTTATGAGAAAACACTTGTTTGTTCCAAGAAGAACTTTTTGCTTAAATGTAAATATTGAAGAGATGACTCACAAATTTGCAGGGAAACTGGGCTTAGGGGAGAGGAGGGATGGAGTAGGGCAGAAAGAAGTCAACTAAGTTTTGAAACATCTACTGCTTTTAAATTTCCCTGCTGGCTCAGTGCATTAGTTGGCATGTCACACCACATTTTCTGAGCTTCTTTGTATTATGTCACACAATGTGACAGAGATAGTCTTTGTGACAAACCACAGACGCCAGTGTGTCAATGGGGAAATAGGAAACTGACAGTTTTCTGAATAGTCCCATAAAACCTCTCAATATATTTATGTAAAAATCAGCTTTTCAGAAATTTAGAATTTAGAAATGCTCTTGCTTGAAGCCTTTTCTTCAAGCAGATGAAGGAGTATTAATTAAAAAAAATTAAGAAAAAAGATGAAAAAAACCCAACATGGCAGGGGCTCTGGATTACGCATGGAAAAAGCCTAGACTGGAATGGGGAAAAGGGGATCCAGCCCCAGTTTTCCCTTTTGCCCCCACGGCACAGTTGTCTGAGATGTTCATTCCTTGTTCCTGCCCTGCAGATTTACAGTCTTAAAGCTTCCCACTAAAAAATACACTGACTACTGGGTAGCTCAGGAGCAGCTTCTGTATGAGAAGAGCCACTGGGCATTTTGCCAGCTATACTAAAATAAATACCTGATATTTGCCCTGAAGCAGAGGCAGGCTAGATCAGTAGATCCTCTCTCCCACCCTCTTTCTGTTTTTGCACTAAATAGTAATGAAATATTTAGGCTTTCTTTCCTGCTAAAATGCTGATGTTGCTTGTGTATTTGTACTCATAATTTGTATTCATCATGGTTTGCAGTTTCTGTTTCAAAGACTCACCTTTTGCCTTCCGAGTTTTCTATTTAGAAAGTGTCTCTATAACAACAACAAAAATATCTTTGGTTCTTGGGTGGCACAACCCTGCAGCTATTATAAAAAGAGAAAGGTATTAGAGGTGAACTTTCACATTTTGAAAAACATTTGCTGTATATTGTACCTGGTTTCTCTTTTGTCTTCTTTTTATTGTTTGTTTTGTGTGTGTGGTGTATACTTGCAAACTAACCAAAGGAACACATATCTCTCCTCAGTCTGTGCAAACCTAGCTACAGGATTCTCCCTTACATTACATGAGCAGCCCACAAATTTAGAAGTTTGGCAGGGACCTTTGTCCTGAAATATAAAAAAAGAACTTAGTTATATGAGTTATATATAGTAACTGGAGTTGGTGAATATTTACATATGTATTAGGCAACAGAAAGTAAACAAATGGTTGGTGCTAAAATGGTTATTACATACAAATGTAAAACCTAGAACCACTAATGCACCATTGCTGTCATTGGTTTCTTGTCATTTTAAAATTTAAAGGAAGCTGAGTGATTGATAAAGCCCTCAGGCTGTTTAAAAAATAGGATCATGTTTCTCTGCTACAATTGCTTCTAACAGTTTCTGTTTTCTGTATTCCTGGACAGCTAAACCAGTAGCATTGCTTAGGGGGCTTTATGAGGAATTTGAAAAACTCACCTGTGAGCGGCATATTCCCCCTTGTTTTCCATTATTGTTTAACATAAATAAAAAATATTATAGTAGCTCCATCTCTCTTGGCTGTGATTTACATTCCCTAAAATAAAAATATTACAGTAATTTGGGATCCTACAGCAACAGTTATGGCTACCCTGGTCTTAGATATTATGATCCCCAGGTTAGCCAGCACTTCCATCTCTCCTATTACAAAGCAATCATCTCTGGCAGAGGGGTCATCTCTGGTCAGTTTGAAGAGATATCTTAATTTCTTGCAGATATAGAGATTTTTATATCTAACTATGTATCTAATCTATCTCATAATGTCTCTGCAGAGTTCAGTTTATTTTTATGGGTAAGCAAAAACTGCACTCTGTTTTTGTACTGAAGCTTGAGAAGATGAATAGTTGTAGGATGTTTGTTTTTGTAGAACTTCTGTATGTGAATAGCATCTCCATCCTCATTCTGCACTGTGAAGAGTTGGGGGATGAGAGGGAGAGAGAAATGCTGCAAGGTCCTTTTGGAACTCAGTAAGACCTGACAACAAATGGAGCAATAAAGTACCTGGTTTAATAAGATAGAGTAAGAAGAGGAACACAGATGGCAAGTAAATCTTACATCTATTCAGATGCTGGGAACTGCATTTTCATGGACCATCAGATGAATCCTGAATGGACTTTCCCATATGATGCTGCAGAGAACATGTTCATAGGGAGCTTCTTCCTCTTTCAAATGCCCTTGTGCCTTCTTCATGAACCTACTTCAGAGAGATTGAATGTTATCTTTTCACAGTATCCACCAGTCTGCCACATTGACTGCCACAGGGCACCCTGACAGGTTACCTTACAGCAGCTACACAGGACGGCATACAGATTTCTCCCAAGATATAAGAACAGGTAGAGCTGGCATTGCCTATTCAAGACTCTGAAGTCTTCTGCAGAGTTCTTAGTACAATCTCTAGTGGATGTTAGTTACTGGTTTTCAAGACAATATTTTTGACTAGGGCTAGGTTGAACATGCATAGGGAGGAGAGGCTGGAACCCTAGAGAAAAGAAGAAAATTACACTTTTCCTGGATTCTTCATAGGTGGTCACTTGTGAACTTGAAAAGCTGCAGTTATGTGTTTTGCCATGTAGTTATGTAATTTGCCTACTGAAATAAATCTTGATGACTGCAAAGCAGTCTCTGATGGAAACAGCTCAGGGATTTGTCTTTGATCAGATAACTGCTAACAGTGAGTCAGAGACGTGTTTCTCTGCTCCCAAACTTGTTTTCTGTGACGATAGAATCAATTGCATTTACTCATGCTGATTCTGTAACACGAAAATAATTTGTTGAATGACTATTGCTGATCCCATCAACATTTAAGTGTTCCTAAAAACTTGTAAAATAAGCTTTGTTCTTTTAGGAAGATACTGAAATCTGTAACGCAAACCCAATCAAATTTTGCACTTTTACAGAGAGGAAGCTCAATAAAGTGTATGTGCAACATAGACCATATAGGAGTTTGATATATTTTGGGGAAGAAGGATAATTCAGTGTAATGTCCTGTGGATCACTAGTTGCTAAACTTTAGTTATCTCTGTTTTGAACTCAGCAGCTTGATATAAGTACATTCAGACTAGGGTCTGATATTAACTGCCTTACCGCCATTAGCAATCCCATATGTGCCTTCCATAAGACGAACAATTAGTGTCTGAAATAACAATTTCCTGCATTCCTGTAATTTGTTGTGTCATTTATGTAAAATGGTTTCAGCAATGTATTATCCTCCTCCAAGCCATCACAATCTTGGATTTTGCCTGTCAATATAAATTGCTCTCCATAAAAAGATTGCTTACAGTTGATTATGTGTGGTGCTTGCCTTGGTAAAGAGAACCTTTTTTTTTTT
>VWZU01011871.1:1574333-1595646 GCA_013397095.1 Sterrhoptilus dennistouni
TTTGTGTAATGAAAGAAGTTTTACTCATTTTCCTTCCCTAACTCAGATATGTGCAAAAGAAGCTTTTTCAGAAAGACGTGCAAAGCCAGCCTTCAACCAGGAACAGAAGTGTTCTGTAGAGGTGCATGATGGTTAACATATTGCAATATATTCTTCAAATAATAAAACTGGTACCTAGGAAGGAACATTTTAAGATGATTTAGTGTTAAAGGTGATTTTTTTGTTAAAAAACCTTTCTTTAACTTTTTGTTAAAAATACTTTCTTAGCAAGGTATCATTACCTAATTGTTATGAAAATTTGTTGCTGGAAGATCTAGTGACAGGTGAAATTTAAAAAAAAAATTAAGAAAGCTGGGAATAAAGAACTATCTTCTACTTTGCCTTGAGCTCTGTATTTTTGTACTGATGGCTCATTTGGTACAGCACTGAAAACGTTCTGGCTAATTAATATAGTTAGTATTTACTGTGGATGCTTAAGCATCAGCAAGTTAAATTGAGTTGTTTATATTCAACAACCATTGTTTGTTCACTGTTTCCATCTCTCTCAAGTGATTCGAAATTAGGTTGAGAGCAACTGAGCAGGGAATGAAGGAACAGGAAGTCTCAGGACACCAGGTTTGAAGCACAGGAAACCATTACAGGCAAGGCAAGTTGATTGACTTTGCAAATATTCAGGGATATGCAGTGAGCATACTGATTTCATCAATTTCGTTGGTATTGTGGTGTAATAATGTCATGATAAAACACACTGTGGGTTTACTTAAACAACTGCCTTGCTTTGTAAACACAGAAGTAATGTTTCAGGAGACACAGGACTGGAGAAACATAAAGCTGATGAAACATTAGTGTGGGAAAACAAGATTACTAGAAGAGCACTTCAGGATGAAAGGCAACAAATAAAGGTAGGGAATCTGAATAAATCTTCAAGTTAATAACTTATATAAATGGATTTGGTTTCCAGTCCTCTACTCTACTGAATTTTGGTTAATGTTTGATGTCCATACTTTTTTCTCAACTTCCCTGGTGACCCATCAAGATACCTTGACCTCTTGCACTTGATATTTTTTCTGTTTGCCCCATATTTGGCATTTGGAGAGTTTGGGAATTGGCATAAGGAGGTGCTCCTCTGACTACAGCAACAAAGACACATAAGAAAGGTATAACTAAAAAAGTTATTTGAGTTAAAAGGCTAATTAAAAGTTAAGTTAAAAAGCTATCTATAATAGTCTTTCCCCTCCAAACTTCGGACTAATTGTAACATTGTTGACAGATAAGAAGACAATTGGTTGGCATTCCACATGGTGTTTGCTAAAGGAACCTAAGCTGTGTGGAAAGCAACATCCACCGAGCAATTGTATGCTGAATGAGTAAATGAAAAAATATTATGCAACCAAGACATTTTTGAATACTTGTTTTAATCATTTTTCCTTTGAAAAATAGTGTGTAGGCAGCTTTTGTGGTATAAATACTACTTATCGTAAAATGTCTGCTAAGCAACTTAAAGCAAAATTTTCAACCATTGTTACTTGGGAGTATGTTAAGTCAGGCTCTTACAAGAAATTAATGCTTATCTTTTGTTTCTTTGTCAGTGAGGCAGTATATGTGGGATGTTGGATCATTTTATTCTTTCTTCTACGTAAAAAAAGGAATAAATTACACTAACTTTCTTGTGCACAAGAGAACAAGGTTTGAAGTGATGAAGAAGTCATTTGTCTAAACATTTACAATGTGGAAAGAAAGGGAGGAAGGTTTGTACCTTCACTACAACTCGTTGACTCCAGAACTAGTATTATGCAGGCAGGATGATTATTTTGTTACTGACATCTGTAGATGACATGGGCTTTGAAAGTTCTTGCTCTGGGTGTTTGCCATGGCTCATGGAAATGACCTTGTTTTTCACTTTATGCATAACTGTGAAACACTCACAGTATTTGAGTTTGAACTCCTAGTGCAGGTTACTGCGTCAGGCACAAGGTCTGGGACCTTGGCTGTCAGTGAAGAAAATCTCCGAACACAGCTCGAACAATACAGATCAGCTCCTCCACCAAACTAACAATAGAATTGGGGAAGAGTAGTCTTTAGCTATGGTTTGTGTTTTCCCAGGGGTAATTTTATAGTGGCCTAAATCAGTATGGAAAACTTTATAATTCACAGTAGAAAAGGAAGAAGACTTGGTGTTTTTATTTGGACAGCATAACCTGGAAAAAAAAGCATTATTATTTTGGAAATGGTTGCATTATTTGAAGCTGGTCCTGGATTTATATTTTCTATACATTACTCCAAGAAGTACGTCAGAAAATACAGATTTCCTATGATGGGGGGGGAGAGGGTTGTGTGGTTTTGTTTAAGAAGTTATTTATGCTGAGTGCTTTTTAATATATTCTGTGCTTTAAATAGCTGTGCATAAGGGGAAATAAAAATGAAGTTTCCTTCCGGAAATTCTGTTGTATAAAAAGTGTGTGTTAGAACATGTTTCTCTTAAATCCCCATTAGGAAGTATCAGCTGTATTAATTGATATCTTGTATCTGGCATGTCTAAATCAGAAGCTGGATCAGCTCTGAGTCAGGTTATATTAAAATATCTCAGATCCTGATGAGCAAACAGGTGTTAATATCAATTTTCTCACCAATGTCAAAGTTAATTTAAAACTGCAGATCACTTTGTTTGTTTTTGTACAAGATCTGTACTTTCTGCCCTTGACACTTCTAAAACTGTGATTTGAGCAAGCCAAGCAACAATAAGAAAAAAGAGATTTAAAAAGACCTTTCTGCTGGTTTTGACAAAACACTTTGTGGAAATACAATTTCTGTATTTGTGCTATGGAAAGCTGAGAGTCTTATCCTGTTGCTTTTACTTGAACCTTCTTTGTACCACGAAAAATCTTGGCACACACTCTGTTCCAGGAGGCTTGTTCTCAACACTTAACTTGAGTGGGAAGCAAATGATGGTAATGGAAGAGCAGCATATGTGTGTGACAAAGCTTGTCTTGTCTTCTAACAGCAGCTATTTTTAAGGGTGGGTAGAAGGGCCCATTCTCAAAAGAGGAGGGTGCTGATAACACATGGCTTTTGCTTTCAACCAGACAGGGGTAAGATTAATTAAAGAAATTTTTTAGGTACACAGGCTTCATCTAATTTTTTCTGTGATGTGTTTTGTAGTGGAAAGAGGTGTTAAAAATGCTTAAGGACAAGTAATGACCAAACCTATTTATCTGAATCTGCAGCTTTAGTTCTAGGGCTGTGTCTAGCAGTGTGAATAAAGCTGGCTGTCTGGAATGTCAAGCTGTGTGGAGAGTACCTGGAGAGTTGCTTGTGAACAGAGGAGATAAACAGCTGGGAATCTGGGAAGAATGCCCAGAGAGGCTGTGGATGTCCCATCCCTGGATGTGTTGAAGGCCAGGTTGAATGGGGCTCTGAGTAACCTGATCTAGTCATGGCAACCCTTCCCATGGCAGAGGAGCTGGAAGATGATCTTTAAGGTCCCTTCTAAGCCAAACCACTCCATGATTCTTGTGTGCTCTTGTGTGCACTATTATTCCTTGGAAACCTTTATTTTTGTTGAGGTTAGATGCTCTGTTTAGTTATACTGCTGCACATTCCTCTGTCTGAATAGTGGAATATTTAGTGGAATATTTAGGACTGTGATCCTAAATACCCAAACTGGTACCAGGCATGAAAGGGACTGATTTTTGTAATGTTTACTCTTGCCTTGCTACTGGGAAATGAGGGGTTGTGGTGGTGGTGTCACTGGGTGGGTGTAGCAGACACATCTGTGCACATCAGCACTATTCTAGCCTGACTGCTGCAGGCAACTGAAGGTTTGGCAGTGTATAAACATGTGTTGTGGGAGCCAGGTGGATATACTGTGGAAGGGTGGCAGGATAGCTAATTGAGTATGGATCTGCAGCTCTCTAGAGAAGGCACTGGGGAAGCAAGACAGACAGAGGAGGGTCAATAGAGCAGGTATAGCAAATAGATTAGGAAATAAAACAAGAGTAAGACTAGCTGGGAAACTCAAAGAGGAAACGTAGTAACTCAGAGGACAGATGGTGCAGAATTCCAAATGAATTCTTGTTCATGGTGATGCAATTTTTTGGCCAGTTTCTGTGAAGGGCAGCATTAGGTTCCAAAGGCTTGTGTTAACCTGCAGCCCATTAGCTGAAGATTATGCATAAGACCTAGAAAGCATTCTAGCCTACAAAGCAATATATAATTGATTTATTCTTCACTCCATCTGATATAATGCTACATGCTAGTTTTGCCAATTAGATTATTTTATTCTTGAGTACAAAGTCTTGTATTTACACATAAACAGATGATCTATAAAGAGCTACTAAATATAGATTGAGTTGAGTAAGAAGTAAAGCCTGAGAATCTGGCTGGGCAAGGATGAATTCTGTTAGAGCAGTGCTTTATTTTATTGCAAATACTGGAAGAGGATAAGAAAAAGCAAAAAGAATATGATAGGTGTGGAAGTTTTGAGTGAAGTTGGAGCTGGCCATATTAATTTAATGAAGAGATTTGCTCATGTTCTCATTTGAGGTTTTGTTTTTAGCTATTTAAGCACCAAGGTTTTCAGTAAAAATATGGTTTTCAAGCTGGTTACCATGCTTTACAATGGGTTTACTGTTTTATCTTTGAGGAGAACCCCTTCTCAGGAAGTATTTGGAGTAGGTATCTGAGCCATCTTCTGTCAACCATCTTCCTGTTTACCCCCTTAATCAAGGGGAGCATGGAAAATGGAGCTTTGTTTGCTGTATGTGTTTTCCCTAAATATTTCTCTGTAATAAAAAGACAAGTAGGGCTCAGTTTGGGAAGGTTACAAAATGCGGCTTTGCCAGCTTACCTGGAGAATATTTTGAGGTTCCAGCTGTTAGAATGAAAGTAAGCCACTTACAACCATGCCTAAGAGATTGTTTGTCACCATCTTGCTGGACCCACATGGTCCTCTCTCTGTGGGAATGGATAAGAATGTGTCAGATACCCAATTTAGGGGGCAAGCTTCATACTTTTTAATACAAATGACATTCCTCCTCTCAAGACAACAATCCTGATAGAACAATAGTCATGAGAGACAACTTCTCTTGCAGCAGGAGAGAGTCATTGCATGAATAGCGAGAAGTTTTCCCAGATGTATTCAAATCTTCTGAACTCTCAGTATGAGAGAGCTCAGAAGCTGCTGAATTCTTGATGAAGGCACTCGAAACAAATACACATTTTCATCCAGCTTCAGTGGATCTGAAATACAGAAGTTTCCAGTTAAAATATGGTTTTCAAGCTTGTTACCATGCATGTAAGAAATGGACACGTCTCTTTTGTAGTAGAACTTACTTTCTATTGCTTATTTTAATTGTAGAAGAAACACAGGAGTTGGTTGTGGGCAATAATCAGGATTGGGGAATTGGTATCAGCACATCAGAAGAGTATTATATCTTTAATTTTTCGTTGTATTCTTTGTGAAATAAGGATAAATTTTACACAAACCTGAAAAAAAGAAAATCTCTCACTGAGGAAGACAAGAAGACCTATCTCTTTATACTTACAAACCTACTATATATTTTACAGGACAATGTTTATGTTCACAGATAGAGCACCAGAAAAAGTCAGTAAATAAAGAAGACAATAATCAGTGAACTTCCTGAGATAGTCCTTTCTCTTTTATTCTGGATGTTTCGAGGGCTTTATCTATAGGGTAACTCTGTTTTAGCAGTGAAACATTGCAGTGCCTCAGACAACATCTGTAACTATAAAAACCTGTAGGCTACTGGAAAAGTTTCTGTTGTCTGCAGAGAGAATAAGGGACAGACTTCAGTAAAATATTCAAGAAGTGGCGGGTATGTTTTGTTGCTGTGTTTTGTGAATGCACTAAATAGCTCCCTGCAGAGATGGAGAATGAGATTAAGGAAATCCACAAAACTGATTATGCTGAAACCAGTGCTGCAAAGGACAAGGAGTTGCTATGGGAGAAAGTCTGTGTACCACACTTCTGTGCTAAACCAGTGAAGGCCAAATCTGAAGAGCTTTGGGCAACTGAATTGCTTATCTGTTTTCATTCTCTCCTGGTGTCCCAAACCACATATGGCAGAGGCACTTTGCAGGGATGAAGTTATTCTCAAATGTTCTAAGGTCCAGGCCTGGGCTTCTTTTGTACTGTTTGCCATGGTGTTTACCTTTCCTCACAAACAAGCATGACATATTTGAGGGGGAAAATACATAGTCTGTGTTATTTAGTGTTGTGCTTATCTTGCTGTATCTAGCTTGGCCTTTTTGCTAAAGCTTTGCTTTATTCTTAAAATTTGGAGTAAATTAAACCCTTGTATTAAACAGATAGTTTGAACAAGTAGAAAGTATTAAAGACACTCATTCCTTCAGCATTTTTGTGATTATTTTTCAGTTATTTTTTTAAAGATGTGAATTGAACAAATACAATTTATTCTATGCAGTGCTTATTTATAATCAGCTTCCTGATCCCTATGGCAGGTGCACTATTCTCTGGGTAAAACACTGACTGGATGTACCAGTCCAGGTGGAGTTACACACACCTGGCAGCTGGTCAGAAATGATGTGCTCAGTGCTGGGGCCAGTTCTGTATCAACCAGTATCTTTATCACCAATCCGCAGTCTTAGCACTACAGAAATCAAAGGACAGAGCATGTGCATTGTATGTGTGCATGAGTTTGACAATAATTAATTAGGCTCTGAAAATACATATATTTTCATTGGAATGTGCATTTCCAGAATCTGCATTTCACTCTCAATATTTATCTACCACTGACCTGTCCTCTCCTGTTCTTTCACTGCATGTCTCACTGCTATTATTCTTGCATTTCTCATCCACTTGATGAAAATATAGCATTTAAGGTTAAAAAAGAACTCTTTCTTGTTTCATTAGGATCTCTTTAGTTTGCCCTATTAACTGGTTGAAGGGGACTTTTGTCCTTCAGCTGACTCTTTTCACAAAAGGCTTTCATTCCTCTTAAAGGCATTTTCCTATCACAACTGGATTCTGCAGGCTTTAGCTTCAAAACTGTAGTAAGGCACTTGGACATCCAGAGTGCTGATCTGCTTTCTGCCTCATGAGAACCTTTCCTGCCAATGTGTTGGACCTGCTCCCCTTATCCCAGAGTACCAGCAGTAAGTTTGCCCTCATTTGTCCCTCCCTTGCCTTGCTCTCTGCTCAATTCAGTGTTTTATCACTTGATTAAATGCAATTATTCATTATTGTGAGTTATTTTCAAAATCTTACATTTTGAAGAAAGTGCAAAGAAAAAGAGAATTCATGACCTCTACAAGTGAAATGTATCAGACTTGTAGATGACAGTCTTGAAAAAATTGTTTAGGGAGGGACAAGCACTGGTTGAATGAACTGTCGTAAATGGTCTGTTTTGTTTTGCTTGGTTTTGTTTCTTTCCTCATTGCTACTAACCTAGAACTGATTAGGGTGATGACACTTATTTTTTCAGTATGATTTGACAAATGAATGTGTGAATACTTCCAGTGCTTGGTCAGGACAGCTGTGGCTGTGTAGATACAGTGAGTGGCTTGAAAACTCTTTAAAAGCTCCAAGAATGGGGTTTCCTCAACCTGTGCAGTAGATCTAAGTACAAAGGAAGGAGCATAGAGCAAATGACTCTGAACAGTGGGGCTGAAATACCTTAATAAAGCTGGTTTATTGCTGCTACAGTTACTGGTACTAACAACTGCCATCTTTGCAATGGCACAACACAACTTTCAGCTTTGTGATTCACAAGCTTTTTACTGAGAGGAATAAACTAAAGATAGTTCTGCAATGTTTCCTTTGTATTAGTTTTTAGGACTTGTATAATGTCTTTCTGTTTTCTTAATATGCACCTTTGTAGCCATTAGATTGCTGGTTATAAGCCCTACATTTTCTTTTATCAATACTGCTAAGTCACTTGTCATTCAAACAATGTAAGCTTCAACTTGTTCATCAGTATCTCTCTCACTAAACACTCCATTTACTCTCAGTGAGAGCTGGGGTTACAGCATTCTTGGAAGAAAAAAATAAATCATTCATTCCTGTTACTGAAAAAAAAAAAAAGAACAACCAGGCATCAGCATAGCCAAGGCAGACAGCAAGTATTCAAACTCTGGTGCAGAACTGGTAGCCAAAAGAACTAGATGTATTAAATTATCATAAACCCGTATGTCTCACTGACACAATTATATCTGAACACTTCCGCAGCACAGCAAATACACAGGTAAGAATCCAACTCAGAACTCACAGAACGACAAATTTCTTCTTGACTCCAAGAGAGAAATTTCAGTATTTTGTGTTTCTTCTAGAGCTGGCTGTTTAGAAGCCAAACAAAGCTGTTGCACGAGTAACAGAATTAACATCCCTGGTTGTCTATGGACTTGTTCCTCATCCCCTGGTTTTTCTTCCTTGTCCCCACTGCAGCACTAATTTGGCTGAGGAGAAACCCCAGCACACGTGTACAGTAGCATACTAACCACAATGTGCTGACTTAATGTCTGGGGGTTGTCATTTGATTACACAAAGACCTAAGTTATAAATTATTCTTTAATGATCTACTCAGCTATTTTTTAATGAAACCTGTAAGACTTTAATTAATGTATTTAAGGCAGCTCCCTTTGTCAAACCTACTCAAATGTGGCTAATATATTCAAAAGATAGAGAGGAGTGCCATCTCTTATCATAGAGTTAATCTGAATGACAGAACATCTTAAAAACCTTTATTTGTACATCATGATGAAATGTGCACTTCTATGCTAAAAGTGTGCTGCCAGGTCTTTGGGTAATTATTGGTGCCACATTCATTAAGGACTTGGTAACCTCACAAAGATGCACCTACCAACACCAAAAGTAAAAATTGAAATAAAGGAAGAGCAGCAGCTGATCTCTGAAACTGAAAAAATTATTTGCCTAATTAATAAAAGACTGTTAAAAGACACAACTAGGGGCCAATCTGCCATGTAAGAAACTGATTTTTCATAAATACAGACTTGCATTAATGTTCTGTCCATCTAAACAGAATAGTTTGGATTTGGACTAATATTTGAATTTTCAGTTGTAATCTATAGTATGAATTTGTTCATTTTAATTGACAGAAGGAATTGGGAGGGCAATAACCCAAATATTGTACAGATTTACTCTATTACATAAAAAGAAATATTAAATGTTTACTGCCAACCAGTCACTTCTTTCTGTAATATAAAATATTTGGATTACTTCCTTAAGTCTGCTTGTTGTAATTCGAAAAACGCAAATTTAGTGTTTAGTGGTTTTAGATGCTCAAGACTTTGTCTGCAATTGATTACTTTCTTTCTGTTTGGTTAATTGTGTAGAGGAAGACATTGAAGACAATAATGAAGAGAAGTCATATGAAAAACACAATTCAAATACAATAGGTAAAATGCAGTCATGATTTTCACTTAAAAGTAAGCTAGTGACATGCTTAATCGTGATCTGGTGTCTGATGCTGTGTTTTAAAAGTGTGGTGTATTTCCCTAGCTGTTTGTAGCTGCAAAATACTTGGTGATTCCCACACATTCAAAAAGTGACTTAACACAGTGAGACATGACCAGACTTTAATGGAAAATGCACAGCAAACTGTCATCACTACAGAAACTCTTCCTTCACTTTGAAGCTTCACCATGTAACCTGTCAAGGACTCCATGATTAAAATTTATACTCATGTATTAGGAGAAATGCAGAGTAACTTTCAGTAAGTAATGGTTTGTGCATTCTTTGAAATTGCAGTTTGGTTTCAAGAAAAAAAAAAACCCAAATGCTCCTGACCTTAAAGAAAAGCTGAAGTGCTTTTCTTTAAGAAGAGCTATATAATCCATGGAATTGTTTTCACAACAATTTTTAGAGATACTGCTATGTTTCTATATGATATCATTTCAATAAACCACCCCTCATCATGATAATTATCTTTAGTTCAGTGTGAATATGAGCATTTGAACAATTTCAAACTCTGCTTTGCTTTTCATGTCACTTTTTGGGCTTCTTTATTCTAACCTTCTATTTTTCCAAATGTATCCTATTCTGATTTCCATGGCTTATTTTTTGTTTCTCAATTTTCTATTGTTATAATTCAAGCATTTTTTACTGTCTTTTTGAAAGCAGTATAATCAATTCAATGTAGTATTAAAATATTTCACTATATAATTAACTTCCAGTCTTCCAATACTTGCTTCTTATATGAAGTACAAAGATATTTTCTTTATGAAGTCAATAAATTAAAACTCTACAGAGCTTAATGAAATTTTAATGAAATGCTTTTTTATCACACTATGCTGTTTTCCTCCATTCTCAGATTTTACATGGGTAAATGTAACTTTTATATTTCCTAAGTATTCTTTGTGGACTATAAGGAATAAATACTAGCTGCATTAGTTATTACTGGTTAATGATTGTTCCTTGTATAAATACAATTGAGCAAATTTTTTTTTCATTTTATTCACATTCTTTTAAACTGGAACATCTGTTTCAGTCCTTTAAATGAACCCCATAACATTGGAATTAATTTCACCACTTGGTGTGTTCTTTTGCCGTTGATAATTTTCCTTTCTTTATTTCTTTAACCGTCTAGTTCCTTGAATAAGAAAACAAAACAAAAAAAACCCAGAACAACAAAAAACCACAACCCAGAGCCAAAACAAAACCCTTCAGGAAGTGGATTAAAGGGTGACATATCTGAAACGGCTGCAGAATGTCACTTGGTTTGCTGATATGTGGTATATAAAGGCCTTTTCCTTCCATAACCCTGTAATAATAGAAATGTACAGGAATCTCACAAAGCAGTGAAGGAGAGGAATGAACTGAAGGGCTCAATAACAAAGATCACAAAAAAGAAGATGATTTATATGAATTGGTTGATTTTCTGGAGAGTTTTTGAGTGACCTCACTAGGTAGCATGTTTTGTTTTTGTTTTTGTTTTTTTTTTTTTTTTAATGATTTCTAGCATCTTATTTCTTCTTCCTGAGGCGTTTTCTTCAGTATTTTATCATCACACAATTTTTGTTTGTTTTTTACATTTAAAAATTAAATCTGTATATTAAAAAAGAAGAATAAAACAGAAAAGAAAAGTGATAAAGTACTGGGCAGGGGAATATTTCTGTTTTAATGTATTATGAAATCCATAAATTCAAGACAGTTTTTAAAGATGACCCCACCCTTTTTCCTTTCTTTTTTTCCTTTTGTCTGTAATTTCATGCTTCTTCTATATGGCTACATTTGATAATACTGTAGATCCATTCTTTTGGCATCTAAGGGATAAAATTTTCTGTTACCAAAGGAGAGATTCTTGTTTTCAGTTTTAATCCTTCAAAATTCCCACCCCCTATACACCCCTGCAAAATATGCAGAAGAATATAAATATGCTTCTAGGCTCAAAAGGGTTGAAGGTGGATTTGGGATTTAATTTAACTTTTCCTCACAATTGTGTTCTTTGAGCATGAAAGACAAATGAGTTGTGCCAGCCTACTCAGTCCTGCAGTATGAGGAAAGGCAATCCTTTCTAGAGAACATACTAGTTAAAAAACTGTAGGCTGGGTGACTTGGATTTCAGCCTCATGATTTTTGAAAATTATGCCCAATCGCTGAATCTTAATTTATCAAACTGGCAGTTGCACTGGTAATTGAATGGATGCGAAGTGAGACCAAAAGCACATCCAAGGTATATTGAACTATTCAAGAAAACTTAGTCCTCTGCAAAAGTTATCCTTTTCCTAGTCAAATTTAGAAAATAAATAACAGCTTGTCATCCACCCCACCAGGCTTTATTTAAAGATTTGATCTTAGATAGAGGCCCAGCTAGTTACCATTGAATTAATAACCTAGAATTTGTGATCATACATGTGGATGTGGCCCTGCAGGACATGGTTTAGTGGTGGGCTTGGCAGCTGTAGGTTAAGAAGTGGAGTCAAGGATCCTGGAGGTCTTTTCCGACCTAAACCATTCAGTGGAGCTACGACTGCTGATTAAGTGTATTTAGGATAGTCATGTGTGTGTGCAAAGTGGAACAACTTAGAAACTGTCGTAGAAATGCACACAACCAAGAACAGAGACTGGGAATAGTTGAAGGATGTGTAAAGGTAGAGTGGGTTTGCAGAGGAGATAATACTAAGCAGTGTATGTATGGAAAATTAGGATGAAAAGGTATTTTGGAGTGCACAGTTCAAAAGAACATTTACAGCTTTTGTAAGAACTCATGAGGGGGCTGGGAGATGTGAATGGAGGATGTCCTTTAGCGCCAATGTTTTGAATGAGCTGTGAGGAAAAAAATTCATAGCAGATAGCATGCAAGAAATGAGTAATTTAATAAGGATGGGATTAGTCTTGATCTGGTTTCTGTCAAAAAGTTGGACATGTAGCTTAGTTTAATTTGCCTGGACTTCCTCAGTGTGCAGTGCCACTCTAAGGAACAATTATTCCTATATTTTTAAAATGCCTCTCTTAAAATGGAGTTTCTTGTCTTTCAGGGGTGACTGTTTTCTCTTTTTCAAGAAGGATGTCTTAAGTAGTGGCCTTGCATAAACTTCCTAGCCTGTAGGCAACTGTAGCTAAGAGCTTCTCATCCTAAAGAAAAGTTAAGAAGTAGAAGAATGCCAAAAATCTACAGGGACAAGGGAGTGTTGGTGAGCTTCCTTGTTGTCAGAAACCCAAGTTCAGTTCCGCAAGTTCCCCAGCTTATGATTGTCTGGACATAAAAAGTATCTATGTTTCTGGCCACAGGAAAATCAAGTTAAACTGTAACTCCAAAGGCAGAGCTAATTATGATATAACCTGAAGCATGCTCCTTTCTATGGCTTTTGACAGGATTATGCATCTTTGCCTTACTTTGACTGAGAAGTCTGTCTCTACATTAAAGAACTGGTCTTCTTGCATTTTTGAGTAGCTAAGGTCTCACTGCTATTCATGACAGTTTTGTCAATGTAAAATAAGCAGTATTTATTGAATAGTTGCATATTGCCTGACTCTAAGGTTCTCTTTCAAAGCAAATCACTAGAAGCTGTAGAAGTTTTAAGTAATCTACTGAGATTTCATGCAATTCAATGATCTAATCTCTATGAAAAATGAACATGGAACTTTATCTAAAACTTGGAGAAATGTACTCTATATTTAATTAAGTTTCCCACATACTGCATTTTCTCTACTTCTATTTAAAATGTCTTTTTCGGAGGATTATATTCCCGGATCATTTAAAATCTCTAGGGTTTTCTGTTCTGAAGTGTAAAAGATTGCATTTATCGTATCTTTCCCCCCACCCCCCTCCTCAAATGGCAACTTTTATTTCATAATTTTAGGGATTTTTTTGTCAGTATCACACTGAGTGACAGAGGATTAGACTACTCTGTAGTAAATTTGTATTCAATCTGCATGGCTGAATTAATTATAAAATACACTGAGAAATTTCTTGAAAAGTCTGAGAGTTGGAAGGTAAGTTTTTTTCTTATATTCTGTGAGAAAAAATCCCCTGTAGCCCAACTGGCTTTATGTGCAGAAACAAGAATTTATATGTTTTTTCATAGCGTTTTCTGGACATTCAAAAAGACATGGGGTATAGAATGTGGCTTGAGGAAACCTGGATTTTCAGTTTTCATCTGGGGGAGCTGAATCATAGTGCATAAAAGAATGATGTTGTTACTCTTTACTTGAGCTTTTCCTTTTTTTGGAAGGGGCTGTTCCAGTCCTTTCCCTTTCAATTGGTTCCCATCACAGGTCTACCACTGCTTTCCCTCAATGATCCTGTATTTCCCTACGTAAACACGAAATTTCAAAAATTCTGTATCCTGGATACGAGGAGTTCTTACCTCCAGAGTTCAGATCCTCTAGGAATTTCCTCTTAAGTCCATTACCATCTATATTATTGGAAACTTTTATCCCATGAGTGACTTCTACACACAAATATCTCATAAGTAAGTAAATGACAATTTAATGAAGGCTACTTGAATTCAATAGGAATTCTCCTCCACATGCCTTTGCAGATGCTCAGGGGCAGGTGTTTTTGTATTTGGGAATAAAGACTAGAAATCAAAACCAAACATTCATAAATATACTTGGGAGTTTGTTCTGGTTTTATATTAACAGCTTGTCTGCATGTTCGCATGCTCTACTCTGTCAGAATAACAGTATTTTATACAAAGTGCTAACTTGCAGCCAATTAAAATATTTGTCCTTTAATGTAAAGCACCAAATATCAGAATGTAAAAAAAATGTATTCTGGATATTTAGGGTTGCACTATCTAATAAATATAAAAATGTATTTTTAAAGAAACACATGCATTTACAAGATTTAGAAGATTTCACACTGAGACATAGTGAGTTTTACAAAATTCTTCCAAAAGATTAGTTTAAGTCTGTTTCCAATTCGAATGCAAGTTGATGTTCTTTGTGCTACTTTTAATGAAATTTTTGCAGCGAACTATTATGCATATGTTCATCCTTTTATTTTTCTAGATAAATACTATTTCTTGTTTATATAATATCTGTGCTTTTAGTATTAACCGATGTGATATGTTAGGAATTTATTCTTTGAAGGACACTGAGTTTTAAAGCATTCCAAGACTGTTGATTATTTAGACATTAGAAAAAAAAAAGATGAAAATCAATCCTTCTGTATTCTTGCATCAAAATTCTGTTGAAAATAAAATGTTTTCTTCACATGAAGAAGAAGAAATCCAGACTCAAACTCTGAAGGAAATAATTGTTCAGAACGTGACTTCATGAAACAATAAATACAAGATGTTTTGCTTTAGGCAAATTTGGGTGTATTTCACGTCAGATGAATTAGGAATAAAATTTTTCTTGGCATAAAGCTCTGAAGCTCCATAGATCTTCCATTTTCTTTTAATTATTTATCTGAGTATGTGGACTTAGGCTTTCTATATTAACTGTTTGTACTTTTTTCCTGATTTTTTAATATTATCTATAGATCTTGATGTTTGTTGTTGTGTTAAGAAAATGGTGAACTTCAAGCATTTAATTTGGAGGTTTCCTCTTAGGTCTTAAGACTTGTGTGCTTTTCTGAACTTGTATGTAAGATTAAATCTTTAAGCCCAGCTGTCTGCCTCATTTGACATGTATTTGGATACCCAAAAAAAAAAAAAAAAAGGCAAGCAAACCCAATGCCAATAGCTTTATGTATTTTTAAAATGCCATTTTTGAAAATGTGGTAGAAACAGTACCCCATTCCTCTTATTCAGCCAGGCAAATTACAAGAACTGTGTTATGTGAAAATTTCCTGCATATAATTCTAGAGTGCAAATTGTTTAGGGATGCCTTCGTTTTCCAGGTAGGAATAGCTTACCCTCTGTTGGCATGTTTAGATTCTGTACTGAGATAGTGTATTAGTATCTGTGGTCATAGGAAATGGCTGAAGTACTTGAATGAGATTTCATGTCAGCTCACCTAGAACACTCTCCTTATTAACCAAGAAAATTTTCAGCCAATCAGTCCAGTTAATTAAGTGATGAACTATTTCATTAATAGCTCAGAGCAGGACTCAAGTGACAAAAAGTAATAAAAGAGCAGCTGGAAGAATTACTTGCTCTTTGGGGCACTTTTAAAAGTTTGTGTAATTGGAATATTTAATCAGAAATTGGAGGTGGCAGTTGCAGATTTGATTAAGAGATGGAATGAATAGGAGATAGAAATTCATAAAAAAGAACTTCAGGTGATGGATTGCAGGTTTTTGGTGCAGTGCATGAGCACTTTCTGCATGTTTAGTAACCTGAAATGATGCAGTAGTAGAAAATTAGGAGGCAAGTAATGAAGAATAAAATAGATCAACGTAAGACTTATGAATTGTGTGTGTACTAGATATGAATATTGCATGAGTATATGTATTTGTGTATGCAGACACACATATTGTTGCCCAGATCAGATTTCAGAATATTGGGCAGCCTTGTCATTGCCACCCTTCAGCTATCATAAGCACTATATTGAGATCCATGGTTCTATTTGTTCTCTGTTGCTTTTTTTTTTTTTTAATTACTGTACAAATAAAATATTGCATTATTTGAAAGATAAACCTGTGGCAAAGCATCACCCATTTGCAGCATAATTTTATATCTAGTTCTGAATATTGTTGAAGCACCCAAACTGAGATCATGGTGAATTTCTACCATGTGGAAATCTGCACCTGATTAAATTAGCATTTTCTTGACAACTTCACAACTTTCAGAGTTTGTGACTGCTACTTCTGATAAATGCTTTTCTCTTGAGAAAGTGAAAAATACTTTTAGAATGCTGCATTGTGGATGCTTCTGTGCCAAAAGCAACATGTGGCACGTGTTCAAAGCAGTTTTATCCCACCCTGAATACACTTGTTTTACTTACCATCAGATTTAGCCTGAGTTAAATATAACTGTTATTACATACTTCTGGTAATTATACATATAGAGAGAATGGTCTGATTAGGTTCAACAGAACTTTCCTTTTCCTTTTGGTGTCCAACATGCCATAATGGCTTGTCCAAGTGTTGTGATTTAACCCCAGACAGCAACAATGCCCCACTTAGACACTGGGTCTATCTGTACCCTTATGAGGAAAGAAGGGAGGAGGGTGAGAGAATCAGAAGAGTAAAAGAGAGAAAACTCATGAGTTGTGATAAAGACAGTTTAAAAGGAGGAGGAAAAGCCATACATGCAAGCAAAACAAAACAGGGAATTAATTAATTGCTTCCCAAGGTCAGGCAGGTATTCAGCCATCTCTTGGAAAGCAAGGCTCCATCACCAGTAACAGTAACTTGGGAAGACAACACCATCCTTCCAAACATCCCCCCCTTCCTCCTTCTCCCCCCAGCTTTATATGCTGAGCATAATACCGTATGCTGGGGAATGTCCCTTGAATCAGCTGGGGTCAGCTGCCACTGCTGTTTCCCCTCCCAGCTCCCTGTCCACCCCCAGGTTCCTTGCTGGTGGGGTAGGGTGAGGTGAGAAGTACAAAAGGCCTTGGCTTTGTGAAAGTGCTGCTCAGCAATAACAAACACATTCCTGTCATCCTAACACTGTTTCCAGCAGAAGCCCAAACCATGGCCCCTACTTGCTGCTGTGAAGAAAATTGGCTCTACCCCAGCCAAAACCAGCACAACCACAATGTGCTGATGGCAGAAAACAATCAGTAATGAACAGTGAACAGCCCTGAACAAATGTTATGGTGTTAAATTGAAGTGAAGGATTAACTGGAAGCTTCTTGCTTATTGTTGGCCTT
The DNA here is from genome assembly GCA_013397095.1 of Sterrhoptilus dennistouni. Classification (NCBI taxonomy): domain Eukaryota; kingdom Metazoa; phylum Chordata; class Aves; order Passeriformes; family Zosteropidae; genus Sterrhoptilus; species Sterrhoptilus dennistouni. The sequence goes on from VWZU01011871.1 coordinate 1,591,540, forward strand.
TTGTTCTACAACTAATAATATTATATATATAAAAATGTTTTCTGTTGATGTGTTCAGGATATGAATTTGGTTAATGAGCTCAGCCTAGATAAGATTAAGAAATGATGAATTACTATTTTACATGCTGTTTCAGGGCATTCTTTTAAATCACTGGGCATAAAAGGGAGTGCATACACCGAGGAGATAATTCAAAGTCATGTTGTTTTCATTATTGGTGGGTTACAACCATCAGGCCCCCGGGCTCCCCAGCAGGCCCCAGCTGTCCTGGCCAGCCTGTAACCATCCAAAGTCTACCAAAGACCCAACAGTTTTTCAACAGTGATCTTCTGGCTCTTGGGGGTGGTTCAGGAGGACGTGGTTGCAGAGAAGGAGGGCTACAGCCTGGGCAGGACAACTGGAGACTGCTAGCACATGCTGGTCCCAACAATGAGGTGGAGCCTTTGGAGTTAATCTAGATAACACAGGATTCAGGGCTAAGGTTTTCTGTGGACTTTAGCAGATTTGGAGCCCGGCTTTAAGGCAGTTACAGGTGGCTGTGCTCACTTAGCCCTCTTTTTTTAAAAATACGTGTTCTCTGTCACTACCCTTTGTTAGTTTCAATGACCACCAGCATTTCTGTAGGAGACAGAGGTCGCATTTCTCCCTTTCTGCAAACAGATGTGCGTTGCCAATTTTTACATTTAGCTTGTAATTTTAGTTCATTTCATTGCTTAATAGAATTTTATTTGTGTTTATTTACATTTGTATGTAGTCCTAGATCAGACTGAGAATAGATTATTACTTCATTATCTCTTTTTAAAAGAGGCAGTCTCCTCCAAATGATTGCTTGCAATACTGGAAATTCAATCTGCAAAATAATTAAGTGCTGAAGTTCTGGGGGCTTTTTTCTAGTGTTTTGTGCTTTCTCATATAGAGATTATTCATAGCCTCTGAATTTTTAAAAATGGTAAAAAAAATTACTGTCTGCTGCCTACTTTTATGATGTCTGAAGTACACTCCAAGAGGAGGTTTATTTGTGTTTTTAAAAAGTATTGGGAAGAATTAACTGATAAAAAATTCGTGTTGAGTTAATGACTCAAAAACCATTCAGTTGTCATATTTCGTCCACTAATAAAAGTGGGGTAAAGATTTGTAAGATGGAATTTACAGGGACTACAAAAAATTTACATACTGCATTTGTGATATTATGTGGTCACATTATTATTCTTTTTTTATAAAATGTCTGCATTTGAAAAATTAAAAGGAAGCATGGTAAATCTGTTGTTTATTTCCAATATAAATTTGTCTGCTTCCTCCTGAAACTGTATTAATATGAGTAATTTTAAGATTATTCCCTTGTTATTTGTCACATGTTTATTTTAATCTTTGTAAGTTTATTTTGCTTTACTACATATTTAGCAAAGAAGGAAATATTATCTAACCTTTCCTAACACCAAGTGTGTTCTTGACCATTGTTGTTTTGTTTGCAATTTGGGTAAGGAAGGGATAAAATAATACTTGATAGTAAAAATTTTGGATTGGTTAAAGGGGCAATGCTGAAATGAAGATTGATATACTAAAATGTTTCCAGCCACATGTGATCACTATGATTGTTGCTGCAATGAGTTTAAAAGAAGTCACAGGATTTCAGAGTGGGTTTGTTTGGGTTTTTTTACCTCTAGGAAAGCAATCTAAATGCAAATTTTATACCTGAATAAAATCCAAGAATTCAGTATGAATGAGGCTTGAGGGGAAATAAAGTCAGTGGCGATGACACTTGGCAAGTTAGTCACTTTGAATATGAAAGCATATTATTTTTTTCTCAATTCATTTTACACTTGTAAAGTAATAGAATAAAATCAGCTCTAATGTGTTGATCATCCAAAATTATATACATGCAAGCTGAACTAGTCTGAACTAAAATCTGAAAGAGTTCTACTGTGATGCTGCTATGTTAGAGTTCTGAGTCTGAATCAGATTTTCCATTGATTTCAGTCAAATTAAGTTTATAAAACACAGATTAAATTGCAAAGTCATAATAAGGAAGTTTAAAAACAAGGTAAGTGAATTCTTTGGGTCCTAGGAATGTGGAGAAGATTTGAGTATATTATTCCAATGCTTTTCAAGTCTGGTAGTATTATATTGAAAACCATAATCTAGGAACTGTTAACATTCCCTCTTTCTTCCTGTTCTTCCCAGTCTGATGCAAAACTTTGATTGAATGATGTACCCTTGGCCCTGGATGTCTCCAACAGAAACAACTCTCTGTTTTCTGAACGATATGGTTCCATGCCTGTTAATGTATTTGACACATTTCAGACATTACAAGTACTTCTGCAGTTATTTCTGGAAAGAGTAGGCTTTTCTTATGACCCCTATTACTGAAGCTCTCAGACTGGTGTAGTTTTGAGAAAAGACCTGTTTGGTCACCTTCTGAATTCTCTGCATCAATTATCTGGGGAGCATGTAGGAGGTATTGGGAATCACCAAGTATGAAGGTCACAAATATAATAATGTTGAACTGTTAGGAGCAGACTATTTGTAAGTTAAGCAAATTTAAGATAAAATATTGGTTTAAAATAGTTGTTTACAACACTTGATACACTATGTCACATTTGCTGTGAAATATAAAGAGGAAAGAAGAGAACGTCAATCTGTTTTATTGGGGTCAAACTGAAATGTGGTCCTCTCTTCACTCTGTGTTCAGTTGTGTTGCTGCAGGTATCTGGGAATCAGGACATTTCAGCACTATCTCCTTAAATCGCAAAGTATGTAAGACAGAACAAGTACCTAGTGAAGAGTGTAGTTTTTCTGGCTACTCTTCCTTGGAGTTTCCAGGAGTTCTGTTTACATCTATTTTGTCTTTGGTAGAGCTCTTTTTCTTTAGTACTTCACAGGAAGTAATCTTGCTGATTCTGACCTTACTTTTTAGAGATAGCAATTCTTTTTTAACAGATCTGTTGTAATCCCTGGTTGAAGACTGGCTGATTGGTGGCTTCACTTGGGGCAAAGTAAAACTTTCTTCATAGCAAAACAATGTGTGGATATATTGAGCATATTTATTTAGTGTCTTAACCTGCTGAACCTGGTGTTTCATATTGACCTGTGGAGAGTGAAGTATTCTATGCAATCACATAAATTGCACCTTAATCAATGAGGTTTTTGCTTCAGATCTGATATGATTGTAAATAACCACTGTGAAATGTTAGAATTTTGGGACTTTTGCTGATGACCTTTCACAGAACCCCTGGGAGACTGAGTGATATGGGGCATATTTGTCAATATCTAATGGTTAGGATAAGGATCGACTACACAAGCTCTTCTATTTTCCTAATGCTCTTTAGGTGACTAGAATATAATCGAGGAATCAGGGTTTGCCTCTTCCACTTCCTAGTAACGTCTTTGCCCTTTTGCTCTTAGATATCCACTTTTTAAAATGATTATTATTTTTTAAAGTTTTGTTGGTTTTTTTTTTAAATTTTTCGATGTATGTTTTGTGAATAAAACACAGCAATCTGTCGGAAATATAGTTTTAGAGGAATGGATATAGGAAGAAAAAAAAGCTTTTTACTTCTTTCTTTCCCATAAGCAAATGAAAAAAACCCTATCCAAACAAAAACAAGTCTTTCTATGCAGCAATATTTCAGTCCCAGCACTGAACATTTAAAAGAGTTTTTGTTCCAAAAGAGTTTTTGTACTTATAGTGTGAAGTTTTACGTATATATTAATGATTCCTGAGGATCCATCAAAAAGTCTGAGGGAAGGAAAGATGCATCATAGATTTTTAAGGACATTTGACATGCTTAAGTTAATCAGTTTTTTGTAAAGAGATAATATATAAATGAGCTGCTGATGTGGTTTTGGTTTTATCAGTTTTACGTATATATTTGTTCTTTGTTTTATATTGTTTTTTATAAGTCGTAATGTCACCCATATTCACCCCTTCTTGGTTTTACCCCAACCCCAGTTATGTGTCAATCATAAGTTATACAGCCCCTGAGTCTTGTCTGTCTGTCCTGGGTTGCAGTGTAGGATGTACACAAAGTATTTATTCTATCACCGTCTTCATGAACTCTTGAAACCAGGTGGGCTAGTGTTTTCCCAAGCCCCCTGCCTCTTCTGCTAATG
>VWZU01011871.1:1597697-1635652 GCA_013397095.1 Sterrhoptilus dennistouni
CTTGCTTCGAGCCTCAGCCCTTCTCACAGTGACTTATGATATCAAAAGGTCAGAATATCTGGCTTATTGCTTTGACATAGTCTATTTCTCTGTGTGAGATACTCATTGTTCTGGACAGAACAGGGAAATGTAGAGGCAATGTGCTCTTCACTACATGGCTGCAAGCACTGTGGAATGTTGGTAATTAGCTTCAAGGGACTTGTCCAGATTCTGTTGTATCTTGAATTAATTGAGTTTTAATGATCTTGAAAGGCTTACAAGTGCAAATATGGACTAAGAGCCTATCTAAGATTGTACAATCAGTCAAGGTTTAAAGTTGTCTGAGCTGCAAAGTAACTTCCCAGGAACAGAGCAGGAGGGTGGATGCAAAACTTATTTTGAATAGAAGAAATGACTAAAGGAAAAACAATATGAGTTAAGGATCAGGCTGAGTAACAATGATGAGAGTAAATATCATCACCTCTAGCAAAATCTCCCAGTAATAAACAGAATAAAAATCTTCCCGTAGTAAGCAGAATAAAGCTTTTAAGCAAAGGTGTCCTTAACACATGCCCTACTTTTACCTTGTTTCTTTTTAACGGTTGTAATTGAAATCTTCCAGTATGTGAAAATTACAGGCTGTAGTTGATAATTTCCCTTCTCTAGGGAAACAGTGGTGGACTTCATGTCATAGTGGATCTGAGGCTGTCACAGAACGTGGGTCCTGCAGGGCTGTGAAAGTCCTGTCATCACTCTCAGAGATTGCTGTTTCCCTTTTGCTTCTTGAAGATAGAAAATAGGGCTTTCTCTATTTCAAAAGTTTTCTTTTGTATGAAGTGTTTGCTGCGCGTGGGCACGCAGAAAGTAGCCCTTCACCCACACCATTTTGTAGTGCATATGGCTTGCTAATGAACTTGAGAACTTATGTCACCTTTGTCAGATATTTTTTAGTTTAGGAATGGTTGGCTCAGTTTCCAGTTTGTTTGCAGAGACAGAGAGCCACAGTCAGTCAACAGCTGCAAGTTTATTAACAAATATGTACTTGGATTCATGCCTAAGTGTACTTCCTGGGAAAAGTACGAATGTTACCTCTCCACAGAGATGACATTTTCCTCAGAGTGTTGTAAAGGGACAGGCTTCACAGAATCACAGATCCGGTCAGGTTGGGAGGGACCGTAGTGGGCCATCTGATCCAACCACCACGCTCAGGCAGAGTCATCCTAGAGCACAGAATTGTATCCAGATGGTCCTCAAGTACCTCCAGTGAGGAAGACTCCACAACTTCTCTGGGCACTGTTCCAGTGTGTGCTCACCTGCACAGTAACAACTTCCTGTGAATTAGTTTTCAAAATCTGGGGAAAGAAAGGCTTTTATGAAAGAAAGTGTAATATATATGCCTAGTAATTTTTGTGTCTCTCTTGTTGGTTTTTGCTGCATTCTTATTCTGTAATAGGAAAATAAGGGGGGCACTGAGAGACTAAGATCCAGAGCCCTAAATGTATTTAAACCCTCATACCACTGAAGACATTAGAAATTCAAAGCTTAGATAGGAGCTGAACAGTTAAAATCCTTTGTAGGTTACCTATTTTTTTAAACCATGGTTTTGCATAAAAACATAAAACTTAATTTTGCATGATGTTGAGCAACAGCATAAACGAATGCGAAGATAAAGGGCTACTTTGGTACTACAACATATATATCATGAGTATTAAAATTTAGAACAAGTTTGTGCTTGCCATGATTATATTAAATTTTTAATAAATACTAGTTTAGGAGAGGGAGATCATCTCCTCCTCAGAGGAAGTACAGTGATTGCTGTCCTGACTAGCTATTTTTGAGCCTTACCCTCCCTCTTGGAGAAGTCCCTTTTACTCCCATACTTCCTTGAATAGTTTGAATTGATACTCTTAGGGCTGAAGAGCTGAATGAAAATGCAGGGACATTCTTGGCACTTTTAGTACTGCCTAGGCAGTGGAAATTAGCCACTCTTTAATGTATTTTTAGTCTAGATAAGAGTTAAGAAGACTGTCAATCTTAAACAGAGTTTTAAAACAGAGTTTTTTCTTAGTTTACAAGTATGTATTCCTACTTAGGCCAGATTTTTTTTTTCATTTCAGTCAGTAAACATGTTGCATTATAATTTTTTTTTCTTTTTATTTTCTTTTCTTGGAACAAATACATCTAAACTCAACACTACATTCTTTGAATGTAGATTTGGGCACCATTTAAGGCACTTCCTGTTGCCTGGCCTGTATTTTCTAAATCCTAAAAGTGGTGTCAGTGTAAGTAATTTTAAGTGTAATATTTCCCATAAACAGTAAGTATACAAGGTGTATTATTCCTCTTATGACTTTAGGACATGTATTCATAGTCATTAGACTTAATAGAAAAGTGAAAAGTTGCTGGAGGTAATATATTTTTCTGTTAGCAACAGAGACAAATAGCTTGTTGTAACATGTAGTACCTCAATAACTTTTACATTTAATTGTATTGCTTAGAGGCAAAATCACATCACTCTAACTCAAGGGCAGGTGGATGGATAGGTAGATGGATAGACAGATGAAAAACTAGATTAATTCATTTGATGAGTGACACACTTAGAATAATAAAAAGAAGGGAAGAAATGCAGAGCAAAGGATGCAAACTGCATCACTCACATTTTTCCCATGTTGATTAAAAAAAATTGAAAGGAAAATTGCTGTAATCTGTGCGTACATGGTAGGAAACCTATTTTAGTAGAAAAAAAGGAAACTATTTCTGCAGTAAATTGTAAGGGAAAAAAAAATCCTTGGGACTTCTCGTGCCTCAATTCCTGTTAAATATTGGCAATATTGTTGGTATCTGGAAATGGAAAAATTATAAACCGAGATTTTTACATCATGTTTTGATAAATATTTTTAAAAAGACATGTTTTGTCAGCTTTTAAGATGTCTTGGACATGCTGGGGGAGAAAAAAAAATTTGGATTCACTTGGATCTAAGGAATTTCCCAAAGATCAGAATAATTAAGAATAGTTGAAATATATATTAGGTTAAAAAAAGGAAAAAAAAAATTTCCAAGAGTTAGGAAATGACCTTGCTAGAGAGCTTGTACGGAGAGGAAAGCAAATAATCTCTGAGAAACAGAGGAGGCTTGTGTTCAATCTTATTCTTCATATTTTTATTCCTGACCCAGCGAAGGATTGTCTTGATTTGTCAAAGGTCTTACATGTCTACCAATTACCATGGCTATATGGGACAAGCTCTAGTCTAGTTTTTGAAGCAAGGAGAAAGAAAGTAGGTAGTAACTTGCAATAATGTTAGAAGATAGTGGAAAATCCACACTGTAAAGACATTGTAGTGTTTGGTAAGAATGGTGATAGCAAGGTGAAAGTTGAAAAGGACAATAAAGGATGTAGAATTTTTTTTTTAATTTTCCTGAGTTTCATGATGAAAGAGAAAATTACTAGGTATGAAATTACATATATGTGAGCAGAGTATCTCTGTATTACAGACATTAGGTAGATATTGTAATATATTGTATAATGTAATATTATATTATTGTAGTATTATAATATTATATTACAATATTGTAATTATAATATTATTGTATTATTAATATATTGTAATATTGTAACATATTATGTTATGTTATATTATATTATATATCTACTTCAAATAGATTTATATCTATAAAAATCCACTAAGACCCCAAAATTAAAATGCAGTAAATGGAGAAAATTCAGCATTTTTGACTAGTGGCATAAGTAGTGAAGAAGTTAGAAGAGAAATACTAGAGATAAAAAATCTCCTTCTTGTCCTATGGGTAGGAGAATAACTGAAGAGAATGTGAGAAAGTTTGATTTGTACTCAACAGATTTGATTGCATGGTGTAGTACCCTGGTTTTCCTTGTGATCAGAAGCAGTCTGCCTGCAAAATTTGTGAAATATTAATAAGCAGGCCGGAGTGTCTTTTCAGCCTGACACAAAATGAAAAATGTTGAATGGGATTTGAATGGTGATTAAATGATCCCTGTATGCAGAGGTGAGTATTGGGATTATTTTAAATCACATTTGTTTTCTTTTTCTTTTTAATTACTGATAGTTGTAGATGCTTGGTTTTATTCTGCTACAAATTTGGAATTATGCTCATCCATTTTGGTAAAATTTCATATTCAGTCGCAGGAAAAAGGACAAATTGTTTCTTTTTGCCAGAGAGTAGTTTGGAAGAAACAAGAATTCTCAAATTTATTTGTTTCTAAATTGGAACATTGTACAGCCAGAGTGGTTTGAGGAAATAACCATGAATTGCTAGGGAAAAAAATAAGAAAGTAAAATACAGTGTCAAAACAAACTTTAAGAGAAAGAAATATTAAGCCATTTATATTATGAAACAAAAAGGTGATGAAATTTTTAAAGACTAACTGAAATTATGCTATAAAGAAACAAAACCTGAAAAACCTGGATAAATAAAAAGCTTAAACAAGAAAGGAAGAAGCTGGAAAATCTATATCAGAAAATATATAAAAGTGTGCATAAGATGATTAGAAAATCTAAACGCAATTCTAGCTTGGTTGAAGATAAAAGTGAAGAACGGAGAAAGATGGAAAAGATGATTTTGAGGTTTTTCAGAAGTGGTTTCCTGGTGCAACTGCAGGTGGTTGTCTGAATTCCATAACTGGTGTAGTAATCAAATTTTATTATAATACTCGGATTAAACAAATTATGATATTACATAAATATGCTGTTGAAGAACACTAATAGCACATCAGGAGCTCATAGCATATCAGTAGGGATCCTGAAAGTAAGAGGACTCTCTGTAGTGAAATTGTTTAATCCTTGGATAAAAGAAATATAGAATAAATGAATGTCTGGAATTTAAAATACTTGTTACTGTAGTTTAATTCTCAGATAATTCCATTGAAGATTAAATTTTAGATCGTAAAATTTAAACCTTGTCTTGATAATAAACTGTCTCTCAAAATACCTTTTCAGAAGAGATTAATAATTTAAAATACAGTTTTACTTGCTATTTGTGGGAGTATATCTGGGCATGTATTTAGAATCCAGACACTCAGATTACATTTCATATACTTTCTTCGACAACTGCAAATATGATTAAGATAAAGAGGTTTTAATATGGGATTCACTCAAATATTGAAAATACAAGTTTGAGAGCACATGAATATTTTGATATGTACTGCTCAGTCTTCAGAACAGAAATGAACTTTTTTTTTGTTTAATTGGAGAAGCATGCAAAAGAAATAACTGAGGAGGACTTAAAGAACACTATGAGAGCTAAAAAACTCCTCTGTCACCTGTCCCAGACTTATTCATTTCCCGTAATTATTTAATTAACTGGTATTTTGGTGTCTCTCTCTTTCTTGCTTCTCTGTTCATTTGCCAAAGAAAAGTTTAAAGAGTTGTTTCCTTTCAAAAGTCATGAGCTTTGACGCGGGACCTGAAAGTCTGCGTCTCATTCTCTTAGTCCCAGTTAACGTTAAACCAGTTAAACTATATGTTTTTGCTCCTGTGTCTGTTCAGCCTGCTCAAATATATTTGACTTTGTCCCTGCTCCCTATAATTATGTCCAGGCCTCCCATTTGCCTCTGTTGGGTTGCCCCAGTTCTCTTAGATTGTGGCTTATACGTAACTCTGCACTTCCTACTTCTGTTTTCTTCCCTTGGATAATAATATTTCTCTCTTTTTTCTTTTCTTATCTTGAGATACTTTTTAAAAATCTGATAAGAGTCAACTAGTATGTGGTTTGGCAACACCTTAAACCTTCTCAGGGAGGAATCCTCCATAGGAAGCCTTTCTTCACAGTTTCTCATTTTCTGTTTTTTGAAGAACTTGTGCCGTGTTTGGGAAATGGACATGTCAGACGGAGAGCTTCTGTAGCAGAATGAAAAATACTAGGAAAAATACCCCGAGATTTCTTTTGTGTGCCAAGGCCTTAATTTTAGTCTTAATCAAATGAAAAGAAAATTTCTAGTGAAGAGATTATTGTCCCAAATGTTTGTTTGGAGTAGATTTGCTAAGGCTAAGCAAAGAGGATTCCAGAAGGCACCCTGTTACCTTTCAAGGTGTAGCTAAGGAAACCATCTTTCACTTGCTTTTTGGGTTCATTGGTACAGCTGTCATAAAGCCACTGTTGTTATCCACTTAATTCTCCTTGGTAATACATTCAGCCTTCTTAGAAACTTTTAGAGATTATTGTTTAAAATGAATTACCACCTAAACAGGAGAAACTCTTTTTAATTCTCAATTCAACTTTGCATTATTGCTAATATATTTCTGTTCAGTATTTAATTTTGATAGCTTTTTTTTGTACAATAACATTTTCCTTTTTATGCCTGATGTAAGGAGGTCCAAAATATTCTGATGCAATATTTTTTGCAGCAGTACCCTGTACAACTTTTCCAGGTAATTGAGTAAATACAAAACATGAAAAAATCTCACACTGTGAACTTGAACATCTTTAGTGTGTGTTACACAGCCATCTAACCTGTAGCCCACATGTAGATATTAAAGTGGTGCTGTGTGTTACCCCTTACAAAGAAAACAGCATTCTGAAACTCTGTGGCCCGCATAAAAAAAAGAAAGTTTAGGGAGAATATTGGTACATGCTTAAGCAGTAGATAGTTGGCTGTAAAGATGAGTGCAGGTTTTTTCTGCATCAGTTCATAAGATTTCATTTTAAATCAGCCCAGGAAACAAACAATAGATGCAAGAAGGCCTCATACCCATCAAGGGTTTGATTAGTCATGATTTATTCATGTCTATGAGCAAGCAGATTCAGCTGGTGTTGCTTTGTAAGCAGTATTAAATCTTCCCAGAAAGACATATATGTAAATACAGAGAGGTAATTAACCCTTATCAGGCAAGTTACCTGCAGCAAATCCTCGTACACTTGTGATTAAATATGAAAGCCAGAATTTACCCTCTGGATTTGTTTTGGAGCCTTTGTTTTCTTACATTTCTCTCATTGACACTAAAAATGCCACTTTTTCATTCTAATCAGGTTTGTTGCTTTCTACTGCTTTGATGAATGGAACAGGTAGTACAACAAACTTGTGCTGTATTCTGATAGTCTCAAATGTCTTCCGCAATAATTGTTACTTCTGATCAGCTCTTCAATTCTTTCTACTACAGTCTTGATTCTACTTAGTAGCCTTTTCGTTCTGGTTCCACCCCAGATCAGTGGGGGAAAGCATGGCAAAGATGTTATGTTGTTCAGTAGGATCTTACGTCATTGCCAGGTTTGGAGGAAAGGGGCTCTCTCTCTTGCTTACAAGGAGAGCATTCCTCTCCACATGGGAAAAAGGTTGGTGTGGTAGGGAAGAGCTGGTCAATATTTTGTTGTGCTTTCAGTGTAACTAATTTCTTTGTTTTACACCTTCCCTTATTAGCATTGTTGCTGTTCATTTTCTTATCTCATTGCTGTTTCCAGTAAATTATTCTTATCTCAATCTTTGTGTTTTGTTCTTCCAGCTGGAGGGAGAGGGGAAGTGAGTAGCAGTGTAGGGTATTTTACTAGCAGAACTACTAAATTGGAGACTACAATTCCTAAAACCTGACACTTTTCCAAAAAGACTTTGCTGGTTTCGCTTTCCTTCATAGTCATAAGACTCTTCTCTCTCTTATTAGCTTATTTGGCTACAGGGCTAACAAAAGCATAACAGAATGTATGAAAATCAGTGTGTTTAAGCAATGAGCCATGATATAGAAGAAATACATAAATATTGTATAATACATGCATGAAAGTGGCTAGTTTTTTCAGTTTATTGCTACAATATTTGAAGACAGAAACAGGACTCCATCAGTGTGAATGTGGTGACTGAATATAAACACTGGCATATGTGTGTGTGGAAAGGGCATCTTTTGAATAACAGTATCAAGAGTTAGCTAGAAACTAGAGAACTAGTTTTCTTTTTTTCTGCTTGATCTCATTAGTTTTAATAGAAAAAAATATTAGAACAGTTTTTTATATTGTTTCTAGGAAAACATGCACAAAAAGCAATTAAATATTAATTCAGATAATATTGGAATGTTATTTATAATTTTCTAAATGTCTATGTAGATGTTTTTCAATATTTTCTTTTGTGTATTATTTCGAATTTGTAGAGTTTCAATTATGAATTTACTGGATTATAGCAAAACAGTGCTATTACTTCTCCCCCAACCTCCCCCTGGCCTTTATTATGGGTACCTAAGAACAATGAAGTATTTAATAAAGCATATTTTTCTTTCTGTTCTGTGTGTCTCCAGCTCATCCACTACATTATTCTACCAGGTTTAGCTCCATTTGTTTTCTCAAATTGTCAAAAGCTCTGACACTATTGTCTTATTGAAGACAGATCAAGTCCACACGCAATTTTGAGATGCACAAATTGGTACAAATTAGTCCTGAATGATGCTCAAACTGCTCTTACTTAATTTTGGAGCATTCTTTCTCATATGGTGACTGTCAAATATGAAATGCTTGTTTGTGAAATAATTTCTATTTGTTTTGAACTTACAGTTTTTATTGGTTGTCAAAATGCCCTTTTATGGAGTTATAAGGGTAAGGAGAAATATATTAATGGTATAATCTTAAATTCAATTTCAAGTCTTTTAAGAGACAGTTTTATCCTTTAATATTTAACTTTGAAGGCCCTTAGACCTTAATTTGTATCATAATTGAACATATGTTCTATTTAGACTATATAAATATAAATTAATGCATACTCTTTGATGTCATTGAAGCTTTCTTACTGGTACTCTTGTCCAGTTGGAAAATTATTTATTTCATACACTGTTCATGGAATGTTTTGTAAACTTTTTGTTGAGATTTTTCTGGAATTTTGAATACCAGTAATTTAAAACTTCTGTTTGTTCTTGCCATCTCCTAATTGGCAGTGCGCAATTCACATACCAAAGTTACCAAGACTGAGCCTCAGAATTAATTTCCTGGGAACATTTCTGTAAAGCACTATAAAACTTCAACACTATAATTGTTCTGCTGTTGTTCAGCTTTGTGCATTCATGTTCATGTATTTTTAATATGTTTGCTAATGTCTTTTTTCTTATATGGTGTCTGAACAACTACTAGCTGCTGCTTATTTTGATTGTGTATAATTTTCATGAGTAATTATGGTCTCAAGCTCCTGTCTCTCTTTGGCTATAAATGGTTTTTCAAGCAGAAGAGTAACCAGCATGAATTCAGTGAGCTGGCTCTCATTTGGTAATTATATTCCATGTGTCTTTTGTTTTTTCATTGTACATAGGTAGCTGAAATTTATATTGTGTTTCTTTTATCTCTATGTAAAACTCTATATGTGGGGTAGCATTATGGTCTATATATTGTCCAGGAATGTTCAGCTTCATCTCACCAGTACAGCTACTAATTTTAACAGAGGTAATTCTCCAGAGATTTGTGTATCTCTACATTGCAGGATATTCTTTCTTAAAACAGTCTGAAAACAGAAAATGGAATGACTTTATGTTTCTGATCTTGCACTACTTAGGAAACTGCTGTTTATGCATCGAAGTCTTATGGCATCAAAGTGCTTGTGGTCTGTCCAAAGAAAAATATATTATGAGTCTCTAATCTTTGCATCCAGAATAAAATAATTATTTATTAAACATTTTTTCTTAGATTAAGTGGGATTGCTGTTGTTAGTGATGGTAGTCAGTTTATTGATAGATACACCAAACCATTTTCCAGGCATCAGTATTAGTTTTGAGATTACGCTATAATATGAGAAATTAAACATGTCTCATTAGAGAGTTAAATATTACAGAAAATGGAAATTCTGTTTGATTGTGAATTCATAAATTATTTCTAGGTGAAGGACTTACCTGGCCTTCAGCAGTGAAGAATTGCAGTGTGTATTCTGAAGGACAAAATACTCTTTGCATACTTCGGAGTGGAAATTGTCCTATGTTACAACTTTCACCTACTCTTTAATTTTTTTCCAGGCTAACAGTTCTACAGACATAATGATATTCTGCTCCATAGGTTGCTGCATACTTGCAATTCAGCTAGAATGTCCTTTTTCAATCTTAAATTAAAGAATAAAATTCAGCCTTTCTGAATCTGCTTTAGGTGGTTTTTAGACTTGCAACTGAAAGAGGTTAACCATTTTGACTTTATCTGCTACATCTTTACATGGAAATGTTTTAATCCCTCCCTCAAATAAACCCTACCCTGACAGCCTAAACATCATAATATTGTGGATTTAACTTCATATACTCAGTTATCTTAATGGATTTATCATCACTGATGAGCTCTCCATCAGAGGTAACTCAAGATTTTTGTGCACCAAAAAACTTGTTGACCTGTGCTTACAGGTTTGCAATACCTTGTTGTTACAGTGGCTTCTCTGGTTTTTACATCTGAGTGGCATATATTCCACAGAGAAGGAATAGAAGAAAGAAGGAAGAGAAAATGAGGTATGATGGAGACTTCCTTCTTATCACACTTCTTTTCCAAAGTATGTAAATGGTTTGGTTTTCTTTGAAGTTAAGCTATATTTTGCTCTACTTCCCTAAGCACTGGATTTGGAAATTGTGTACAAGGGTTTGTAAGGAGACAAGCCTTGGCATTTATGGTAGCATTGATTTCCACAGTGTGCACCACATTCTATTGTATAGTTAAAGCATCTGTAGCTATTGTCAATCATTATTTTGCTACTCAAGGTGACATCTAAAAAATTGTGTGAGCCAAGGTTATAATTCCATCACTGTGCAAAATGCGGGTGGTAGTGTATGCTCTTGATCAAAATCATTCTCTACTCTTAGTAGTAAAATAAAAGGGATCAGAGAAAATAGAACGTCCTGCAGTAATCTAAGATGATATGTGTATATTATCCTAGGAGTTTGCCTAAGCCAACAAGTTACCTCTGACTCTTTGTGGCTTTAAATTCTAGATTAGTAATAAAACATTCAGTTTTTTCCTTTGGAAGCATAACTTCGAAATGCTTATTATTTCCTATGAAATTATGTAGAAGGATATTTAAACTGCTATGAGAGTTATTAATTGGAAAAGTTACATTGATCCTGTTTAAAGAAATAGTTTTTCCAAAAGCATAGGGGTTTAGTACATTACGTGGGTTGCTATAACAAGCAAATCTTCCTCCTTTCCATTTTAATGACAAGGGATTTTTTTCCCTTACTTTGAAGTATACTGTGGTTTTAATCAATTGTCTTTAAAACTACCTCACTGTAGTACTGAATTCATTAATGTCTGTCCTGTTTCTGGCCAGGATAGGGTGAATTTTTGCAGTAGCCAGGAGGCAGCATGGCTAGGAGGAAGAAATTATACCACCTCATGCCTTGCCGGGGCCAGGAGAAGGGACTCTTCCAGGAAGAAGGGGTTCCTTCTGGTTGACAAAACTTGGCAAAGGGAACTGCCCAGTATTGTCTACTGTTGTCTGGGGACTTTTTTCTGCGTGAATTTTCTTATACCCTCTGCCATCAGTATTGTTACTGTTACTCTTTTTTTCCTTATTTCATTGCTGTTTTCAGTAAATTGTTCTTATCTTAACCCATGATCTTTGCCTTTTTAGCCTTCAATTCTCCTCTCCAGCCTGTTGCAGTGGGAAGTGTGGGGGCAGGGGGTAAAACAGGAAAGCAAGAAAAAGACAGGAATGTGCTTTTGGAGAGTCTCAGTGGGTGCACTGAATTGGGGAATGTCATTGCCAAACCATGAAAATGTCACAGTATTGAAATGAAAAGTACAGGTGTTGAACCTTCTTCTGTTGCTATTAATACTGTGATAACCTTTTTATTCATGGCTTACATAATTAAAATTCCTTCCTTCTGTTTATTTATCATGATAAGCATTTTATCATCAAATGAAAAGAAATACACTTGCTCCTTTAAATAGTGCAAGGCTTTCTGGTCAGTAAGATCTAAGGCAATAATCTTAAAAGATGTCTTTTCACTGGCTTTCAAAATTTTTCTGTATGGATTAGAAGCAATAAAAGTTTAATAAGCCAGGATAACAGAGAACAATAGAACCTGTATCAGTCTGTGTGATATAGTGTACAGATACAGATTACTTAAAGTTTATCTCCAGACCTATGAGAATGTAAAATGTTCTTTGCCAGTTAAGGATCTTAGGAAAATAAACTGGGTTTGTTTAAACCAACCAACCGACCAACACCACCAATAAAAACATGGTCTTGCAGTTTTTTCCATCTAATCTAGTTTTGACAATATTGTACTGGAAATGCTTTTTTATTATTATTATTCTTTCAATGACTGCATAGGGAGCAAAATAGAGCTCCATTACTCATGAAAAACAAGCCCAAACTGCAGCAGTATGCACTTAATGCCTTAGAGAAAATTCAAAAATCTTTCACTCTCATGTAATATTTTGAAGTGTGACTGAAACAATTTTGTATTGGGTTGGTTGGCAGTCTCTGTCCAAGTGCCTGGAAATAATTGCTGGCAGATAGGTAACAGCAGTATATCTGACAGCAGATGTGAATGTGTAGATTCACACCTGAAATAAATTCCTAAACCATATTTGCAAGAATATTTTTACATCTGAAATTGTTCTATATATAGTTCTTCTATCAAATGTAAGAAGTTTTCAGATTGCAGGACTCAGTGATGACTTACATAAGCACATTTTTTGTTCTAAAAATAAATTAAAATACAGCACTGCACATGATATCAAGATATCCACCCAATTAAAAGAACTGGCTAATTATAATTAGATTAGAGAGACCTGTAAGACTGGTTTACAAAAAGGATTAGATTAATTAAATATGTTCTGGCTAATCAGATGTCCACACAAACATTAACTTAAATCTCAAGGAAGGCAGATAATTATTTAAGCATAAGAAAAGAAGTGTTGCTAGTTAGAATAATTCAGTGTTCAATCTAAGTAACAAATAATTCTCCTGGATTGAAGAATTAACTATGGGAAGCAGTGGAATCAAAATATTAAAATTAGAATCCATAACATATGTAAAAGCAGTCCTTTGCTGTGATGAAGGCAACCAATATGATGCTGAGAGTGATCAAAGTAGTGCCTTTTGAATTTTTTACTTGTTGCATTGGTTTTAGAAAAAGATCCTGATAATTTTTGGCATGGGAAATAGCTAAAAGTAAAAAACCTATTAATTTTGGGCTCAGGTTTAATGTACTTCCTCACATCACACATATTATATGTGCAATGTGTTTTAAACACAAAACAAGAGTGAATACAGTATGGTACTGTATAGAGAGATGTATGAAAGCCAGCTCCACAGTCATCTATTTAGCAATTGAGGCTTTTTAGGCTTGTTTTGCTACTGACATTTGCTGCGTTAGTAGATGGGATCCAGATAACTCTTTAGTTCCTCGTTAACAGTTTGGATATAAAAATGTTAGTCATTAACTTATCCTATCTCCCCAACTGATAGTTGAAATAGATAAGCCAGGTAAGCAGCTAGAAGGTTCAAAATAGACAAAGAGAAGTAATACGCCCTGAGAACTGTAAAACTCTGTTATTTCATTGCTCTTAAAGAGTCATTGAATATTGCATCTGTAACAGAGTATAGATCAGGAGTCTTCCAAAATCCAGAAGTCTAGGCTGAAAGGCATGATCTGCAAAAGTTTCATTTAATACCTCGAAGTCAGTCTCAATGACAGCAAGCATGATCCAGATTGTTTAAAAATGAACCTGTGTTCCATTGGCTGCAGAATTAGAAAAGCTTGAACCAAAACTATAGAGAGCAATAGTGCTTTGGATAAAAGGTGAAACTGGAGTCACATGTGCGCAAATAAGACACCCACGTAAAATAGGTCAAAGGAATTTAAATCCATTTTGCCATACTGTATAACTGATAATGTATATTGTTTCAGGCTATGCTAATTTTTTATAGTTGTAACTAGTAAGTCATTATATCTAGATTACAGAGTACTCCTTCATAAAGAGATTATTTGTATTTAATGTGCACTGATTAAGCATGTTGCTGTATCTATTTTTATAATAATTAGGTGCCTCACAAAGATATTAATTATCTGGCATAAAAAATTACAAACTTCTGATGTGCTATAGGAGAGAAGGGAGTTTTATATTAAACTAGATTTTTTCTGAAGATTTACTTTACAGAGAATACAAATTGTGCTAATCCTGACTGGTTTTGTATCAATCATGAATGATGGTAACTATACAAGATTTGATATGTAAAATCCAATAGCATTACTGCATGTTAATTTGCCTTCTGGATTTTTTCTATAGTGAAGAACTCACCAAGAGAAAGAATTCAGGTACTTGCACATTGTTATTTGCTTCATTAGTCCAACCAGAGCATCACAACAGAAAGCAGAACTAGACAGTGACTCTACCATGTTAGTACCATGGCAATCACTGTGAAAAAGGAAAGCAGACTTCCTGAAAACTTATATTGATTTGCCTCTAGTTTACAGTGCTTTTATTATTTACAAATAGTGAAGGGTGTTAGAGGGTGCTTTTCCTCTCCTGCATTGACTGGGCTTGACTAGTTGAATGTATAATTAAGACATCCCTGGCTTCCTTTTGAGATCTTGGATGCTTCTTCCTGTCAGATAGGCAGTTGTTCTTCTGTTCCCTATAAATCCCAACTCTAGACCACCTCTTCTTCCAGTAACATGGTAAATATCCTTCTTCCTGTCTTTTATCCTAAGATTTGCACTAGTCTTAAAAATATGCATTTCTAATAATTCTAGTTACTACTGTTTGGCTGTTTTTATGGGCAACAATGAAAGCAGAGTGGGAAAATACCTAATCCCTTTCTCTGGAAAAGGAATTTTATAGAAAAATGAAGTTTAGGGGCAGACATGTAGTAGCATCTTCTCCAGAGAGGAGTAATATCATCTACATACAATCTTCTAATAATTTAATAATTGTATAATATATATGTAAAATATAATAATAATTATACCTTACTGACCACACTTGCAGTTACAATTCAATAAACCACTTTTGTTTTGGTTTATAGCAGTGATTACTGTATAATAATATATACAGATCTAATTATATGAGCCAGAATACTTCAAAGTACATATGGTGTGTTCTATGATCCTGAACTTTGAAAAAGTAAGAAAAATAAGAACCCAAATAATAAATTAATCTCCAGCTCTTGCAAGTAACCTGAGATTTGACTAATAAATTGTAATTTCTTACCATAAGTTGTATAATAGGATTTTTCATACAATCATAATATTGTTTAGGTTGGAAAAGGCCTTTAAGATCAAGTCCAACCATTGACAAACCACCACTGTCACATTCACCATTAAACCATGTCCATTAGTGTCCTGTCCACAGGGTTTTTAACGCTTCAAAAGTGATGATGAATCCACCACTTCTTTGGGTAGCCTGTTCCAGTGCTTGAAATCCCTTTTGGTGAAGAAACTCAATATCCCATCTAAACCTTCCTGGGGACATCTTGGGGCCATTTCTTCTCAACTTACCACTTGTTATGTGGGAAATGAAACCGATCCTGTTTCACTAGAACCTCCTTTCAGGCAGTTGTAGAGAGTGATGAGGTCTCCCCTGAGCCTGCTTTTCTCCAGGCAAAACAACCCCAGATCCCTCCACAAAACTTATTCTCCAGACCCTTCAGCAGCTCTGTTGCCCTTCTCTGGACACGTTCTGATACTTCAGTGTCCTTCTTGTATTGAGGGGCCCAGAACTGGACGCAGCACTCAAATGTGGCCTTACCAGTGCCAAATACAGGGGACAATCGCTGCCCTGGTCCTGCTGGTCACACTATTCCTTATGCAAGCAAGACTGTCATTGGCATTCTTGGCCATCTGGGCACAGGCTGGATTATGTTCAGGCATTGCTGACCAGCATCTTCAGGTCCTTTTTCTACCAGGCATCTTCCCAGCCATTCTGCCCCCAGCCTTTACTCTGTAATTGTTGTGACCCCAGAGCAGGATGGTGGTACTTGGCCTAGTTGAAGGCACTCAGTGCTACTCAGAATGTGGCACTCAGGCCATTGGTCTTATCCCATTGTTCCAGCTTGTCCAGATTCCTCAGCAGAGCCTTTCTGTCTTCCAGCAGATCAGCACTTTCTGGGCCTGGCCATCCAACCAGTTTTTACCCAGTGAAGTACTGCACTTCTCTCATTGTGTGTTTAAAATAATCAGCACCAACACTAGTTTGTCATGTAAGCAGTGATGAAAACATGCAGGTTGCTAGGTTTGAGCATATAATTTTTATAAAGATGTAGGATAATTAATTGTATAGATAAACACATATTTCCTGCAAATTTTCATTCTGTCAAGGAGCTACTGTTAGGCTTCATAACATGAAATCAAACTTTTTGGTTTCAGTCTTCAGTGTTTTACATTTTCAAGGAAGGTGAGACCTCTTCTAGACTTGTCATGTGCCCACATTTCTGAATAATGTAAATTAACCAACTTTTATTTGTGTCCTTCCATGCATTATTCATGATTTTTTTCACAGTGAGGCCTCCAGATCCTTCAAACCATCAACCTAAAAATAGAACACAGAAAATCAGTAGTTTTGACTCACAGTCCTCATCTAGGGTCTGCAATATCATTTTATGTTTGCCTTGCAATTATTGACTTTTTCTGTGTATCTAGAATGTCTTTTCCTTTCTTCCATGCAGAGAATTTATGAGATCAGATTTGTAAATTATTTGAAAGCAAAAAATGTTCTTTGAACCTTTAGAAATTTACCATAACTAATATTTGCACTGATCCCTGCTCTCTGCTGTGTGACAAGTGTCATTAAACAATAAAAGAAATTGATCACTTTTCCTTGTTGAGGAAGCTAAATTTACTGCTATCTGTGATACCAAGCAAGTTAGGTATATTAAATGATGGCAGTGCTCTGAAGGTGCTAATCTACTGAGGAGGTAGGTACTGATGTTGTTAATATCCCTCTGAGGTACATCAGGGAAGATTAACATCAGACATCTGGGAGCTGTGTTGATGACACAGCGAGGAAGAAATTTTGAGCAGGGACACTTGTCCTCCAACAATGTGCATTGAGCATTGCTGTGGTGTCTAAGGACACAGAGAAATGAGTCTTGTTTTATTATCAAAATTAAGCTATAAATCTTCTCTGCAGTTTATAAAAAAGTATTTTTTGTTCCTTAAACAACAGGATTTAATTGTTTGTATTAAAATAAAACACTGCTGTTAAAAAGCCAGCAGGCAGCTTTAATATTATGCGTCAAATCATGTAAATATAAATGGATACCCTAGGGCATGAGCTGTAATCAATTCATTAGAGATTCCTAATAATGAAGCAATTAATTCGGGAAAAGATATCACTTGCCTTCCAGAGCTGACAAGTTGCATTTCAGTTCACTCCCTTCTCACTTCTTCCTTCCCTCCTCCTGGCATAGCTGAGCTTTTACTCACAGCCATATGTGTCAGACTTCCCATCTGTCAGAGTATTGGTGCTGCCTGAAGAGACACTACACAAACGCTCATATCTAAGCAGTTTAACTCGAACCGGACGCATGCCATGCACTCTTAAAACTGTGTTCAATACTGTTTGCCTTTTATGTAGTGCTTTTCCAAAGTAACGGTGCCTTTAGGAAGGGAAAAAAGAACTGAGCCAACCAACAAACTCAAGCCCCAGTGAGCAGTGCAGTTACAAGATTTATCACAGCTCTTGGTAAAGGCAACAAGAGCATGGAGGAGAATCTGATCATGTAATTTAGGTGGTAATGAGATCATTGTTATTTCAAAGCTTATACCATGATAACATATAAATCCAGAGACTAAATCCTAAAAATGAGATGTGATAATTGAGTACAAAATGAAGGTGTGAAGAATTAATGCTAATCTTCTGGACAAACCCAACTGCCACGTGGAGCTGTGTGTTATGTAGCAAAAGATGCTATGCTAAAACAACTTGTATCTGTGGTATAATAATATATTCAAGTATTCCCCAGCTGAACTGGAAGTAGGCATACACATGGCCTTAGCCAACCTTTTTTATATCAGCAGTAAGAGTGACTTTGGCAGGCAGGTTGACTGCAATTGGCTGTGCTCAGCACCTTAGCAGATGTGCTCAGCATGCATTAGGATCTGACTATTTTGTCTCTATGAAGCAAAACACTGCTGAAAGCCACTGGAGATTTTGCTTGACTAAGGTGTCCAAATTGGCCACTGGGTCTGTTTTCACTCGTAAAAAATATGTCATTTTCCCCTGTATACTTTTTTTTTTCTTCAGAAATATTCTTAGTCTACCTAATATTTTGTGTGCTGAATTAGAAATAACTTGAGTGAAATATGGCATGTTTTGAATTAGACAGGCTTACCTTTGTAACTGTACAGGTTTAAGAATGATGTAGAATGATTAAGATGATGTTAGATGATGCAGAAGCGGGGGGTTAATTTTCTTGTAAAGGACTGATTATAATACAATCCCCAAGGAAATTATTTTCTAAGGAATTGTCTTTTAATTCTACCACCACACAGGCCGGTTCCAGCCTTCGTGGTGGTAATTATCACAGAATCACAGAACGTGCTGAGCTGGAAAAGACTCATCAGGATCACCAAGTCCAACTCCTGGCCCTGCACAGGACATCTCAAGAGTGACACCATGTTCCTGGTCACTTCTTGAGTTTGGACAACTCCATCATGCTGGTGCTGTGACCACTTCCCTGGGGAGCCTGTTCCAGTGCCTGACCATCCCCTGGGTGAAGAACAGTTTTCTGATGTCAACCTAAACCTCCCCTGACTCAGCTTCGTGCTATTTCCTTGGTCATGATCACAGTTATGAAAAGCTACAGGTGATACTTGCACAATATTTTTGTAATTTTATCACACCCTTAACCATTGTGTTTCTGTGTAATAATAGAACCTTACAGTTATTTGTAGGATTATTGTGCTGTTAAAAATTAATCAGTAGAAGGAGATAGCGCCAAATAGTGTATTTCTAGAAGCACTATATCTTATAATGAGTAATGTATAAGGTGTTAAGATTTGAAGTCTCTGAATCCCCCTGTGTCATTTGGGAATCCATTATTACTTCTTCACCAAGCAATATACTGGATTGGTTTTCATTTTGTCTGCCTGAATTAAGCTATGAACAAAAGATAATTGAAAGTGCATTGCGAGATAGATTGCCTTTGAATGCTCCCAGGTCAAGAGATACAGCCTGTCTCTAGCTAAAAGTAGAAGGAATATTTTCAGTGAAGTTTGGTAATAGTTGGAAGAAAACGTCCAACAATTTACCTAAGTAGTAATAACAGTAAGTGAAATAACTGCCAGTAAAAATCAGACAGTAAGCTGTATTTATAAAAATCCACAAATTATGATTTGACATCTCCTGGATAGCTTTGCTAAATGCCAACGCGAATAGAGGGAACTCCACTCATAATGTCCAATATGCTGATCAGATTTCTTGTTGCAGCTCTTGAAAGGCTCATGTCCTTTTCTTCTGGCTCAGCTCCAGGGCAGCAGGTCCTGTACCAGTGCTAATGCGGGACCGATCATTGGTTGTAGAAAAATGAGCTTCCAGAAGCATCACATCTATCATTGTGTCTGGATCTGTGAAGCTGATTCAGTCCCATCACTCTCTGGAGACTTTTCTCTGCATGCATCTTTTGAAGGCAGAATTAGTTTTCAGGCCTTCAGCTAGGTGTTGTGGGTTTTTTTTTTTTTTTTTTTTTTTTTTTTTTTTTTTTTTTTGTTTTTGTTTTCTTTTTTTTTAAATAGGGAAGTTGTTTAAATGCTAGATTATAGATGATAAATAACTAAATAACCACATTATACCAGACTAAATAAATTGTTGGCTATTATGAGAACTTGCTCTTGCCTTATATATGAACTTTGTGGTACTTGAGAGAGTTTTTTATTACAACATGCAAATATTTAAAATCAGGTTTTCTGCAAGGTGCATGCACTTATTCCTAGACATCCTTGCATTGAGAACCTGACTTCCCCCTCCATTAATTTTTCTGAATGAATCTACAATTATTTGTGTTCAGAAGGTTTATTTTAGCTTGTTACCTGAGAATCTTATCAACACAGCTTTTGAGAGCAGTGAGTGCCCTTGCATCCATTACTTTTGCTCTCTGAAGATGACTTTATAAATTGAGCTGTACTGTCCCTGTTCTTTTTTATTTGCTTCACTGTTTCCTAAAACATTTTATTTTGATTATAATGTATGTTATTTTACTTTGCTACGAGCTTCACTAAAATGTAGGAACTGGGCTGAGTTCTTTCTAACCCCTGCCTCATTCCTTGTTTCTCAGCTCTATCTCATGTGGATTTAACACTTTTCTATTACCCTCGCAGGCTGTGAGATGTGTTAGTGCATTAGGATCATGCAGCTACCTACATAAGTGTTAGATAAATCAGAATATGTCTTCACAAAGTCCTCTTATGCCTTGAATTTTGGAAGTGTTGTGAAGGGAGAGAGAGAAGACAGTAGTCAGGAGACAATTTTTTTTTACCAGGTTTGCCTACAGATTAAGGTGAAACTGATGAAGCAGAAGAATGTCTGTGGATCCAAAAATCTTAACATGACAGTCTTAAGAATTAGAAATGAAAAAGACTTCTTTAGATCCAGCAAGAATCTCTATTTATCTGGGAATTTTGGATCAGTTTCAGCTACTGTTGCTGGCTTTCTTTATCTAAAGAGATGATTTTCTCATAATTTAAACATAAGGTGCCAGAACAATTTTTCTTCAATGATTTCATCTTCAGTAGAAATATTTTTTCTGTGGAAACATACCTTCATGCTTGAAAACTAAGAAACAAAAGAAATAAACTTATAAAAAACCCACAGCTCACAAAGCTCTCAGAACTACTGAGGAGTTTCAGGTTTACATAGATCTAATCATAGATGATTGTTATTATTTTTACAATATATCCAATCCCAACATGATCTGTGTGGAAATACATCTCATTTTCCTGGTGTCCTGACCTTTTTCAAAATCAAGGCCAAGGAAATTAAAACAAACAAACACACAAAACCACAAAAAAATCCTTTGAGGGAAAACCCCCTTCAGAATCACCCTAAGTCAGAGCTTTCTGGTTGAGAGTGCTAATGAACTCAATATATTAGAACTCATAGCAGGACAGAAAAAAAGTGAAGCTATTGGCAGATACAGCTGGAAGGAACTTTTACCTCAATGTGGTAGGTTAACATCACCCTGTGAATGATAATGGATTAAACCTGAAGCTGGGAAATGCTGTAATCTCTCTTGTGACTGGGAAATCAAGGAAAACCTGCATTGCTGATATAAACCAGGCAGTCTAACAGCTTTTACCGTTGGCAGAAAACTCATTTTCACACTCAGGAGGTGTCTGGGAGCTGTCAGCATCTGTGTCAGGTCAGGTATTTCACAGTTCTGTATGTTTCCCTTTTCTTTATTGTGGTATTGCTAAGTGTTTTGAAAAATTTCAGCTACCTATTTCTTTACTAAAGGATTCATATATTATTGGTTAATAAAATCATAAAGGTCACAGGGAGGTAAAATAGTTTTCAACAGAAAGAATACAGAGCACCAGATGATGCAGGTTTTATGTTCGTAACAAACTGATAGCAATTATTTTTTAACTCACACATAGCTTTTAAGTATCCTCTACAACTCTTTGCTTAGGACTTAAAAAAACCAAATAGATAATTTCTTAAAATAACGAATCTACAAATTTTCTTCCTATGCTGACTAACACATTGCTTCTGGGTCAAGATTTTACTGAGCTGCAAATCAGAAAATATTCATAGGGAATAGCAATGCCTGCTTTCTTTTTTTGTTCCCAAACTCCTGCCTAGCCCTCTTCTACTGACCACTGCTGGAGATCGAGTACTGGGATAAGCATGTCTTTGGCTCTTTTGCAGCAGTCTGTACACATCTGTAAGGCTCAGACTCACCAGTCTGTTGGACAGAGGGTTTGGTAAGGTCTGCATCAGCATGTAATTCCATGAAGTAGGAATGGATCTTTAGACAGGAACTGAGAACACTGTGTAGAACATCTATGGTATACATTACTCAAGGTTTCTGTTTGAACTAGGTTTTATTCCATCTTCTGGACTGAATATCCCTCTGAAGTGTGTGATCATGATGTATTTGACTCGGTAGTAGGGAATAGATCATGGTTCACATACTCCTGAAACGGAGCTTCCAGTTTGATTTCCTATAGAGGTAATCTAATTTGTGCTCACCCAATCTATCCAGTGTGCTGAACCAATGCACAGAAAGTAGGCGCAGTGAGGGATTTGTTTCAAATTTACACTGATATTCTGAAACAAGATGTTAACATAACTCAGATGTGCTTTGTCTCAGCCTCTTGCAGAAAAGCTTCTTTCCATTTGTTATAGCTGGTAATGGCTCCTGTTTCAGAATGACTCTTATATGATATGTGGGGCTGACCTGATGGCACAGCCATACAAGTCCAGTAATTAGTTAATTAGTATTATTAATGGGTGTGTTTAATAGGCATGCCTGCACTAATAAGATAATTAACTGCATTGCATAATTAACTGCCTTTGATACAAACTTACACAGCAAGTTTGTATCAAATATTGCTGAAGTCCATCCTTGGTGACGCAGAGGAGTTTTCAGTATGACACAGCTCACCAAGGAGTCAAGAACAAATACAACAACATGATGATGCGTATGTTCTCTGCCTGTGTTTTACATTACGTTGCTGTCACATAAAAGAGAAATAGTGAAACAGGCACTGGAGACCAGATCTGCAGAAGCTCATTTACATTTAGGTGGAATGATACTGCTGTCCTGAGGCAGTGACAGAGGTAAGATCTTCAAGGAGGGCACTGAAGGGGAGGAAAAAAGTATGAGGCCAGGAACTCTGGGAAGACAGGGACCAGATCAAATTTCTTTTGGCTTTTGTGCCGGTAGAAGAGGTTGAAATTTCCATCAACTTTGCAGTTGGATGTGGATGCCACTTGAATGAGAAGATCTGGTCAGTTATGTTCTGCCTTGGCCAGAAGTTCTTGGTGAGTTTTTGCAGTCATTGAGGTTGCAGTATGCAACTGATCTGTGGGATCTCATCAAACTCCAAATAATGGCATCATGCTTATGTGGCAGGAAGGGTCAAAAATCTCACTTGTAACTTCTGTTCTTTTTTCATTCTGAGATATCTTTGTCCTTTTGAAGGAAGGTTTTAGAGAATTTTTATTATGGAAATAATCTTGTGCAGACAATCTGAGATTTTTAAAACCTGAAAGGAAACATCTTTTCTAATTACCTGAAAAAATGGGAATTATTAGGAGTAAAGTATTTTGCATTTTTTCTACTCAAAATCACATAGCTGAAGCAATAGATAAAGATTTTCATCATCATCAAAAAAAGATAATGTTGTCCCTCTACCAATGAGAGCATAAACACCATCAGATTCAGGCCAGAAATAAGTATTTTCAATTCAAAAAACAGTGCAAATATGTGATTAAATTTCATCCGTTCAGATAAAAAATCCATATGCAGAAGGGATTTTATTTCTCATTTTTTATTTTTAAAAATTATGTTTCGTTCTGAATTTTGAAAGAGTCAGAGCTAATTTAAGGAGGACATATTTAAGGACTTCTGTGTGACACATCGTTACTGCTTGAAATCTTTGGCAGTGTATTATAATTTTATTTTATGTCATCTTAGATTGTTGGATGCAAACAATGCAAATTCTGACTTCTGGTGGTTGTTTAAGGGCTTTTTTTGTAATATAGTAAAAAAAGTACTAAATTAAACAGTGGGCTAATCATGTGAGATGATAAATCTCACAACTCACTTTAAAAGACTTTCTGCAAAATATTTATTATCAAGGTGACTGAAAACCTTCAACACCTAATGAGGTCAGTGAGAGCTGAGAGTTTCCTCTGAGGATGTGTCTGGTAAACTTCAGATTTGAGTTTCCCCTGGAAAATGGATCCTACTATAAGTCTGTGCTGCAACCTTTTTAATGGTTGGTGGAAGACCTAGATCTGACCTTAGATCAAGGTAGGATCTGTTGATCCATGATTTACAGAAGGTTTATGTTCAGGTTAAGGGGAATAAAATGTTCTTCAGTTTTAGGGCCTTCAGTTGGATAATGTGAGTAAGAGTCTTCAGGTACAAAACATTTATTTTCATGTAGTAAATCCTCCTATTGATGCCTTGGAGTGGCTACCTAAAACAGAGGCTAGACAAAATTAAGAAAATAAAAGCGGGTATTTATTTAAAACCTTCAGTAGATACACCTTAGGCAGTCAAAAGCCCCTGAGGGTCTGCACCCAAGATGGGCAGCAGTCACGAATTTTTCAGACAGTTAAAAATTTGGTCCGTTTACACATTAGGGGTTAATCATCCAATTACATTTTCAGATAACAAAGTAATTTACTCCAAGTTTGCACCCCACTCCCCCTTCACTGTTTACACATCTTGAAGCCTGAGGCAATATGTCCTTGAGCTTCAGGCCTAGAGAGGAATTGTTTTGTCTGGATAAAATGGGAGAACAGTAGCAATCAGGCTATGGAGTTTTAGAGTTATACAATAAAGCAGTACAGGATCTGAAAAATATAAAAGCTAAATCCTAAGGTATCACTATCCTTTATTCGGCTGCACAGGCAGAATTTGCAGCAGCATCCAGGATGTAGTACTAGAATAACTCTGGGGTTTCTTTAAACTCAAAACCAACACGTATCACTGGCATAGTCTAAATAATACCTTGTTGCTAAAAGCTTTTCCACATTAGACTATTACACTCTAATGATTATAGCTGTACTTTACATACAAATACTGTCATAATGTAGCGGTAAAAGAATAAGTCATGCATATATAAGTTTGAGCTAATTCTAACTTTCGAAAAATAACCATTTACAAGTTTATTACCTCATTTGATGCAAGAATGACTCTTCTTTTGCAGTAATGGCCCTTGGAATGACGTAAGATAACACCCATACAGTCTATTGGGCAAACCCACATGTAAACACTGGGGCATTGGTGTGTGCTTCTGTATGGACTGTGACCATATAGTAATCTCTTCCTTTTATAAGATATGATAATCAGCTGATCATTTAATGCATAATAGTATTGTGGGACTGTGTAATGGAGCAGAATTGAGGTACTTTTGTTTAAATAGGAAATTTTTGGCTTGTTACTGAAATTCACCTTGCTTTTAGTGCAGTCACACATTTTGGGAAAGTATTTCTAGATGTTTGATCGTGACAGAAACTTTGCAGCTTTTTGGGGTAAGTATTGTTCTGCTATGAATTAAATTAATTTCTACCAGTATTTCAATATAAAAGAAAGGAAAACAACAGACACTCTGGTCTTTACTGAAGCTGTAACTGCTGTTTCATGGAAGAATGGATTTTAAATATTTCATGCTAATAAATTTTGTGTTTCTATGTTAAAAAGGCATATTTAATCTAAGCCTGAGGAGAATTTTTGGAAAAATACCAAGAAACTTGAAAAATTAATGTTAGAACAGGGCTGTTAGTGAAAGGAGAGGCAAATGCTTTAATTTGTAAAAGTTATTAGAACTTTCTTTTTGCCCCACTCTTTTTTTTTTTTTTTTTGGTGGAAATAGTGATTGCATTGGACATACTGCTATCTGTGTCACAAAAGAGATGAATTTGAGAAATATGGGAATCAATTTGGCTGAGCTAGAGGTGTTGAAATGGCTCCCAAGTCTATTAAAACTTTCACACATCCACATTTTCAAATTAATAGTTGACATCACCTGTCCCATCCCAATAGAGCCTGTCAAGAGGAATGAGAACTGGTGTAATATGACAGCTGCTTTTAAGTGAGTGAGAAAAAGTGCAGCTGCTATTTCTCCCCTTGATTGTAGAACATGGGACACAATGGGCTGCATGAAGTACAAGACAAGGGCTTGACTGAAGAGAAACAATTAAAGAGGGAGGAGTGAACTGTCTGCAGGTATTGCACGTTTAGTGATCTAGGAAAGAATTGGTAACATGATAATGGTGGGGAGGGAGGAAGAAAAGAATGAAAAGAGGAAAGGGGTATGTAAAAGATGCAAAGGGAGAGCAGTAAAGATACACAAATACAACAGAAAGACATTAACCTCAAGGTGTCACCTCTGATTAATGAGCAGCACATTGCTGGAAGCTGAGAGGATACCTGCAGTAAAATATATCACTGTGTACTATATGTGTTCCTTTCTATGCTTTTCTTGCAGTTTTTGGTCCTAGCTTTTGTTGGAGTAGGACATAGAAATAAATGGCTTCATGTGATGACCCAGGAAGGGCATTCTTTAATTCTTTGTGTTTTGCCATAGTAGTGAGGAGACAGAAACCTGAAAATAAACAAAGAAAAAAAGGAGATGGCCTTATCATGAGCAAAATGCATCCTTAAAATTCAGTTTCACATTTGCTGCCTGAGGATGTGATTTGGAAATTGGCCAAAGAAATAGGAATCTCTTTTTGCAAAGTCTGAGTTTAGCTCTGGTCTAGCCTCAGGCAAATTATATCATCTTGCTACATGAATAACAAATACAGGACAAAAAATACAGACCTTCAGTCTCACTCAAGATACTGAAGGAGTGCTTATACAAGTGGTTATGTGAAATGTATCTTACGTGCTATATAAAAATTATTACCATGGTTCCATTATTCTCAGTTGAACTCCTGATGAAATTGTGGTACACTGGTGAGAAGGCTTTTGGGAGTCTGCTGTTAAGATCTGCCTGCCATCAAAATGAAAGAAAGGTACCTTTGTGTCAAGTGGAGTTCAGCTGTCTGCATTTGTACTGCCAATCATATATTCATAAAACGGATTGTTTTCTTGGCCTTAGTTAAAAATATTTCTGGAATTCATTTCTCTTTGCTGTCAAACCAAATAACATTGATGGGAAGGAATTTGAAATTAATTTTATTGGGAAGAAATGTGTCTATTCTTACACTGTCTTTTACAAATATCTTTATGTTCTTCCATTTGTAAATAATGTAAATTATTTAATGTATAGAAAATTTACATGCAGAGATGGCTTATTTTAAGCAAATAAGAATATAAATTTGGTGTACATGTACACACAAACACACACACATCCTAATAAAAGTTTATGTTCATTTGTGGAAGGATGTTTCCAGACTTGTGGTATCCTACTCAGTTACTACTCTGGGTAAGAGCTACACCTGGGGAGGAAGAGCCCCAGGCAACAGCGAATGCTGGGGCTCACTTCTTGAAATGCAGCTTTGTATGGAAGGACCTGGGAGTCCTGGCTGACACCAACCCGGACATGAGGCAGCAACAAAGAAGGGATCTGCCATCCCGGGCTGTATGAGGAGTGTGGCCAGCAGGTTGAGTGTGCTGATACTCCCCCTCTGTTCAGCCCTGCTGTGGTCACACTTGGAGTCCTGAGTCTGGTTCTGAGCTTCCCAGTGAAAGAAACATGGACATGCTGGAAAGAGTTTGTGGAGGGCCATGAAGATAATTGAGGGACTGGAGTATCTCATAGAAGGAAAGGCTGTAAGAGCTGTGAAAGTTCAACCTGGAGAAGGCAAGATTTGGGGAAATAATTTTAGGGATATCTGAAGAAGGAGTGCAAGGAGGATGGAGCCAGGCTTCTTTCAGTGAGTGCCCAGTGGCAGGACCAGAGGCAAGGGGCACAAAAAGAAGCACAAGAGCTTCTTTCTTGACAGTAACCACTTTCACACTGTGACAGTGACCGAGCACTGGCATAGCTTACCCAGGACACTTGTGGAGTCTGCATCCTTGGAGAAATTGAAAAGCCATCTGAACGTGTTCTTGGGCAAACAGCTCATCAGTCTGCTCAGTCATAGTAAAGCATTTAATCAGTGAAAAAGAAGAGCCTATGAATAAGAATAAGTTGGCTTTGATTATTTGGAACTGTGATCATATTTCTTCTTCTAAAGGAAGATATGCACACACTCACGGTTTTCTCTCATTACTGTGGGACACAACAATGTAAAGGAAGTAACTTACAGTAGTTTACTGCAAAAAAGATAACCCTGTGATTTTTATAAGCCTAAATTTGCAGTTAACTACAGTGGAAAAGAACATACGAAATTTTCTGTGAGCTTAATTCAAGGAACTGAAAATAATGCAAGTCATGAAAACAAATTTACTCTTAACCGGTAGAAAAATTCTGTAGATGATTTTACATTTAAGGAGAATGAACCAATCTGAGAATTCCTCATTAGCTTTCAAGGACCATTTGGCAGGTAATGGGATTCATCCTCTAAAATATTTATTCTTTTGTCTTAGAGACACACATGCCTATCTCTGAACAACACAATTCATTGTTGGAGGAAAAACCTCTTTCTTTTGTATAGAAGCCAGAAGGAAAAGCAGGAGAGAAATAAGAAAGGGAGAGGAATAAAGCTGAGACTAGAGAGAGAGTATATAGAGGAAGCAGAAAAAATAACAAGTAAATTCATTTGCCACAAAGAAAAAAGAAAATTAAGAACTAGTGGAGGCTTACACTCTTTCCCACTTTATGGAAAAAAACTCACAAAGATGCAATTCCAAAGTTACGGCATTGTCTTAAAAAATAGGCAGCTTTTGTTTTATTGGAAATCCTGTAGTGATATTTAGCTAATTTTGTTTCTGTGTGGAACTATGGAAAACTTGATACTGGTTTGTGTTTCTCATCTGTCTCCCTCTGCCCTGCAAAGGCTTCGCATCCTTTTGCTGTGGAAAGGACAAGACTGTGAGTCTGTGATTTACTAAAACTGACATTGCAATGATTGAGAGACTTTTCAGTGGAAAACAATAGGTACTGCCATTTCATGTTTTGAAAATATAAATGACAGAAAATTGGAAACCTGGCTTGAGAAGTGAAATCTAAACACTAACAAAATTTATAAGTTGAAATATACAGACATAAGAGTTTTGGTCTCTTTTTGTGTAAAGAAACTCAAAGTTCTTTGTTTATGAGCAAAAATTGCAGAAAAAGGATTTTATTTTTTTTTAATAAACACAACATTGTTTATTACTTGGAAATACGTGACCCATAATGTTTTACTCAGTGAAAAGCTATATAGTGGTTTAGTTTCTCCTGTCTTTTTTCTGATGCCCCTAAATTCCCCAACTCCTTGTGCTGAAAACTACACTTTAGTTTCAATACACATTGAGAAACTGGAATAAAATAAAAAGGAGTGTACAACTATCTCTGCAAGATGTTACGAATCTGTACTGTGCATTGACAGAGGATGGGTATACACCACCTGTCTTCAATTTTCTGTTAGAACCTATTCAAGAAATATTGTTTCTACTTGTTTTTATTATTTTCTATCATAATTATATTCCATGCATACCAGTCTTCAGATAGAGATTACAATTTGTAGAACGATCAGCAGAAATGGAAATTTGTCATCTTGTGAATTTTTTCCTATTGCAATATATTTACATTGTAGGTATGGAAAGTGGAAATGAGTCAGTCAATCTACACACACAGTGAGTGCTCTCAAGTACATGCACTTGACTTCAAGTTTTCCTGCCTAGATTCTGTTTTCTTGAATAATTGACCTAAAGTGTCCTAGACTCTCTTCATGAAGGAACTAAAACCACAAGCCACTCTTCCTGTTCATACACGTGTCTCAGTTTGCCCTCTTGGCTGCTCCCCACCCCCCTGACACTTCTTCCTTTTGCAGGTTGTCTCCGCATGTGCTGGAGGAGACCAGCAGAGGAGGAGCATCAGCTGCACTGAATAATCATTTACTTGGCTTTTCACCTGTCTCTAAAACAGTTCATGGTCTGAAGTTGCAGGATGCACCATATAATTTACACATATTCTTTGGAGAAGGAAGATATTCAGCCTACAGCAAATACTGCCTTTGGAGTTTCACTGAATTGAAAAAATGATCTTGGGATGATACAGGTTTTATAAGTTTGAGTAAATGTGGACATTGTCTCTGATATTTTCTATAAACTGCCTTTTCTCTCCAGAAAGAGAAAGAAACAGGTTATTTGGTATCATAACTCACCCTAATAAGGGTGTTATCTGGCTGAGAAAAATGGAGGAAAGGTGATTTAAGCCTTGTCTATATCTTTGTGTGCTGGGCAGAGGAGTCCTAGGGAAATAATCTACAAAATAGAAATTAAAGACCTATTATGAATGGGTTTAGCAAGAATGTACTGTTCTGTGTAACTATCTCTTCAGGCTGCTCCTGGAGTCTCAAGTTAACAACTGGAAAACTATTTAAAGTTAAATAACTTGCCATATGCCACAAATCATGTACATTAATACCCTGTTTTTAGAAAGGAACTCAAAAAGATTTTTTATTTTATCCTTGTGCTTTCACATAGAGGGGATTTTTCTTGTTAATTCTAAAGAAACTCTTTGAAGACAAGGGTAAACTCAGAACTTCTATATTTAGTCCAAGAGTAGCAACTACACAGTGCAGTTACCAAAAAAAAAAAACAAAAAAAAAACCAACTGTTGGATTGGGTGAGAGATAGAAGTTCTATTTTTATTTATTTTTATTTTTTAAGACCTGCTACAACTTATTTTTTTAACAAAGTACTATTAGGATGTGACTGAATGAAAGCAGTACATAATGTTCAATTTAAGTAAAAACTAATTTAACTAATTAATGTTTAGGGACTTGGAAGGTTTATTTAATATGCTGACATAAGAACTTTTATGATGCAGAATTCTGTGTCTTTAAAAATCCCTTCAAGTATTTCCAGTACTTTGTACTCTCAAAGAATAAGATTTGCATGATGAATTCAGAGGTTATATTTGAATTGCAGTAACATCCCAATACCTCATTTCTGGTGGAGTAAATGAGTTAAATCACATTCTTAGTGTGTGTCCAGTCAGTGTTCCAGCAAACACAAATTCCATGGTAATAAACAGTCACAGTACCTCACAAGGAATAGGCATTATTTAATTTGGGACTTTTATATTTACGAACCATTGCTTTTGATTCCCTCAGGAGTTCAAAATCTATGCAAAGAGCAACATTCTTCTTTTCATGGTTTCTTCTGACCCTCTTATAAATTTTTTAGTTATGAAATTTCAAAAATCTATTGGTTCTGAAAGTTTTGATCTAATTTAATAAAAGCTAAATGATCCCAGCCCAGTCTGTATAAGCCTCATAAACTTAGGTGATCCTTTTGCCAAATGTTTTTGTAACTCTGCATTTCATCAGTGCTGGTACCAGCAGTGTCATTTAACTGCCTTACATTTCCTGGCCCACTCAATCTGTTATGTGTTTAAAACTAGGTTGATGAGATTTAATGCTTTAACTTATCAAATGTATATTTTTATTGCGGTCAGAAATAGATATATTGACACTTCCATGAGCAAATTCTTTCTCGCAGAAGACTGTTTCTCTTTTTACATTAAGAAATTTAGAAACAAAATGTATGATTTATATAATTTTTTAGTACTTCTAAAATGGAATTGCATTCTTTTCAGCCTCACTCTCTATGTTCCACAGAACATTGATTTGTTAGTTAAGATCCAATTCCAAGTCTGTTGAAATTTTTCTTGTATACTTCATCTTAAATGGACACTCTGTGAGGATTCTGACACATACAGATCCATGTGTGCAAGTAGTCGTATTTGCTTAGGTCTATGTGGAGAAATTTAAGACAATCCCCATCACAATCTGAGTTTTTTAGTAGCAGAGCATGGCCTTCTCTCAATCTGGCAGAATGCACAAGGGACAGATTATAGAAATAAAGAAACATATTTCATAGTGGTATTTCTATCTCTGTAACAGGCAAAGTTAGCTGCACAGTGCAGGTGTGTTACTTCTTACTGTGTATATTAAGGAAAGCAGAGAAATACTTTTAATTTACTACTTTTTTTTTTTTTTTTTTCCCCCTGGTGCCACAGCTGCAGAGTGCAGACATGGCAGATGCATCAGGGACATAGAGAAATTAAGTGGGGCAAGAGGGGCTCACCATATGTAGTTGGGTGCTGTACTCAGCTGTCCTGCTTTCTTCTGCCACCTTCTGTCTCTCTCAACTTCAGTGGTTATTCTGCCTCTTGTTGCTTTTAAAGGCTTGTTGTCATGACTTGACAATTTCAGATGAGACTTCAGGAAAGATGATACACACTTTGAACAGTAGGATATCAGGAGAGGAAAAGTCAAGGCTTTTAAAAAAGAAAGTTGTTAAATTAAAACCTATCACTTGCCTGCTATGATTTTAGGTAGAAATTTAAGCATACATGAAAAGATCCATCAGTTCCATAGATTATAAGAACAGTGAGGCAGGTATAATATTATCTGTGTGCCTTAAACAATTGTTCAATGTTAAAGTATTCTATACAAAGATATGCATAGCTTGCCTTTTTTTTTTTTTTTTTTCCAGAACTGTGGAAGTTGGTTAGTTTTCTGGTGCTGTAGTTTTTTTCTTTGTGTTTTTTTAACTTGGGACTTCTGATTCACCTATGATAAAGTAAGTAGCTGTATTAATCCATTCATGCTTATTAGATATTTTCAGAATTATGGAACTATAAAAAAACATAAAGTATTTGTAATGAAGTTTTATCTTAAATTAGTGTGTAATGTCTTTATTCAAAGAAGAGGGGTGACTAAGTGCGTGGTTCATTTTTTCACTGGCATACTGAGCTTTTGGTTGCAAACTGAATTACATATTCATTGTAATATTTTTCCATTTCTTTCTGAGCAATTTTTGTCTTGATCAAGTTTTTATGAAACTGTGTGTTATCTTGATCTATCTGCTAGGAAATACTGACATTTGTTCCATATCAGATGGAGGTTTTCAGAACTTGATATCAATATGTAATGGATTTATGAATTTTCAACCTTCTTGTGGATGGATCATCTTCAGCATTCCCCTCTGCTCCAAGTTCTGATGCGAATGTTTTTTAGTGTTTTTACCATAAATGACTTTATTGTTATGGGCATTTTTGTATATGCACTCTTGTCCATTATTAAAGGGGGTGAAGGGACTGCATGAAGTTTCATAAATGACCAGGCATCATATACAAATTTAACTGATGGATATTATTGTACTCTATGTGTAAATAAGGTGCATGAGCAACCCTGCTGATGATCAACAGGAAAAGAGCTCCAAAGCTCTGGTTGAGAAAACTATTGCAATTCAATTTTTCATTCACACTTCGTATTGTGCTTTTGTGTCCTCATGCTTTGTGATGGTTCATGCTTTCTTATTTTGTGGAGACGTCAGCAAAACTGGCCAGTCTTCTTCTCTGTCTGCTGTTTAAAGAAGGAGATTTATTTTTTTGTTCCAAAAGGTGAAAGGATGGGAAGGTAAGGAAACACCTGTGTTCTATGAAGAGAGTAGTACAATTGGACTATAGTGTCTTGACATGTGATATGTACTGCAGTTATACAGCAGTAATTAAGAGCACAAACTGAAAATCTGGTATTTCTTTTGTCTTGGTTGTAGTGCTGTCCCAGCTGTAATTAAGTAGGATTGTGTTTGCTTTTCAGTGCCTGCATTATCATATTTATTGCAGATAAATCTTTCTTTTGTTTATTTACTTACTCCTCTTAGAAACTTGTATTTAGTTCTCTCTTTATCCCATGTTGTCTCTTCTAGCACATCACAGAAAATTCCCAAGATTACAGTTTCCTTTACACCTTTCAAAGGTTACAGTTCAGCTGTCATTCTTTTCCCATTCTCCTAGTGTCTTTAAATTCAAATTCTCTGAATCTGCCATGGATGTGACAGGGTGTGAATTATGGTGCAATAGAACATTTATTCTTATAAAGTATAAGGCTAGAAGTCAAGTACCATTAAAGGCAAAAATGTGTGAATCACTGTGCCATAAGTCACTTAATAATATATTGTGTGATTCTATGTTGGCCTGGTGCAGTTCTTTAGTTTAAAAAAACCCAAACAAAACCAAAACATAAAGTAAGTTCAGGAATAATTTGTTTTAAATTATTTTGAAATTACTTTATTAAATACAAATTAAACAGGTTAAAATTATGATAGATATGTTCTCTATTTTAAGTTAACACTAAAAAGTCTACAAATGTATTTAGTTGAAAAGAAGTAGAGCTGTGCAATTTAAAGCACAGTGTTGTGCAGGATAAGTGTCATAGAGTGCTTTGGGTTGGAAGGCATCCAGTTTAATTTTTCCTGCCATGGCGACACCTTCCACTAAACCAGGTTGCTCAAAGAAAGCCCCATCCAACCTGACCTTGAACACTTTCAAGGCTGGGGCATCCACAGCCTCTTTGGAAAACCTGTTCCAGTGCCTCACAACTCTCACAGTAGAGGGAATATTCCTCATATCTAACGCATACTTACCCTCTTTCAGTTTGAAGCCATTCCTCGTTTTCCTATCGCTACATTCCCTAGTAAAAAGTCCCTCTCTGGCTTTTTGAAAGCCTTCTTTAGGTGCTAGTAGACTGCTATGAGGTCATCACAAAGTCTTCCCTAAATTCTTTCAAAATTGCTCTATTTAATCTCACAAGCAGAAGTATATGAGGATTGTGAGCACTTAGTTGATAAAATTAGTAAAGACAACAGATCCTGAAGTTTTTTGTTGCCATTTCTTCTTGCAGCAGCTGTTCAGAAGTTGATCAAATAGCTTTATAATATAGAAGTGTGGAGCAATTTTCTATTAGTAAAAGCATTATCCTAAAAAAAATATTTAGAGCTGTGTAAGAGCTAAACCAAGGTGAGTTTTTTCAGTTCTCAAATACTTTATGCATTAGATCTTAGAACTTGGATGCTTTTTCTATGAGATCCACACATATGTGTGAAGCAAAAAGGTGTTAGCTTATGCTGCTCTTAGTATGGGAGCAGTCACATTCACAGTGAATATTTTCCAGTTGCTGATATTCAGTAGATGGTGGAAGCATGATTAATAGTTAAAAAAATGTTTCTCCATCTGAAATAGAGAGATCTTTATTTTCATCTCTTTTGCTTTATCTCAAGACAAAAATTAATCAAAATTTAAGTGATACTCAAGACCTATTTTCATGAAGGTGCTTCCTTAATTTTAAATATTAAAGTTCTATTTAAGTAGTAACCTTCCCCTTCTGAGATTTGGATTTAGACTAAAATGGTTCCAAAGGTTGTCTAACAGCTTATCAAATGTTCACACCATGGAAGTAAGGGAATATTGCACATTACATCTAGTTGTTCTGTTTTTGCCTGTGACCAGGTCAAAGCACAGCACAAAGACCTGAGTTACAGTTAGAAAAAAGATATAAAAAATTTCTCAGTAAAGTTGCCTGTATTTGAAACAAACGGAGAAAATAGTTATTTTTTTTCATGGTTCTGGCAAAGTAGGCAATGGTTATTGCTTTATCCCATCACTGGTGCCAGTTTCTGAGAGCTGCCATGCACTTAGTATTCCAAGATAAATTAATGTGCTTTGGAAATTTTTCAGACATTTTTCCTGTCTGTCCTCCTTTGGATATATTTGCTGGTCAATAGATTTTATCCAATTACTGAGACTGAAGATATAATTTAGTGTGGGTTTTTAAATTATACAGTTGCACAGCTATTGCGACTACTAATTTCTATAAATGTGCTGTCAGTGCTGCAGATACACATGTTGGGTATTTTCTTCTTTTTTTGTTTCTGTTTGCTTTTTTCTCTGGCACTCATTGTCATTTTGGAAAGGCATTGTGTTGGTAGATCTGGTGAATTTTGACTGACTACTACTTTTACGTGCATAAATGCAATTGCATTACCAGTTCAGAACTGAGCTTCAGGGGGAAAGAAGTGCAAAGCTGGAAGTGGGCAGAAGTACGCAGAAGCTTAAATATGGAGGGAGATTTCAATGGAATTTTGAAATGGACTTAATTAGTTCAGATCTTGGTCTTAAGATATTTAAAGGGAGTAACACAACTAGCCTATTAGATTAAGTATTTATAACATCTTCAAATTATATTTTGCCACGTTGATTTTCAGCTGACTTATTAAAATAATTCACTTTGCATCTTTTTTACTGTGGCACCTATATTCTCTTTTTTGTTCATCAGCCCGCCTTTCTGGAATCAGGAACTTGTCCTGAAGTCCCTGACAGAATTTAATGTCATTGGAATACATGGGGCTTTTTGGTTGCTTGTTAGAGAACTATTGACAGCAGACGAGACGATAGATGTGTGTACATACTGAAAGTAGGTCTGTGTAAGACTTGTGTCCTTAGACATTGGGTTAGAGAACAAAGACCCCACCAGAGTTTGCAATTCTCTAATGCATGCTCTTATCCCTTAGAGAAATAACCAGCTGACTGACAGTTCAGATGGACACAAAGCACACTCAGTTCTGATCTGTGGACAGGAAAATTTGAGTCGTGGGATGTGTGTTGGCTTGGCTGTGTCAAAGGATAAATGAGTGATGTTTTTGATTCCTGTCTGTTGAAATACAGCCCTGGCCCTCTATGCTCAGATTATAAGAAGACCACTTACTTTCATGAGGATGTTCATGAGGGATATTTTTTTTCTCTTTCTCTCTCTCTCTCTCTCCTTAGAGAGCTCAATAAAGAATTATTTGGCATTAAAAGCTCACTGTGAATAAGACCTGAATAATGATCCTGAAGTTGTTATTTTTATGCAAATATGGCTATTATGATGAGGATGAATATACAAATTAATGAAGCCTGATACACGAATAAGAATTAGTTAATCCAGCAAAAGCTGCAAACAATATTTTTAATGTTTCAAAGGAAGTTCAGGTAATTTCTTTAATTGTTTGCTCTGTCTTTTTACTTTCTCACACTTCTTCAAACGCTTTAGAGTACAATTTGGCTCTTAATGTCCAGTTGAGAAGGTAGAATAAAACAATTCAGTAAAATCCAAATGTCTTACAGTCTATATAAACTAACTAAAATTGTAATTGTAATAAATTGTAGTACATCAGTCAGCTCCAGATCTAATCTTGTAGCTTTTAGCAGTAGTTGCCTGTGATAAAACTTATTATCTGTAGCCTAAGCCAATCTGGAAGAACTCATTCATCTGTTTCTTCAATAGAGATTCCTCAGTTTAAGCCTCCTGTTCCTTGCAGGTGATAAAGGGTTCCCTTGAAAAACATGCAAAAGTTATCTACCAGTAAAGTTAGTGAGAATGTTGATTTTAACAACTAAGGGAATAATACTGAGAGCATCTGTCCTGGTTTCAATTACGGTAAAGTTAATTTATTTTCCATAGCTGTTACGGTGCTGTTTCTTGGATTTGGAATGAGGATGGTGTTGATGACACACTGATGTTCTGGGGTTTTTTCCTGTTGTGTTTATCCTAAGTCAAGGACTTTTTTTCTGTCTCATACTCTGCCAGTGAGGAGATTTGTCAAACAAAAAGCAGACTGTGAGAGAGCACAGCTGGGACAGATGAATCAAATGGACCAGAGAGATATTCCACACCACAGATTGGTGCCATGCCCTGTGAAGTATATAGTATATAAATTAGGTGACTTACCTGAAAGGTTGCCCAGTCTGGGTTCAGGAAGGGGAGGGAGTCTGGCATCAGCCACTGGCTGAAGAGCACTTGCGTTGTGCCCTCCTTGTTCGGTTGGATTCTTTTTCTATTTTTTTTTTAATTGTCATTATTAGTATTATTTTACCATTATTATATTTTCCTTTGTTTTTCGTTGTTAAACTGTTTTTATTTCAACATACAAGTTTTTTCGGTTTTTCGTCCCATTCTACCAGGATGGGATTGATAAGAGGGAAGGTTGAGTGAGTGTCTGTGTGGTGTTTCATCTCCAGCTAGGCTTAAAACCATGACAGCATCTTAAATTCCTTCCTTAAATTCTAGTTTAGAGACTTCTTATCATTCTAAATTATTTTTCTTTCAATACCAAAAGAATCTAAGAAGATCAAAATAGCCTGTCTGTATTTACCCCAGTGTTAAATTTTCAGTGTTTTTTTGTGGAGGCTGCTCTTTATTGGATCCCCTTGTAAAGGTAAAATCACTTGAGAAATATATATGAAGATGGTAATAGTGTGCTCTTCTTGAGATATCTGTTCTTACAGCTGTGTGCTAGTCCACTTGCCTCTCATTAAATCCACATTTTCTTGGCTGGCCAGAAAAGAGAATGATGCTTATTGGATACTCTTTGCAGGAAAAAATCAAATGAGTGCTTAAAATTTATTGAATTTATCTTGAATTAGTTACAAGGGTTGAATGCTTTAGTCTAGCAATTAGTTTTT
>VWZU01011871.1:1635666-1650842 GCA_013397095.1 Sterrhoptilus dennistouni
TTTTTGTTTGTTTTTTTTTTTTTTTTTTTTTTTTTTTTTTTTTTTTTTTAACAAAGCGAACTCTTTATGATGTTAACTGGTTGTAGTTAGCTATGTGACATACCATTCATATACTGTTTATGATGCATTTTTATTCATATTCTGACAAGGACTTCTTCTGGAACAGATTTTATATAGTTCTCCTTTTCTTACTTAGTGAAACTATGAATTCTTTTGAATGTTAAAGTGTTGTTATTGCATGGTAAGTGTACCCCACTTTAGCTGTTTGGAATAGAAGATAATGATAGCAAACACTCATGATGTTTTAGCAAATATTGGTACTTTCAGCCCAACTTTAAAGTTTGTCTTTGATTCAAAAACTGATTCTAAAATATCCTTGTCTTAACAGACTAGTTATTTGTGCATGTTCACACATATTTTGTTTTAAGAGCTGTATTTCTTTCTTTGGTATTTTTTTTCTTCAGCTGTAGATTAGGGACATTTAA
Source organism: Sterrhoptilus dennistouni (assembly GCA_013397095.1). NCBI lineage: Eukaryota > Metazoa > Chordata > Aves > Passeriformes > Zosteropidae > Sterrhoptilus > Sterrhoptilus dennistouni. The sequence goes on from VWZU01011871.1 coordinate 1,636,152, forward strand.
ATGTAATATTTTATATTATAATATAATACTCCGAGTTTGAAAAACAGAATGTTGTAGTTAGAAACTTTATTAAATGTTTTAATTTCAGTGTCCCTTTGTTTAATGCCTATTGTTATGTCTGAATTGATGTGATAAGACTTATCATGGAAAAAAAAATCAACTGCTTTCTGTCGAGTGGGTTCATAACCACCTTTGTTACAGTGGTTCTGAAGAGGTCAAATTGTAGCCCAGTGAGACACCACACATTTCGTTACTCAAAGTTCTTGTTGAGAGGCTTGATTTCAGGCACTTGTGGTTGCCTGAATACTTTTCCTAGCTGGACCACTATGCTTCCAGAAAACACAGTATATTTTCTTGTTTCTAAGTGTAGCACATATGCATTTCCACCAGATATGAGGAACACTGGGTAAAAACCTGACCAATCACATTTGAGACCAGTGGGTTGAAACTGACATAGATGCTGAGTAGGAGAAGGGAAAGGCAGTGCTGCGATGGATGGATGTGAGAAAAATCTGGCTTGCATTTAGTGGAATAAAGCAGGAGAAAATTTCTGCTGAATATCCTGAATTCATCAGTGCACCAACTGCTGAGGAAGAAGAGTTCCTTAGGCAAAATAGCAAACATAGGAGATAAATAGATGTAACATAAACATTAATACATTTATAAGCTGAAAACTGGAGAAGAAATATGGTGGTAGAATAAAAATAATAATTGTGGAAAAATGAATTAGATATGAGCATCTGACATGATTTCTAAAATTTCATTGGAATGAGGTCTGGTATGTCTTTCCATTTTGACTGTCTTCAAATATCAGCTGTGTTGAGAAGCTCTTCTGTGTCTCTCCTGAACTCATACAGAACATACAGAATTTATACAGAACTCATACAGAAAATAATGCATAAGATACTGGACTTTCTGGAGGCTCTGCAAAAATTAGTGTGAACATAATCCCAATGATATACACAAATCCAGTAGTGAATTGCTTACATCTTATACCTTGCTTTGTAACAACTTCTGTACGACACTTAGGAACAAATTTAGCCATAAATAACAAATAACATTAAAAAAATCACTACAAAGGAGCAAAATGTCATAGAAAGAATATTCAGCTGAATGCATGGATAAGCAAAAAAATTTGCTGGTGAGTGAAAGACTTTGATTATGAAGTCACAAATAAAGTTTTAAAGGAGACCTGTTCCATTGCTTAGGCAGTGGTTAATTGGTTTTTCTCAAAGCAACGGATTTAAAGCCTGGATTTATCGGAGTATTGATGTGGCTTCCTGCAAAGGAAGTTTGTCTTAGGTGAGATAAATGACAGAGACTAAAAATGGGCTCTTTCAAAATGTAGTGTTCCAGTAATTTAAAAATGATTGTGTATTTTGTCACGTGGGAAAAGGCAGAAGCAGGGACTGTGGTGAGGATTATTGATTGCCGCAGGAGCAAGTACTTCTTAAACAATTGTATCAGTAAAGAAAAAGAAATCAATCGAACACGTTGAGGACTTGTAAAGAAAAATACCGTCTCTTATTCAAAATATTAGCAAGTTCTGTCAACTTGAAAAATGGCACCTGCACACACAGGTGTTGCTTTTCATGCTGAGCATTTGGTGCAGTATGGCTCCCTGGTTATAGTACTACACAGCAGTGATATTGACATCATATAATACTGAACAGTTAAGTATTCCAAAATGCTTTCTGTCACAGGTTCTTTCTCTTACCTCCTTAAAGGCATGAAAAGCCAAAAGGAAAATCTAGGTCTTTCCCCATGTTTTACAGTAACTTTCACTTAGATTTTTCCTTTTAAATGCTTAGTTCTGATACAGTATACCAATTGCAACAATTTACTTTACACTGGGAGATTAGATGACCTGAAACCATGGATCAGCTGAGAAATTATTTCGTTTCAAAGTCAAACTATTCCCTTTTGGATTTCATACACTTCTGTTATCTTAGATTCCTCTTCTTCCTTTTGGGTTTTGTCTTCTATCTTCTTTTATTTTTTTTTCCTCCTGACTCTGTACTTGTGGGTTTTAGTGCTTTTTTAAGTGTTATTCATGGCATTGTGACTATACAATTTAATACTTTTGAAATCCGTCTCCGTCTACTCGGTTCTTAATTTTACCTTTTAGAGGCTTCCTGATTTCCTGATACTTTCTCTTTTACTCCTTATAGCTCCTGGTAGCATCTTTAAAATTTATTTATTTATTATTATTATTATTAAATTTTTGTTTTATTTTTTATTTTTATTTTAATTTTTTTCTGTCTGATTCGTAATATCCTAACAAGGTTGAGTACTGTTTTCCAAGTGAACAGTTTTATTCAGTGAAAAATGCAATTTTAGTCAATAAGAAACGTTTAAGACAGTTGCAAAATTGGGTGAATATTTTAGGACCTTTAATTTAAAAAGTGGTTCCACAGTAACATTTTTGGAAATAGATCCAAATTATTTATCTGCATCCATTGAGGACATAACAGCATGTATAAAAACATTTGGAGAAGCTATCTGATCCTTTTCAGAAGTTTGTTGTAGTCACTGAATTTACTCATTCTTCCAGGTCTAAGACAATGGATAAAAATTAAGAAAGAGAACTTTGAATGGATTTTTCCTGTTCTTTCCTTCTTGAAGCCATTCTGTGTTAATAATTAAATTCTTATACTTCAGGATATAGCAATGGTCATCTGTGAGGTCAGAAATACCTGAGTTCTGGACCCGATTCAAAGATTATTTAGATGGATGAGATAAAGTGAAACTGTTTAAAATGGAGACAAATGTGCACTTGAAGAGCTGACATTTCAAAGTTTGGGGAAAAATTCTGAAGGTGCACAGTGGGAATTTGTAGTCTGCTCTCCAGAGGAATCATCTAACCATATGCTTATAAACTAGAGAGAACATTATAACTCTCCTCTCTGGAAGCTTTAGATGTGGCTCTTGGGTGTGCAGGTTTATCTCTTGGTGCACCAGCTAGTGTTCCACTTCAACCAAAAAAACTTGAAAACCTGATGAAATAATTTCTCTCTAAACTTTTAGAAATTTAACATTTCAAATGCAAAGTATAATGTCAAATATTACTTTTGGCTGTGCCTGAAACACACTTTAGGTACTTTGGCCATTAAATAATAAAAAAATCAGTCATCCACAGCACAGTCCAGACCCAAAAGATCAGATCTATCATCATCTTTGTCTAATTCTTCAGGTGATTATGTCAGCAGCAGCTCTGTTGCCTTCATTACAGGTTTAGCCAAGTATTATATCAAACTTGGGTGTCTGGAAAGAAAATTCATCTCCTTTAACAACGGTGGTTGACTGGAAATTGACTTTTAAATCTCTACCTGCATCTCATCTCTTGGCTGAGAGATCCCGTGTGCATGCATTTGATATAGCAAGATAATTTGTTTAGTGGCTAATTTCTTATTTTTCAGAGGGAACAACTTTGGAAAGCTTTTTGTTATTGCTATGAAGGTAAGCTGCAATATTCTCTTGTCTTCTATTTTAAATACACAAAACCACTTTCTATAAAAATATATACATGATTCTTAAATCTATTTTTTTTCTATTGAAAGAAAGCTATTCACAGAACTTGTGGAAGAATGGATTTCTCAGCTAGGTTGCTGATGGCATAAGCCATAAACTAGCAATCTGTGTTCATGGGTCAGTGAATACTTCGTGACTAGAGATATATGAAAGTCTGCTGAGAGCAGACATCATGCCCTACTCTCATTCCAACATCATTCAGTTGTTTCTGAGAGGTGAGAGATTTCTATTTGCCCTATCATACCTTTTTATTATTTTTAACACCAGCTTTCTGAACATGCTTTTTTCACCCCACCCAGTGTCCTTGTTCCTTTTTATTTGCCGGAAGAGGTGACTGTGTGGAAGGAAAGATACAAAAATCTGACAGTGACAGGATGTTGATACAGACAGTAGTTTAGATAATGAGATGCTCTCACTATTCTCTTCTCTTCTCTCCTGTATGCTTTAATAACAGTGTATTATACAAATAACTTTACCCATGTTACCTAGAACATGGTGTGGAATAAACCTCCTTTTCCCTCACTAAATCTCAGGGAATTTCTCACTGCCAGTCCTGTGACAGGGAGACCTTTGTTTATGCAGTCAGGTAGATTGAAAGAACTGCCTGTATTCTGATATCTTTAATTTGGTTACCAGAATGTCTGCTTATATTCGGATCATTGATGTCTCATGGGATCCTCCTAGTTTACACTCCGGATGCTTGCTTTTTCTGGCCACAAAACAATCAGAGTTGTGGCTGGTTTTATTTTCTGTTTTCAACTACAGAAAATGCTTTCTTTTCTGTTGTGCTTTAATATATTCCTGGACTACACAGAAATATGTTAATTATCTTTATGAAAGTAAAAGTTCCCAGTCTTCTCAAAAGAAAAATTCAGAATAGTTGGCATTATTAGTATAATGATAGATTTTTATTTAGACATCCATCAATCACAAAAGCAATGAAAAATTCACATTTAATACTTAGCCTCAGATGAGCAGAGCTAAACGCTCACACTGTCTGTTAATTGCAAAGATTTTGTGTTCTTATCAATTCTTTTAGTGAAGAAACAAAACAAGGAAGGCTGATTTTGTGATGGGTGGATGACGCTAAATCTGAATCAGATGCGGATCTTCCAGTCACATTAAAAACTTGCAGACTGTGGATTTCAAAACCAGTGTAAACCTCATTTTTTACACTGGAAATCTATTGCATGTTATCTATTTGCTCAGCTATTCTTAGTTTAGTTAGGTGGACTCTGCTTTACACAAGAAGAATCATAATAGATGTACTATTTAGAAGTTCTTGTAAAATAAACTGATTATACATCATCATAAACATGTACAATTATTTGACAGAATGGACTGTGCTTATTGTCAACTAGGTCAATACATGTAGAGAATGATACAGAATTTTTATTCTTAGGGTTTTGTTTTTTTTATTTCTGAAGAGTTAAGTCTCCAAATAAAACATATCTGAAATAATCTATACATCCTTTTTTATTATTCTGAATGGCAATGTCATGTTCTAATCAATGTCTCTGATAATATCTGATTCTACATAAATTCAGCTAAGTTAAAAATGGCTCAAACAATTGCTTTTTCATCATATAACTGACAGTTTCTCAAGAAATATCTATTGCCGTGTTGCTAATTTTCTCTTTTTAATTATTTTTGTTCAGTCTCTGTTCAGAGGCAGGTATTGTCAAATTATAGAAGCAGAAAAGTAGTATACAAAATAATTATCAAGATGACATATGCAAGTATTGCAGATTCTATGTTCACCCTCAACTCTTTCCAATCCTTCTTTATTTTCCCTTCAGCAATGGTTTTATTTCAGCACATGGAATTTCCATCAATTCTCCCTTCTTTAAGAGGATTTTGGATCAAAACTCCATGTCAAATCTAATTACTATTTCTTAGAAGGGACACCTGAGTTGACACATGGAATATGAGTATCCCATTTGAGATATCCCAGACTGATATAGTTCAACACCTGAAATGAAGCATTTTAGCACCACTGTCATACACGTTCTGTTCTGTATTTTAAGTATTTTGCATTTATGTTTACAGATTATGCATAGGCAATCACCTGACATTCTGGAGAATATTTTGTGAGCTATGTTAGTTTAGGTAAAATATCTAGGCAACATCCAAGTAATAAAAGATCTTAAATGAAGGATTTTTACTGACTTTGGCCAAATCCCTGAACTTTTTATGATTGCAAATTTGTCTGATTATTTTATTGTGTGGATTTTTAATGTAGCAAAAGTACTTGGAGCACTGTGGAATTTCTTGTGGAGTTAAAATTTATATTTAGTTTTACACTTGAAACTTTCTTTGAAATCCATGATTTTATGAAATTCATCTGGATTGTCATAAAGATTTGAATTCAAGTAAGATAGAAGAGCTTCCTTTAAAAAATAATATTTTCAGGGAAGAGGAGTAGCAGGAAGAGGTGTTGCATTCTGTGACAATTTCTCTGAGTTGCAGGAAGAGGAAAGGTTTCCTTTGTTGCTGATTCTGTCTTTACTTGGGGAATAGTTATATTTGTTATTTCATTCTTTAATCTTATTCCTTTTAGAAAGGTCTCTGTTTAGATTTGATACTGGAACTATAATGCTTTATGATACTGGATGATAGAAGTTTGAGGGGTTTGTCCTGATCAGCCTCTAATATCCTGCAGTAAATGGACGAATTCTCAGTCCTCTGCAGATGAAAGGTTCAGTCTTAGACCCAAGGTTTTAGAAATTTTTGGGGTTACAGTGGTCTCTGACTATGAGCTTTTTGTATAGAAAACTAACAAGTCAGGACCTGAAGACAGATTTTGAGATTGATTAGCTTTTTTGTTGACATAGCATTTTTCGATGTAAATATAATTCTCATTTTGCCATTTTTGTGCATCTCTTTCCTTGGATGAACATTTATTTCTTTGCAAGGTGCCCTTAATCTGTGTGAATTGGCTTGAAGCACTAGACAGATGCTTCATGCTCATTGATGACAGATATTTAGAAGGCTGAGGGCTATCAAGGCAGGATTCTTCCAACATCATTGGTACTTATCTGTCTCATCCGAGTAGCTGTGCTAGTGGCTCGTGGTGCCCTGCTATGTGAAGCGGTAATTATTTATTGATTTATTTCACTGCAGAAAGCCCTCCACATTCGTTCTGTGAGATGAAAAAGGAATCCTTAAACCACAATGTCAGAGAAAATATCTGAATGATAACTCTAGGATCAGCCACAGCAAATGGGCTCTACTTCCAGCACTGGACACTGGCTGAAGCAGCAGGCTACTTTGAAGTAAGTTCCCCCAGTGGACTCCTTCAGAGAGGGGGAAGAAAAGACGGTTGTGGTTCTCATGGGAAAGAAGTAGCTGTGAAGGTTTTTCAGGATGAGGGCCAGGAAGTTAGGTGTCAATCTGGAAAGTGTTTGATTATTACTGACCCTGGAATGCACCAGAGCGCTTTAGTGAGTTTGATTCTTCCCTGTCTGCTGGGCATATTCATCAGGGCAGACATTGTTCCTATTTTATTTCTGCAAAGGGCCTGAATATAATTTCTCCTGGAGATGGAGTCACTTCTGGTTTGGTAATGAGTGCAGTATCTAGAATCACTGGTCCATATGCATAAGCAGCCCCTGCTGTAGCCCATACTGGAAACAGGAGCTATAGGAAACATAAAGCTTAGATAAGGAGACAGTAGGTACCTAAACTGTTACATGATGCAAAAGAACATAAAATAATTCCACATGAGATCTATGGTTTTTGTTTCCAATCCCTAGTGAGCACACCTGAAGAGGAAAAAAAGTAGGCATGTAGCCTACAGCAGTGACATTTCCTGCAAAGGACACAAGAATAAAGGCTTTATATATGCCCCCACATTTTTGAGATATGTTTCCTATCTGCCATAATTAAAATAGTGACATCAGGCAGCTTCTTACTTTACTGTTTTGGGAGTATCAAATCTCTGTGCTGCTTTGAGAACATGGCCTTGCTGGCACAGTTGGAAGATGGGCCAGGAAACATGGGAGGCTGAACTCACACCATAATCTCCTAAAAGCAAGAGACAGCATCTTTTGCTGAGAAGACATTATACATACATATCATAAAAGAACTATGGATATTAGGGTATCACTATGCTGTTTTGTAGGAGCAGCTTGTCAGTTCCTGCCCTCTCACACCACTTCCTCTTAACAGGTCAAGTGACATAGCTGTGGCACACTGAGGATTCAAATGTGGTCAGTAAAGTAGATACGGACGTCATTTAAGTAATCCTATTTTGTGGTTTTTAGGGTGAAATCTGAGGCAGAGTGAGACTCTTCCAACAGCACCACTGTACTGACAATCAACACAATAAAGAAGTCCCTGGCAGAAACCTCACTGAGTGTTTCACAAGAGTCCTCATAGGAAGGGTTGCTGCTTGATGTCAGTGAACCCAGCAAGTATTTGTGCTTTGTTCAGTAAGGAACAAGGAGGCAGAGGAGGAGGCTTTTGTGCTAGTCTTTGCTCATGGTCAGTCAAGACATTATTGTGGATTTTTTTGAGGGTGGCTATTATTGTAAGTGCTGCATCAGTAGAGAGCAAAAAATCTCTAGTACAGTGGTGGTACATGTGGGTACATGTCCTGTCTCTGAGAGGAGATTTTGTACTGCTGCTGAAGTGTAGGAGATAGTGGAGGAATAATATAAGAGACTGTAGTGTGTGGTCAGGGACGGAGATTCCATTGGTCAGTCCTTCTTTGTTAATGTGCGCTGGAAGGGATTCTTCTTCCAGAAATGCATGTTTCTTGACGTGTTTCTTGACGTTGCCAGGTTTCATCAACTAATCTGGTCTTTCTATCCTGACTTAATGCAATTTTATGTATGATCTGCATCTTTATTGATGCCAGACAGCACTGTAGCATCTGCCTACTTTCTTATGTGACAGTGTTTAGATTTTCACTTAGGGGAGCATCTTAGAAAAGTGCTTACTGAAGAGCTCTCCTGTTACTGCCATGTCTTTGGGATTCCAAATTCTCCATGAATTGCATGAACATCCAAGGCTGAATCCAATGTACATCTCTGTTTTGATTTCCCTAATATTTAAATTGAATAATAATATTTTTACTTAAATATTTATGACAATGTTATGAACACCTAAAGGACAGACTCTTCAAGACTGTCATGTATAGGCTCAGGGAGCATGCACATACTGCTTAAGAACTACATACAAACTATTTTTCCTTTAACCAAAACTGTAAATATATTCATACATTCAAGTGACATAAAACTGGCCTAACTGCCTCAATGTGTAATGTTTCCTATCAGCTAAAAATCCTTTACAGTATATCTTCACCGCAGCTTTACTGTTTCTCAGAGCTTGACAATTCTGAAGGTCAGTGTCATGGAAGAGAAGGCAACTCACAGAAACACAACGGCCTCCTTGGAAAGTGTGTGTGCTTTTGTCCTGTTACAGTGAAAATAAATCTTCCTTGAGACTAGCACTGTTATTGGCAGCCTCAAGGGAAAGGGGAAGTTCTGATTTACACTTCTTTTCTTGAAGAGGGTCTCTCTGGTAGAGCAGGATGCAGAGGCCCCTCCTGCCATGACCTGCACTGTAGTTACTTTGTGGGGAGAACAGATGAGTTCAGCATGGAGGTCAGCTCATCGCTGTGCTCAGAATCAGATCTCCATCCTCAGGTAACACCCCTTCCAAGCTGCCTGGCAGTGCTGCTCTCAGCAGTGGCGTGTTGACATGCAGATCGGAAACAATAGCAGACTGCTGGGATTTAAACATATTTATTTGCTGCCTTGCAACACCTCAGCCTGTCAAGATACATTCAGATAACAGTAAAGACTGTCATATAGTGTGCAACATGACAACAACATAATAGGATCGATAGAATTCCTCTTGACAGGACACAAATGGATAGGCTAAACAAGGATAGTGGGGTTTTTTCATTCTCTTGATGCTAAAGTTGTCCTGATTCTAGGAAAGGGAACTGTTTTCTGGGTTAAAATCAAAGAAAAGAAAGAAGCAGACCTGAGAATGTGATAAATACTTTGGAATATGAGACAGATATATTTTTCTTTCTAACCAGTGTGTTAACTAATTTATTAAGTGAATTCTTCACGTAGTTGTGGTAGAATATAAGTGTATTTTATGTATGACATCAGTCTCCTCTACCAAAATTAGTCCATTTCTGTGCCAAAGAACATGACTAGAGGTTGGCCAACTTTTATTCTGCACTGAAATACCCTTGGCATTGTGGCTTCAAAAAAATAGATTCTGTTTGGTCATCTAACTCCAATGAAAATGTTGTGTGCTTTTGTTATTGTTACTATGGGGAAAAATGTACCTTCCCTGTTACTAGGATGGTTGATAGTCTCAAGGGTAAAGAAAAGGCCTGATTTGCACTTTATTCTCTCTGTCTGGGTAACTTGGATCAATTTAGAAGAGCATGGTGTGGGAGCCTCTCCTGCTGTGGCTTGTACTGCCATCTGATTACTTATTACACTGAAATTCCTATAGATTTTCTATAAATTACTATTCAATTAGACTTTATGAAAAAAACCAAAGCAAACAAAACCACAAGTTAAATAAAACTAGGAATTCCTACAGCCTTCTGTTCATTATTCATGAAGTTGTTAACTGTTTTTAATCACAAGGATTCTGCATGTTGTTGAGTCATATTATTTAATACATGTTATAGTTCTTCTATAGTGCTTCTAATTGTCTGAGTAGTCTTTATGATTGCTTTTTATTATTTCATTTATATGTAGAACTGCATTCATTCTTGGTGTCTATGAGGAAATCAGAGGTAGGAACTGCTGACTAAAATCCTCATGCAAAAGTAGAATGAGTATAGCAAATAAAACCAGATAATTAACTTTTCTGTTTTTACAATCCTTTTTATTTGTGAGCATTTAGAAGAGTGATATTTTGTTTTTTTCCAAACCAATATTTTGAAAATCAGAATTTTGCCTCTAGGTATAAATATAAATGTGAGCACATTAAGATTGAAATGCTGTGGAGGCTTTTCATAAATAGTCATGCAATATTTTAGCATCAGCTCCATTTTGAGCAGAAATTCAATGTTGAAAGGGCTCATTCTCAGAGACCTGAGGTTAAAAACAAATTTTAGTGCTTCCTTGGTTCATCAATGTGTCAGGATGGAAATGGAAAATTTGAAGAAATATAACAGAAAGATGTAGGTTATCCTGCTGATATTTTGTTTATTAAGGGTTTGAACTGGCTGAGATAAAAGAAAACTTTTACTACTTTTTAACTGAAAAAAAATAAATAATCATCAAAATCCCATACATCTTATTAATTATCCAGATAATAATGTTCATAGAAACTTTCAGGAATCTGTCTCAGAAATTTTTCATACTATTTTTTTTTTCAGTTATTCTCCTGCCAGGAAAGCAGCTCATGCACTGAGCAGTAGCACAGCTGTGTCAGTTGGCAGGCCAGTTACACAATGCAAGCAATGGCAAAGCAGTGATTCTACAAATAAACACAAGATAAATGTTGCATGAAAACTCCGGCATTAACTTTCAGAAATAAAATAAACTTCTAGTGGATCTCCTGGTTATTCTTCTTTTTTTTGCTAGGCATGGCTTATATTTGCTAAGAATTTTTGGCAGATAGGGATGGTATTCTTTTTTCAGGAAACTGATCTGTAAATCTCTTCCTTTTTTTTAAGCCTTCCCCCTCTTTCTCTCTTATTTTTACTCCTTCTTGGTTTTCTGTAGAGGAGGAAGCCCTGACTATTTTCTCAAACTCCATTAGGATATGAGCCAAAATCCACCAAAATCAGTGAGAGGCTTTGCATTGAATTTTGTAGGGACTGAATCACACCTCTAATTCTTTGAGGTGTATTGCAACAAAAGCAAATTAATTTTTATTAGTGCAAAAGATGTATCTCACATCTATTGATATATTTTCAGTAAATAATAAATGCATGTTCATCACAAAACCTAGAGTTAAAATATGCAGGAGTGAAATGTGACTGTAGTATTCTATCAGCTAAAAGGATAGTTTGCATCTGTTTATTTAGAAGTAGAATTTTGTGAGGTAAGTAGAGAGTATGAAAATAGAAGAAAAAATGCTAGGAAAAAATCTGAGAAAATAAAAAATAAATACTTTACTGTATCTGCTTGTATTGTTTTATAGGTGAGACTAACTAGCATTTAAAAACTAATATATTGAAATGAAATTAGATATTTTATTGAGTACTGAATGCTTTTAAAGACTCCAGAGGAAATACCTCCTTTAATGGATATATCATAATCATGGAAGCTGCTCTGTATGAGGCTACCAAAAGGTGATTTGGAAATTTATAGCTTCAGCTTTTTCAGTCAGAGGCCTGTCTGAAGTTATTGATTGTCCTTGAGAAATAAATGGAACTCTGGGCACTAGTGGGTTTGGTCCTTAAGCAATGTATATTCAGTGGCTGAGAAATTAAAGCATTGTCTAGGAAATTTTTCTCGTTTATTGCCAGGCTTCCAAATACACAAGGATTTTGGGAACAACCTGACAGAAACCCCTGAATGACAAATCAGATAATGATTAAGGGATGAATTAAGACACATGAGGCCAAACTGCTCCTGATTACTCCTATGGGGATGTCCAAAGGCATATCTGCACTGGGATTTGTGAGCAGAATCAAATTTACTCTGCCTGTGTTGCCAGATGCATTCAAGGTGATTCTGCCTTAAAAAGCTGGGAGACTGTGGGTTTAAAAAGAAGTCTTAAACCTGAGGTGCAATCTATTTTTATTTGAGGCCTTAGAAGTATGAAGTGTGTTTGGAGTATTGTTGTTGTTGTTGTTATTGCTCTTTGAATTGGTTACATCTGCTTAAGTTTGAAGTATTAGAAATAAAACCTTCTGTGTCCAGTGTTACATCGCTGTCTAATTGCTGACTACTGTCTGGAAAGGCAAAATAGAAACAAAAAGAGACAAAATGGAAATCTGAGTTTTTCTACATTTCAGACCTCTCTGTGGCTAGCAGAAGTAGGCATGCTTGTTCTTAAAAAAAACCCCCAAACAGTAGCAACCACCAACACATACACATGTTTTGCTGACCTTTGTTTCTAATTCTTAGTGCCAGGATATACCATATTACTATAACACTCCACAGCTGAGGAAATCCTCCTACTTACTCTGAAGTTATATGTTATATGTTCCTAGAAGATTTAGAAAGTGTCTATGAGTAAAGTACAAAACCAAGTGGATTATCCCTCGCTTGATTTTCTCAAATTACTGCAAATTTGGAATTATTTGTAAAGTAAGATAGAGGTAAATGAAGCATAAAAACATTGCTATTATTGTAATCAGTCTCTCTTACATGTTGTAACTTTATGCCACTACAAGGTCTGAGAGAAGTGTATGGTCCTTACAGACACTGTCCTTTGGCCACTTCTTTAACTGGACTAGAAGAGAGTTTAAGACTGTGACTGAACAATATCCCTCAGGAGCTGAATGCTGACTTTTATTTCGTGATTATTTTAAAATTAAATGTTAGCTTTAACATGTTGCTAAGTTTCTATGAATTTTAGGCAATGCAAAATCAAACCAAAAATCTCCTTAATCTCAAAATAAGGGTCTGAAAGAGCAGTGACCTGGTTTCAAGGAGTTTCCATAATACTGGCAATAAAGGAAATGCAATCTCAGTCACAGGATGTAACAAAGTCTTCCAGTCCTGCATGCATTCAGGTGAGAAAAAAAATCGTGCTAATAGTTTGCATAATCACTTCTTAGTTCCCATGTAAGATGGGATTGGATTTCTGTTTTCAAACACGTGGAGAGAAAAGACAAAACCAGAAAATGAGAGAGAAATGAAGGGAAAAGGCAGTAAATACATGGTTTTAGTGTTCAAGCTGACCAGGACTCAAAGAGGTGATTTTTAATGCCAGGTTTGACAACAGCTTCAGCAGCCGCTGTTTCACTTCAGATTCTCTGTTTTCTCAGGGCTTTCTGTTGTGTAAGTAGAGAACTTTTCTGAGGGTCAATTATTTTGGGATCAGTTGCTGAATATATAAGAGAGAGGGAGAACTAGTGACAGAGCAGGGACAGATTAAGAAGGGTGAGAGAAGCGAGCAGACGGAAATATGACTTAGTTGTGAAAACTGGGAAAATTGAGGGGCTGTGACAAAAAGGTTTGAATGGAAGTGAGTGTTAATGAATGGCAAGGGTGATAACCAAACGAATTGGCACAAGAGCTGGGTAAAAGTGGGGGAAGGAGAGACTGATGATTAGAAATATTACCAGCTTTTGAAAAACAAGGAGAATGAACAGAAAAGAGGTAGGAAAAAGGGGAAAATCAGCAAAGAAATTTGAGTGAAAAGTAATGAAAATTAGAACACCTCTCTCCCCCAATTATTGTTTTTTTTTTTGTTTGTTTGTTTGTTTTTAATATAACTATCTTTTGAACAGTAAAAATAGCAGCACGGTGTCCTTTATATGATGCATGAATCCATTCAAGATCATTATAGTGAAGGCTTTAAAGAAGAGCTGGCCAAAATGAAAAGGATTCACACTCCATCTGTCATCATAAAAATATGAGAAGTGAACAAAGCTTCTTTGCTTTTTATAACATACATTTCTCTGAAGGTATACTGACTTTTAATAAGTGTATAATGTAAATAACAACAATTTTTTGACTTTGAGCACCTTATCTTCTACCTGATTATTAGTCGTCTACTTGAAAACATGTAATTTGGGAAAATTATGTTCAAATAGGCTGCTGTCACCAATGTGAATGGAAAACATTCTACATCATAATGAAAGATTCAGTGCTTCTGGGAAAATGAAAACTGAAAAGCTGTGTAAAATCTTAATGTCAAGTCTGACCATACCACTTAATGGTATAATGGTGACTGATTTTAGTATGTTTGAAAATAGTGTTATGATGTTACTGGGACCAGGGATTGCTTATTCATGAAAAAAATTCCTGCCTTCAAAGTATCTTCAACATAAATTCCTGCCTTAGGCTTCTCATGCCTAACTGTGTAACTAATAAATCAGTAATTAGGCAAAATATAAATTGCCACATTTCTGTGATATCTTTTTTTAATTGAAGGATTCTTTCATGCTTCACACTCACACTGAAGGCAAAATTCTTCTTTAGCTATTTTTGTCTTTTTTTTTTTTTTTTTTTTTTTTTTTTTTTTTTTTTTTTTTTTTTAATTTTTTTTGCCACA